>VWYI01008832.1:0-91801 GCA_013399455.1 Anthoscopus minutus
GGTTTCTCTATCTTAGCTTCTCCAACAGTTATTGTTTTGGGGTGTTTTTTGGGAGAGAGGAAGATTTGTTTACTTTAACATATGTTTGTCCCACATGTCTAATTATTCTTTTTCTTGATTTTAGGTTTAATATTTCCTCAATTCAACTTTTTTATTGAAGGGAGCATTGTGGGTTCACTTCTAAAGGCATTGATGAGTAAACAAACTGTGAACAGTTCAGAAGGCTCTTGGTGTCCACTGAGGATAATTTCTCAATCTGGGTGATAGCCCAAATGTATTGCCATTCTGCTACCACACATCAATTTCTCTGACTTCAAAGCTGACTTTGATAATTCTCTAACATGAAGGTTTCATAGCTGAGTTACTGAAACACCTTCCATTCTCAAAACTTTATATACTATATCTTTTTAGAGTACGTTCTATCAAAGTAAGACTTAATTGTCAATCTTTATGTTTGGCACCATCTCATGTTCAAATGTGAAAATAAATTCTTAGTGAACATTTTATGAACTTTGCACTTTCGATATTCAGCTGCTAATGAGACCTTGAGACATTGAGAGGTCTGCCCTTTCCTCTAGAATCTTAGGTGCTGTAAAACAAAAATTGCGCTGCCTCATATATAAAGGACAGAGATAACTTGGAAAGAGTAATACTGAAAAATCAAGATACAGTTAATCTTGCATCTTTCAGTCATATACAGTTCCTTTAATGTTCCAAATTGATATAATATCTTACCAAAGCCACTAACATTATACCTGTAATCACACACAGCCATAAAAATTCTGCTGTCTTTGATCAGTCAAAAGACTGGAAATGGCTGGTTAGGAAGAGATATCATTAGCAAAGTTTATATGTTTGGTTGTTTTTAGAAATATGCTTTCAACATTCCAGCAGCAGCTTTGAGTCAGGCACACTGGTGAAGTTTTATTAGATTTAGTCAAAACACCCAGCTGGAACAAACAGCTGGAGAAAAGTCTACTCTGACTGTGGCCTTCCTCCACACCAGCTGTAGAAGGACAGCTGGGCAGGGCCACCAAGCACCCAGTGGCAGAGGGGACACTTACAGAAGACAGGACAGCATTTCAGTGAGCCCAAAGCTAAATTACTGCTGCTTGTATGCCATTGTCTTCAGCCAATATACTGCCCCATCTACAAAGAGAAGACCTGTGAGGGAAAAATAGCCATCCACTAATCCCTCTTCTTCTGTCTGCCTTTTTCTTGAGGAAAAGTGAAACTCATTGTCTGTGTTGTCCTCCAGAGCTGCAGCCTGGGACCTAGCAGGGGAGTTAAGATCACCCTGCAGCTGGGAGCTGTTACTAGAGTCAAATTTTGTACAACATCTTTAGCTTAAAATAACTTGGCAGAACACTTTTCTGTTTTAAGACTCTTGGTGAATACACATTTCCACTGAAAAAAATGGTTTCTGTGCTGTCCCTGTAGTAAAGCCCTCCAGGTGAGAATATCTAGCTTGGTTTTTCCAACAGAGGAATATCTCTTCCCTTTCTCTAATGCAAGAGCCAGTAATCCCAGTTTAGCTGCAGCTGTGCTGATTAAAAGGGTCTGGAGAGGGAAGTGAGAAGTCAGGAGGTTGTGCAGCAGCAGTGCCTGCACAGTTAGCCTGGCCTTTTAGGTCAGGCGTCCTGGGCTCTTCAGGTTTTGCGAGGTAGACCCTTATTAAATCTCTGTAATTGTGAGATGGGAACAGTAGTCATTATCAAAAATGGCCCATTTTTACAGTACTGCTTGAGGCACAAGTACATGAGATAGAGAGATAGATAAAGGTACTGTAGTATAGCTTAATATTTGGAAAGAGCTGCTGTAAATGAGGTCTTTTCTGTCTTTCTGTGCTTAGATATTCTTGTGCTTATCTTAAGAGGTCCTTTATTTGCTTTGCTCTGAACTCAGGGAACCTGGATGTAGGAATTAAATGAGGAATATGTCCTCTAAAGGTAAGAACTGCCCTGTAAAATACAAAGGTCTTATTCTCACTTCTACTGTCTGCAAAATACACCGACAGAGCTTCGAATGCAGTGTAAATTAAATATAATTAAACCAATTATGTTTGCACAGCTAAATCTTTTGGTTTGTAAGATTGATGTACATAATGAAGGATTTCGATTTTAAATGCTGTGTTCTTAAGCCTTGTCTGTAATTTAGTTATTCACATAGCTATAATACAAAACCTAGATTTTGGTCATCAAATAGCTGAGAAAACAGGAGGGTCACTTCTTCTAAGTATGAACTACATAATCTTTGGTGCTGCAAATGGCAACATGGGCCCAGTTTTACTTTCAGTGCTCCATCCTGCGCTTGTGTTTCACTAGAAACACGGCCAAACAGCTGACAATCTAGTCAGCATTTCAGCTGAAAATATGCTTTGCTTAATGAGGAACTCTTAGTGATAAAACCACAACTGGCATAGCAATTGTCGTGTGGGTCTTTGATTTGATGCACAGCATACAGCATCCTTGAAAGCATTCCTAATTAAACCAAGAGAAATTCCAGCATTAGGAAGGAGCAGAAGTATATCTGAGATCCATATAACTCACTACTTGGAGAAGCATGGCAACAGGTAGACTTTGACTGAATCTATCTGCCTCATGTAGGTTAAAACTTAGAGATACAACTTCTCTCCTACCTGTACTGCATCTGTGTGAAGCTTATCAAGTGCAGCATTGAGCCAGGTGCTGTACAGTATTTGTTAACCTTCAGAGAAGCTGCAGCCTGCAGATAAGTAAACATTTTTTCTTCAAGCTGAAAATGAATTCTAACTTATTTCCTTTGTAGCAGATTAACAACTTAGTGTATTTTTATTTTTAATAATGAAAATTACAAGGGTGATGCATGCAGCTATGATTTCTTTATTCCTATGAAGTTCCTTCTACCTAGCCCCTAATATGAATAATAGAAAAAGGACTACAAGGTGCTGGAATTTCACTAGCAACTTATTTGAAAGTGTCTAATAATTGCAGTTATTTAATTCTTGGTTCAAAATTTTATTTTATGACAATTATTTGGATTTAATGAAACATTAATGTATTTTGTTAGTTTGTGGTTTGAGGGCACAATGTTTGCTCAATGTTTGTAGGGGGCTGTCACCCACAGATCTGACAATTAAGTTCCTTCAGTTTAAATACTCTTTAGAATGAATTTTAATTATAGAACTGTTGCAAGTAGAAATAAAAGCAAATACGGACCATCCCAATGAAGTCCAATGTCTTCTCAAAGCTGTTTGAAAAACATGCAATTCTGATGAGTTATTTCTTTGATGTGTAAGGGATTTGTCTATAAAGCCTATCATTTTCTTGAAAAGAGTTCTTAAACACCAATGTGCCATAACTTTTTACATTTTAGTCAGGAGGGAAACACTTATTGCCTTCTAATACACACACGTGTTTTTTCTAATAAGAAGCAAAAATGCATTCAAGTAAGGTAAGCCAAAACTATTTTTCAAAAGTTGGTCTCCTCCTTTTTCTGCTCTGCATTCCACAGTTCAGCAGCGCGTGTGTTTGTATCTCTAGCTTCTTGATTTAAATATAATTATACTGAGAAAATAGGCTGAAACTGCTGCTGCTTCTTTTTGTGATGTTTTGCATGTGTAAGAAATTTAGAAGAGGGAAGATCTCAGTGGATTTTCCATAGAGTAAGTGTTTATTTGCAGCAAAATTAACTTTAATGAGTATCCTTGCTAAAGGTCATCGAAAAAGAGGAAGGCTGAACAGCGACAACTCCCACTGGGGCTGAGCTTCAGAAAATATGTGTGAGTGGTATGTACTATATTTGGGGGTTTTCCCTGTTTACTCTGAGGTAGAATATCTTCAACTTTAGTAGTGGGTCAGACTTCTTTTTAAAGAAGCAGCTTGCTTGATTTGTTATATCATCAGGTGAAAGGATCTATTCCAAACACATATGGTTCCTACACGTCTTTAGTAGCTATGGCTAGACTGGAAGCAGAAAGCCACATAGGAAACGATACAAGAAAGAAAATTGTTTATTTAGAATGTAAGTTTTGTCTCAACCTGCACTGAGGAGGTAAAGCTTTTATTTTACTTTTCCTTGAAAGAATGTTTCACTTATTATTCACTTTCTTGATTCAGTGTCATCTTCTATTTTCTCACCTTGGAAGAGCTTTTCAGCTCAGGCATTAGCCTAGGAGTTAACTCTTAAACAGTTGTTTGAAGCAAGTGTGATCTTACTTGATATGCTCAAAAGCTAGTCCCTACCTTATAAAAGAAATATTTTATGGTTGTCTAATCCTTTTGATCCATTTTTGCCTGTACATTGCCTATTACTGATGCTGTTATAGTAGATATCAAAGTATTTCTTGGGATTTCCATAGACAACAACTTGTTTGTAAACCCCTCTCTGTTCTGTACCCTTTTATATCAGAAATCAAGAGACTGGCAGTTCATAATGTCTGTTTTGTAGACAACTTTGCCATAGCAACAAGTGGACGTAGATTTCTACTGTGATATTTTTCTCATTTTCTAAATTCACCATTTTGTGGATGTGTTCGTGTATGCACATATTTTCTTAGTCAGAGAAGCTCTTTTCCTTCAGTACCTGACATAGGTGCTCACAGGTTACAAGTGCTTTCAGACCATTGGCATCCTGACAAGCGGTTGAATCTAACAGGTTTTTAAAAAAATAAAAATAAAAATTCTGAAAATCTTTGAGTCCACATAAAATTTAACTCCCCTCTTGAGTTCATCTCAACCAACCAACTTGTTTTAAAACATGCCTTGCTGTGCTGCAAAATGTTAGCCTTCACATCATAAAACAGATTTTAACCGTGTGACTGTTTATTCAATGGGGAATGCCATGATCTACTGGTGACAGTAAAAGCAAGGGCCAGATAGGAATGTCTCAATGTATTTAAATAACACTAAAATCTGTGAAAAAACTTTTCCTCATAAAGAATATGTCTTTGAACAGTCCTCTTTGTTCTTTCAGATTGTTTTCCTTAGCATTAGTCATGAAGAGTAGTTAGTGTGTAAAAGTAGTGACACGCTGACACTGGAAATAAATTAAATTGTGCATTTTTCTATATTTCAGTGAGTGTCTGGACTGCTACAAAGAGACTGTATTTATAAATTTCACTTCCCCTTAGCTGAAAAACCTCCAGTTTTTATCTAAACTACAGAAAACATTTGGTTTCAAACAGATTTGACTAAATAAAACTGTGCTTCATAGACCGCTTGCAGCATCGCAATCCTACGAAGAGAAAAAAAAGAGAAGAAAAAACGATTGGACTATTGATGACAGTTCTTGGGACCTGGCTGTGTTCTGTGCAGCAGCAGCAGCTTTCCCTGGAGCAGAGCTGTGGCCATGCACACAGCCCAGCCTTTGCCTGCCACAGAGCAGATCCCAGCCTGTGAAGCAGAGCCTGAGACAGTGTGATCCTGGAAACTTTCATGTGCCTGTGTGCCAGAGAGGGGGGAGAGAGGGAGACCTAGAGCAAAGGCGAGCAGGGAAGAAGGCAGGGAGAGAAGGGAGCCTGCTTCACACGCTGCTGAAGGCTCTCAGAGGCAGGCTGTGCACACAGCACCCTGGCTGGTGTGCAATTCAAAGGACAACGTTCATTGACTTTATTCAGTGAATCGCTGAAGGACAGATATGACACCCAACTGCTGCTTCTATATGTTCTTGCTTATTGGTACCAAGGGTAAGTGTCCCTGGCTTCCTTTCTTGTTTTGAACATTGCAAAGCAGATAGCTGATAAACTTCAGGAACAGATTTCTTTTCGAAACCATGATATCTCAGTGTTATTTGACATTTCTTCATGTCAATTATTTTTCAATAGAATCGAAGTGCAGTCTCTCAAGGTTACTAGCTACATGTCAGGATCAGATGGTTTTGCAGTTAATGCCTTTAGAGTTACTAGTAATAGTCATGAGCTGAAATTTAAAAATGAGAAACAGATTAAACATTGCATAAAGAGTTGCTGTAAATATTTATTGAAGGTACCTACAGAACATGCCATGAAATCCGCATTTTAGACTCAGCTCAATAGTTTGAAGTGATACTGTGCAAGTGCTACTAGAACAGGTAGCCTTTGAGAAAAGGGCAGAATCTTTTAAGGTAATAGGAATTTTTAGCATGATAAGCAGTATAACATGCAAGAGAGAGAATTAATTCAATTTTGGTTTTCCTTCAGAGGCAAATCACTTCAGTGTGGTGGGAGTTACGCCAGACATACTGCTTACTTTAGTAATGTTTTCTTCATTTTATTTGAGTATCCTGTTTGTAAGTGCTTCTTATGACTTGGTAAATCTGTCCCTGTTAAGCTGCTGATGCTGATCTATATGTTAAATGTTCCTAATGATTATCATTTTATTTAGTTGCTAATATAAATTGCTTTCTATTGCACAGCATCAATAGCCTTTCAGTAATTGTGTAGATGAAAATAGCTACTCTTTGATTACAAAGTTCTGTTAACAGAACACAGTTCTGTTAAAATAATAGGAGTAAAAGGTTACATTCTGTCATCTTCCTCTGTATAATACAACACCTTGTTCTCTTTCCTGCTATTAAATGAAATAATTTTGGGTTAATGTGTTCATAGGATGCTACTTAAGCTCTTTAAGGGGTACTGCCCCCACTAGGAATTTGGGAAATAGAGCTCCATACACAGCTGTTTTTCTAGTTGCAAAACTCAGTTAAATCGGTGGAAAAACTCTAAGCAATTCCTGTATGTTTTAGAGGAATACATAATTGTGAGCTACATGCATTAAAAACTCAGTGATATTAATGTATTTGGAACTAAGAAAGCAACAATAATGATATAGTATCAAACCTGTGAGCAAGGTCTGGTTTCCTATGCACCTGCATTTTCTGTGAGCTATAATTCAATAGCATAACTTCCAGTTATGCAGAATAAAAGCTAAGTGTTTTCAATAAATTAAGCTTTTCACATTATTGTTTTCTATGCCAAAACATTAGAACATAGAAACATTCATAAAAGAAGTGCAAATTGTTGCTATGATTTTTGCTGTTAAATTCGTCTCTGCTACAGGGTTTATAAAGCATATTGAAATATATTAAAGCATACTGCAAAATAAAATAACAGATGAAGACTGAATGACTACAGGCCTACTAGTTATGATGGCCATCACCTTTTTAGGTATATATATCATATGTAGTGTACTATAAAAAAACCACATGGCTCATCTGGATTTGTTAAGGTGAGAAGCAGTGAATTCACAGATTAAAGCACATTCAGGCCTGAAGTCTCTGGCACCTGTTAGTGCTCTGTTTTGCACCAAAATTAGCTCCTGTTTAGTGTCACATCTCCTCATCTTGCTCAGTACACAGTTCACAGCTTCACTGCCTTTTGGAGTTCCAGCCAGCAATGCAAATTATAACCACACCTACAAGCTGGCTGAGTTCATTTGCTCGGCAGACTTCAGCTCTGCTCAAGCCTTTAGGGTAGCTGATATTAAATGTTCCTGGAGTAGTAAATCCAGCTGTCATTAGAATTTTTTTTTTTTTGGACTACTGAAAGTTCAGCTGCATTTTGTTGTGGAGGCTTTTATGTCTGGGGTTTTTTTGTGCGCTGGTATTTTTTTAATATCTATAAAGTCACACATCCTTCTAATTCTTTAAAAAGTAAAATAAGAAGTACATATTTTACAAAAGCTCAAATTCAATGACTTTTTACTCTCTCCCTTGAGATTCTTCATTAAATCTTTTTTTTTTTAAATATACATGAAAAAGCTTTCCCTCCAAAATCTAAACAATCAGACTAATTCAAGCAATTGAGCTTTGTATGTACTGGCAACTGCCTGACTGTCTTCCCTAGTGGAACACACTATCCCAGGTAGAGATTTCTATGAAAACAAAGCAGATCTGTATAATGATTTTTGTCAGCACAACAGCAGTGATTATAACATGGAGATAAGTAAATTCAGATTCCAGTTGTGGAACTGGCAGCACTGATGTGTAGGCAGGATGAACTTCTGCCTGGGTGGGTCACCCCGCTTGCAAAGCTAGCAGTCACTTCAGGTGTGTGGTTGGCATTGCACTGGCTGCTGCTGCATCTCTTCTCTTAGCAAAATAATCAGCTGTAATTGCTGCAACCACTGTGGTGCACGGGTGTGCCTTTAGTGTCCCTTTGATTGGCTTTCTGGGGACAAAAGCTGTTTTATCCTCCTGGACCTTGGCTAAGTGACAGGATCTCAAACAATTCATTTATCAATCATCAAGCAAAACAGAAGAACATTAGTATTCAAAAGTATTCAAAGTGAGTTCCAAAAGGGATTTGGCAGGCTCCTTGTGAAAAACAATAACTCTTATAATTTTAACCCTTTATGCTCTATGTCTCTACCTGCTTGTACCTGCATTTCCTTTAGCCTCCTCTTTCTGTTCTCTCTTCATGTTGTTTTTCCTTCCTTTACCCTCACTTTAAAATGCCAAGGAGAATTTTCTTTAAACCATCTGAACCTCATTACTTGTTCTGGTATGTCATGCAGGTGACAGCTGTTTTCAAGGCCAAGATCTTTTATACCAAATGGTTTCTGTCAAATATGGGAAAGACACAATCCTGAATCCTTTGGAAAATTGCAAGTTTATGGTTGTGGTCCTGTTTACATAGTTTGTAACATACTTTAAGGTTCCTTCCAGATTTTTAAGTAGGAAAGTGAAATTACTTCAGCCTTTGAATAAGCTCAAGTAATCATTGTGTAATAATAATATTTGGTTATTTCTTTCATTGAACTTGGGCATTAATCCGTCTGACTTTCCTGTACTTAGAACAATGTGCATCTTGTGTGAATATATAAATGCATAACACGAAAATCAGTATATTTACAGAAAATCAGGGATGCAGGGTAGATTTCCTGAGGAAAATTTACTCTATTAGTAGTTTGAGGGTAGTAAAACATCTACAGAATGGCAAACTGAAGCTTTGAAAGTTAGATCCTGCAACTGCTACTTAGGCAAGAATGTTTCCCCCTCTTTGTTAACAGCACCAGGAGCAACCTAAGTTGAAAACCTGTATTGATTGTTTATAGCAACTCTACAAGACTTTAAACTTTTGCTCTGAAATTTTATGTGCAATCTGTGGACCTTGAGCAGGGAGATAAGCAAAACTACCACAATTTTTTCTGAATATGAGGAATTGTTATTTTGCCTACAGCAATCAATTTGGGTAATCTTAAGCACAGTATTTTCTTAAACAGTGCTTTTGAAGCATCCCTCTACAATATCTCTGTGCCTGAAAGGCAATCCTCTGATGGGCCATCCCACTAGAGCCCATGAGGCTGCTCAAGCCTGGTTGCAGTAAAGTAAAAATAACCTTTTCTAACAGATGTTACTTGTCGCTAGTTACCAGTGATCTGTCACCAATTATCTCAATGTGCATTTTCTGTTGAGTGCCATGGCTTTGAAGCCATCAGATCAGACTTTGAAATGGCTGGTGCAAGCCTGGGAGGCACAGGAAGATGAGAGGATCAGGAACTCATAATTGTTGTGTCTGAAAGACAGAGGTGAAAATGTATTAGGAAGGACTGTAAAAGGACAATGAAAGCCAAGACAAAAGGGACAGGTAGATGGGACAATGGAACAGAGAATTGAGGGAAAAGACTAATGCTACTTAGAAAGGGAAAATGGAAATCAGGAGGACTATTAGTCTGGGAGAGTAGAGACTGAGGAAAGGGATGTGAGAGAGGGAGCCAGCATGGAACAGTAAATTAAAGGAGAAGGATAGGGAGTTCTGAGAGAAGGAATGAGCATCTGAAGAATGAAGTCAGAGAATGGTGAGATCAGAACTAGGATTCTAAAGAAGGTGATAAGATGATGGGAAGCAGGAAGTGAGCAGACAAGAAAGGACAGAAGTGAAGCAGCTGGGGTGAGGAAAAGATGAGCCTGAGCAGAAAAAGGAGCTGTGCTTGGTAGGCTGGGCACAGTGTTGTTACAAAGCCAGAATGAAGCCCAAGATTGTCCTGTGACTTACTGACTTCTTTCAAAATGTCTCCTCCTGAGCAACACCTCTCCTCAAAGGCTGGTAATCAGCACTGTCAGATCACCCTGCCCTCTCAAAAAACAAAGGTCTGGAGAGCTAAAGGATCTGAACTAGTGATGCAGCATGGTGTCCTGTTATAAAATGCTGGAGGGAACCCAATTTCCTCTTCTAATTTTTAATGTTACCTGTGTAAGAGAATGAGAGAGTTATGAATTTTATAAACTCAATGCTTAGGAATTTAGGCAAATGATGCAATCTTAATTTATGCTATGCTTAATTTATGCCCATACTGAATTTTCTTCATGTTATAACTCCACAAAAACATATGCTTTCCTGCATTGAAAGAATGAATCAAAAATTATGGGGAGTTATGCTGCCTGTGTGACCCCGGCTTCATTTGCTGTAGGAGATTAAGATAAAATGTGGATGAGGCTGGAGATTACAAAATGAAGTCCATTTCATGAAGGCAATTGAACTCTGCTGTGGAAAACATTTTTCTATTCCTCTTTCTTGCTCTAAAAACCTTACAGATGCATAATAATTATATACCAGATTTCCAGGGCTTTTGGCTTGATCATCCTGATGTGGCAGGGTTCATTGCATGGCTGCTGCTGACATTTGTAAAACTTTAACATTTTTAAACATTTTTAAAACTTTTTGTGCTTTAAGCAGTCTGTGAAACTAGCTGATTCTGAAAGTATAAACCTTAAATTAGCAGAAACCCTTGCCATACATATGTCAGTGTCTCAGCTACCCAGCTGGGCAGTAATATCATATTCTAAACTGTAATCTAAGCAACCTCTGAAGACTTAAAAGTGGGAAGTCTAATTATTGTAGCTGTATGAGGAACTAATTAGGAATTTAATATTATAGCTTCTAAGTCATTAACCTGTAGACTAAAGAGCAAGATGCCAGTAATGCACTAGAAGACTAATAAAAGCATAGATAAAATGCCTTTATTAATATATGGAGGTGTGTTATCAGAAATGTATGAAATTTAAAGGTCTTGAGTTTGAATTCAGATGTAGATTATATGTTGCTAATAACTGAGGTTGCACATAAAGTGGCTGTGTATGAGCAAAGAAGTAATGCAGAGTACTGTGTTCACTCCCTGCTGGGTCTGCCCTGGTGCTCACAAGGGATCCAGCGTGCAGCAGACAGATGTGACAGGGTACAAATTCATCAGGAAGAGAGACTGATGGGAAAGCAGGGGTTTGAGTGAGCCTAAGGAGCCATCAGCTGTGGCCTGATGGGGAGACCCAGCCTAGGACAGGCTGAATTCACATCAGGGGAGAGGGTGAGCAGGCAGTGGTAGGAAGAACCCAGCAGCCTCGGTGACACTGATCCTGAGGGAGCTGAGCCTGTGAGATCACTTAGCAGAGTTTATCCAGAGAGGATGTTAAATCACCCAGTCCCCCACAGCACAGCTCGTCGTGTTCCATCCAGCTGTTCTGTACCAACCCTGAGGCTTTATTTGGTCAAAATGTTTTGTCTCAGTCAAGGAATTGTTTCCGCCAGCGAAGAGCAAGTGTCAATACAGCACTAGGAGTGGGAGAGACTGTACAGCCACTGAGGCTCAAAGATATGCAAAAGTCAGTCAAGGCAGGTGAACTTTACCTCTTTCTCTGTTCTGCAGAAGAAATCACTGGCTTGACCTGGGAGAAGAGACTCTTCCCATCACAGACCTGATTGTCAATACTATGCACAATGTAGAGAAAAAGGCATAGTGCTTGGAAGGGTGGAAGTCATATTTTTAAACTTGGAAATTATATATACATGTATTTTCTTTTTTCTTTCAGTTCCAATTAAAAAAACATTAGGTACAGATCATCTCTTCTTTGGAATAAGCTAAGAGCAGCATCCCTTAATGAAACTGCCTACATCATAGTTAAAGCTAAAATTTGTGCATATGGGAGAAAAAGGACTAAATTCATAAATTTGAAAGCCACATGATTGAATGTCTTGATTAGTCTGGAGTACCTAATAGCAATACAGTTGACAAAAATTATCTGCATTTTTAGAAGTGTTATTCAAGAGGGCCAATCTACCATAAAAATATGCTCTTTGACCATTTCCTGGTTTTCCAGAAACATTCCAGACATGGAATAGATGTAAATAATGTTTCAAATAATAATAAATGTTTCAAACATTTCTGGAAACATTCCTTTTCTGGATTCCAATTCCATGTTAAAATATGTGAATTAACTGATATGTCGTCTTACTTAGAAATTATAGACACTGGTTTTCAAACACAAATTCCCTTTTAGCAATCAAGTAACACAGCAAACATGCACTTATAAATACTGCTTTTTTCTTCAGTATGACTTCTCAGCATCAGGCAGGAGTACAGACACTTTCTACTATTTCAAAAACATGTCAGAAACAGGTATTGAATATATTGAATATTGAACAGTTTTTTTCTACATCCCTAAGATTTACATGTCACATGAGGACTTTCTTTTTCTTAATACGGCTTAGCAAAAATAAAACACCTTGTACATCTTTCTGTTCTATCACTAATTGATTAAATTTTCATTTTTTCTTTTTAAATCTTTTGTTTACATATTCTCACTGTTGGCAGTGGGAAAATAGGAGCAGACACCGTCCTCTCTTAGATTAGATGAAATGGCATGAAAGGAAGAGCAAGAGGAACTATAGACTATGTGGACGTTAAATCCACAGCAATCCACGCAAAAATATTGCTTAGCCAAAGTGCATCCAAAATGGAGCCATGCTTCTGAATGCTGTTTCTTAATATATTTTCTAATTTGGATATCCAAACTTCCAAATATGTGCTCCTAATGTGACATTTCTTTATGTATGTCAATAAATGCATAAAATCTACAAGTTATACTAAAGATCTATTGCTTTTAATCTGCATGTACATTTTGATACCACCTGCAAAAGAAGAAATAAGTCAGATGTCTCAGGTCATGGGGTCCAAACAGCTGGACTACATGATCTCAGAGGTTTTTTCCAAACTAAATGATTCCCCAGTTCTGTGGTTTTACCAGCTAACTATTCACTTCAAGAAAGTCAGAAATCCTATTAACTTGAGATAATTTCTGGTTTATGCACTTATCTGGAGTGTCACAACTTTTAGAGGTGAGTTATGTGTACTCAGAATACAGCAGAGATTGGAAAACTTGTGATTTTTAAATTGAACCAAAGACTAATGAGTCAGAATCCAAGAATAATGCCTTTAGTTAAGCACATTGTGCAAATTGATTTTTCACAAAATAGTTCTGTGAGCTCTTAGGAAACAGATTTGCTAAAATACTTTCAAATTATTTTACTTCAAAACAGAACAAAATGGTTCCATATTTTATACTACTTCAGGAGAGTGGAATCTCATAGGGCAAAGGGCACAGCCACCTCCCAAATCTGAACTTGAAGTTCTATATTAAATCTAAATTCTTAATAGTTATAAATGGTTCTTAGTAACAAAGGTATGGGAATAAATAAAACATATCAGATAATCTTGTCTCTGGCTCACCAAGAAATAATATATTTTCATTGTTACAAGATTAATCTTGAGTGTGCTTCAGAGCTTCACTACAAATTATGCTGGCTTAGTTCCATTGTAAGAACTGTTATTGCAATCCTTTTAGTCTTTACTAAAACCACGATAGAGAGAGGAAAAAAGAAAAAGAGAAAAAAACCCAGATTATCTTTCATATTTCAAATACAGCATTAAGGTTCCCAAAACACCTTTTTCTCTGTCTGGAGTCTTAGAAAAAGCATAACTGAGATTATCTTTAAAGATTTACTTAAGAATGTGCTTCCTGGGAGAATAGGAAAAATTGAGGAATATGAAATCGTGGCTGATGTGCAGCTTTCTTAGTTCTCACGACTCAATAGCAATATAAGAGACTAGAGAGCAAAAGAAGATGGAGAAAGAGATAGTAGAATCTCCCACTGCCACCTTTCAGGTTCTTTTCCTCAGACTTTTGGATGGCTGTTCTTAAAACTACTTTTCTGTCATCAACACTGGAAGATGCTCATTCTACCACATTGTTGGGGTTTTGTGGGGTTTGTTTCCCCATCACAAGGACATACCAAAGTTGGAATAAATTGCATAACTTAGCTATAACTTCTGTCTTGGGTGGGGATGAGAGTGTAGAAAATAAAATACAGGTTTTCCCCTTTTAACAGAATAAAAGTTAGGAAATGGGTTATGATCTTTAAGGTTTTTCTGCCTTGAGGATAAGTTAGTGATACCCAGGTAATTCTTTAATCTGAATATCAGCAAATAATTTCCATATTCATTGCCTTTCTAATTTCATTCCCCTTTCTCATTGCAGCTTTCTCTTAAGGCTTTCCTACAAGTGCTTTCTGTCTCATCTGCTGGACTGCTTTTTACTTCTATGCATGAATGCACATGTACACAAACTTCCTCCTGTATATGATATTGTGTCATGAAGTCACTTAAATCTGACTTTTGTTTATGGAAACTTAAGAGAAATATTACAAATGTCTGTTGTTTGTTCATTTAAATAATTTAGTTTTCACTAGTCAGTGTTTTACTTTTGCTTACTTTATGCATGGCTGACTGGATTAACTTGCTGAAAGCAGCAAGCCTGAAATGAGCTTCCTTACAGTAATATCTATTTTCCTTATGTATTGAAATTCAGAATGCTGGTTATCAAGATGAGGTGAATGATTGTTGGTTGAGGGACACTAACTTATTGATAAACATATATCCTTAATCTTCTTGGCTAAAGTAAATTTTCAGTTATTGGATTACTCAGATTAAAAAAAAAGCACCTTCATTACATTGTTATTAAGATACAAAAACAAATGTTAGATACCTGGCAACACTGCAGTAGAAGAAACCTTTTACCCTAGGATTACAAAACTTCAATAATTCCAGGTATGAAGCTTCAGAGGTCTTTTTTCATTATTTTTTTATTACATGTGTTTAAATCACTAGCTTATAAATGCCGCATTTCAAATAAGGGGGAAAGATTACTTGCAACAAATTTCTTTTCTCTTTGGGGCTCAAAGAACCAGGCCAAACACACTCAATAGTGGTTGTGAGAAAGAATCAAATCCTGGGAGAGGAGTTTCTTTTATTTTGATGACTAACCATTCCCTTTCCAGGCCTTCCAGGTGGGATGGTCTTGGCTAGCGCAGTGCATTTAACACATTTGAATTGGTGCCTTCGCTTCTGTTCAATACCTAACACCACTTGAACAAAACCCTAGTGTTTCATACGGCCAGCTTTCAGCTTGATATTGCTCTGCTGTGAAAAAGAAATTAGTGAAGTTGAGGAGTTACACTGATGCAAAAAACACAGTGAAATACAGTGGATTAACTTCATCTTTGTCTCAGTCATATATTACTCAAAAATCCATTGTTTAGTGGGAAGAAGCTGAAAATTCTGACCAAAACCAGGAAAACTAATCTAAGAATGAACTTTATCTCTTCATTCACCTCTCCATGTTGTTGTAATAGTCAAATTCAGAGAACAAATTATTTTTTTAGAAATGTCTTTTTAAGTTGTTTTATTTTCTTTTTTTCTGGTATTTGGTAATTCAAATGCATCTGACCAAAGTTGGCCAGTCACTAGTCACTTCTATTCTTTGTCAATGATTAATTGAACATCTTGTGAGTTAAAGTAACTCATAGTTGTAAACTTTCATAACCTTGTTCTGATGATTCATCTTTACAAATGACGGTGATAGGCCTATGAGACCAGTTCTGTGTTATGCTAAAGGTTTTTCAAAGACATTTCACATGCCCTTAATATACCTTTCAACAAGAGGGGATATTTTTTAATCAACTGTCAGCTTGAAGTATTCAAGCTAGCACAAAAATTACAGGTGAAATCGATTTTAACTTCAATATTTTCTGAGTTGATTCTGTTTTATTTGAACAAAACATTCTGTATCAAAGCAAGAATATTTTCAGTCTTCTGTTTCCACAGCCTATCTCCCACTGTCTCTAGAAGTACAGCAACTAAAAAAAGTTACGTAATATTGGAAAAGTGTCATCACTTTTACATGAGTCTCTTTGAAGAACTTGAGCTTTTACAGGCAAAATAATTTTCCAACAGAAAAATACAGAGTGGATTCTTCAGTACCATAATCATTCCTTGATTCTTGGCATCTAAAGACCCTTTTTAAAAAGCAATTGGATTTCCTCCACCATTTTGAAGTGCTAACTCCTTTAAAGTAAGGAAAAACAAGTTAGCTTATTTGGCTGATGGAATTCATGAGTCATTTTGAATTCATGACACTGGATTTCATGCTATTCAAATTCTTGAAAACACAAAAATATTTTCCTGATATTACGGTATGCCTTTGTTTGAACCTGTATGTGACACAATTGAGCCTGGTGTGACTAGTAGGTACCAAGCAGTGAGTAATGCCTTTGGATAGTTTAAGTGCTCATGACTCAGTCCCACCAGCCCAGAACTGTTCCCTTTGCAGAGTCACAGTCATTTTACGGGACCTACAAGTAACTGTGTTAAATCTGTCTTCTCATAGTGCACACGTGCCTCATTTGGTTTCTCAAACAGCACTTGTGACCCAATCGCTGTGTTTCAAAGAATGCACAAAACTAGCAAGCCTAATGAATCAATTTAGTTGGAAGACAAGCCACGTTGTCCTGGGAACATCTTGTTCTTGGCTTTCCCAAATGAGTTCCTTCTTTCGATTTCATTTTATGACTGCTTACAGAGGGGCTGTCACGTTCTTTCCCCGGTGATTCTGCATCCATGCAACAGAGGAAAAAGCTTTACCATCTATACTAGATAACAACCCAATTCATACTTATTCCTTTAGCAAAGGAAAGCAGATTTATCTTTGTTTTATATTTAAAGGCAAACAGGGAAAGTTAACCACTTTCTTCTCCATAGCAATAAGCAGCCAGTCTGGACAAGTGTAAAAGGTGAATGACAGGAATTCTTGGGGTTATTTTGAAAATTTGAGATGAATTTGGGGGTTTGCAGGGGACCCTAAATACACGACAGTCAGAAATATTTAATTTGCAGTATCATGAACATGCTGCTAAGTAGAACATTTTTCTGCATTGACACAACAAGCATCAGAAAGAGGGCTGTTTATGGGTTTTCTCTTTTTCAATGTTTCAATGTCTCGAAACATTGCAAATATTTTAACATTTGTGCTGAACACTATGAAGAAGAAGTTTTCTAGTACAGAATGGCTGAAATGTGTGCAATTATCTCTATGTCACAGGAAGGCTGGAGATTATTTTCTCTATGAGGTATACAAAGGAGAAGCTCTTTTACTTGGTATTTGTAAAAGCAAACCTGATAAGCAAGTCTGTCACAAGTTTAACACTTTTTGTCTTCTTTTGGCTGCTAAAAAAGCAGGACAAACAAGATACAAGAAGAGTGGTTCAATTTTTTCATAGTGGAAAATCAATCAAATGTAGAAAAGCAAACAAGTTTAATGCCACATCACAAAGATGGAGTGATAGATCATTATCTTGTCATGGTGAACTCCAGTATCAGTAAAGTCTATATTTGCAAAACAATAACCATAATTTTTTATTGTTGTTGTTGCAGTATTGCCTTTATCTATTTTCCTCACATAAAAGGCCGAAACTTAATTTCCTCAATCCAAAATATAACTGTTTGAATATTACCTAGCATTTTAAAATAGTTATTACTGTCTTATCTCCTGTTTACCTTTGTTAACTTTACCAAATATTTCCTCAGAGAGTTGGGGGCTTTTCCATACATAAATCTCCTGCAATCAGAAGAGTCCAAACTTCTGTCTTTTTTTGCATAAACAGAGTGATGTTAACAAGTCAGTGGACAAAGACCAGTCCTTTAAGTGATTTTATAACTGGGATGAAGTTGCTGAGTTCTGAAGCTGTGTTATCTCCTTTCCCAGGCAGATATTTACATGCTAGGGTAATCCAACATAGCACAAAATGAGTAATGCAGAGATTCAGAATAGAGATCATCAAGGCTATAAATGTACAGAGAATTCAAAATATTGAACATCATGAGGGACTTATTCTTTGTGGCAAAGTACATATTTCTAAAATGCAACAACAAGTTCATTAGTTCAGAGATTAATACTATTCAAATAATTAATAATAATTTTTGGAACATGCTGTAAAATTCCACTGAATGGTACTGTGAGAAGATAAATGCTTTAATTTGAAATTTAAACTATGTGGAGGCCAACCCCTTTGAGCACAATGTTCAGATCAGTCTAAATATGTCTCTAGTGTGTAGGATAAAAAGCTTGACAAAACGTGAGAGGTTTTTTGATGGTCTGTTTGGGATGTTCTCATTTATGGTGGTTTTTTCCATACTGTCTCTTACCAGGTGGTTTGGTAGGTACTCAGATTGTAACAAATAACTGCACTTAAGGGAGCCGTAGTTGCTTGCTCAGGTTTTTCCTAAAAAAGAGACTTAAGACACTAAGTACCACACATACACCATTTGTTCAACAGTATGCCTACATAAGCTTTTTTGTTACTTCTTTTTGGGTGGAACAAGTTAATCATAATGTTCTGAATACAAGCACAGAACAGTAGAGAAATTGATGAACAATATGCAAGTGAGAGTTCAGCCTATGATTAGGATGTAGTTTCATTTGTGGTACCTATATGTAAGTCTTAAAGAACTAATGCTCTTTGAGTAACTTCATAGTTTATATACTTGTGGATAAAAGCAAATCAACTTTTAAAAATCATTCAGTGGTGGTTTGCTGGAATATATGATATTCTAAGGAGGATGCTTCTGACAAGCAAAGATAATTCTGTGCATATAGAGGATATTTATCTCAGTTTTCTGCAGCTACAGCTCTTACATTTCAATTTTTTCAGAATTGTAAATATTGTCAAGGACTTAACTGGAAGAAAATTCTTCTGGAAGATATTTTTTATGAATCTGAAGTACTTGATTGAATTTCAGGTGATTTCTTTTAGTCCAAGAGAAAAATGAGTGCAAAAAATAAGATGTTGTCCAAGAACATTCCTTGTTAATCTGGGAAAACTGTGTGAAAGATCTGTACTTTGTCTCAGAAAATAGCCTGGAAAAATAGTTGCATGTTTCAGAATTAGGAGTTTACTATTGGAACAAGTATCACATCACAGTTAATAAAGTTTGTAGAGAGTATTTTAGGTGTTCTACGACAGCAATGAAATTAAGATAGAGTTTGTATCTGATTTTTGGGGTTTTTTTGCAACAGTATGCATTAAGTCAAATGGTAGGTCTAATAAGAAAGTGATACTCCTCTTTGAAAGTGCTTCAGAAATTCAATTAGCAGAGCCTTGCAGAAAGGTACTAGGTAGGTTTAGGGAAGCTTAGGAAATACAAAACACTACGTAGTATTCTGTCTGGATGATGCTTTTCTCCATTTCCAGAGTATTATGGACTGAACAAATTTAATTCTAGAGTAATTTTCAACCCTCTCCATAGTGTGCTCTTAGGAAGAATTTGATCTTGTAGAACAAGAAATCTTGGCATCCTGTAATCCATTAGAGAAGCAGTAGATCAGTCATGCTTTTTTGGAAAAAAGCAGTGACAGCTGAATTTGTCCCTTGGGTGCAATGGAGGGACTGGTAAGGCAGCATGCATCTGCAGCTGTGGGTAATTGCAGCAGCTGCAGCACAGAGAACTGAAGAACAGAGGACAGGCAGAGTCTGCCAGCTGCCCTGGTTGTGCCTCATCAGTGTCCCTCTACCTTTCCCCTCTGCCTGCATGAAGTCCTGTGTTCTCTGAAGTTCCTTCCTACAAAGCATGGCTCAGCAGAACAGCACCTGCGTATCTAAACTGCACACTGATATATTCTGACCAATATCTTCACAGTTTTTGAATCAGACTGACAACTCTTCTGAAGGATTCATTACTGGCCCCTTCATGATGTCTTACTCATTTTTCAGGAAAACTCTGTCACAGATTTGATCTCGTTGCCTTGTTCTTTGATCCTTGAGCCATTTACACCAAGAAATTTCTTTAAATTTTGAATATAATCAAACATATATAGACCTGACTTTGTGTAAAGGGACTTATCTATCTAGGTTTAAAATTTAAGCACAAATTAATATCATAGAATAGCTCAAGTTGGAAGGGACACTAAAGATCATCTAGCCCCAACCACACTTTCCATGGACAGGAATGCCTATAACTTATCTGGTATATTGCTATCATAAACCCCAAAATAATCCTTCAAATTAGGGGCCTTAGGTCATTTGTCTTGTATAAGTAAAATTTTGACCCTATTCTGAGGATGAATAGGGAGGAATTACCTGTTTGCTTTATATAAAAGGAAATTTTAATTAGCTAACAATATAAAATGTTTTTCCCAAGTTTAACAAGTACTTCATATACTATTTGTAATTTCATGTCCAATGAATTAATACATTTTTGTTGGTCAGTATTCACATTCAAATGTAAATGAGAGCTTGCAAAGGCATAATATCAAATACCTTTAAACATGTCATAAAATAAACATGTTTCTTCTTTTCCTATTTAGTCATCTGTGACTCTTTGGAAGATCATGTTTCTGGAGCTGGCACCAGGTGCCCCCTGGGCTACTTTCCATGTGGCAATATCACAAAGTGTTTGCCCCAACAGCTGCACTGTAATGGTGAGGATGACTGCGGGAATCGGGCTGACGAAGACAACTGTGGTACGTGGCTGTGACTTTTCTTTGTGTCTGACACCTGTAGTCACCGAAACCCAGGCAGTGCTCACACCAAACAGGAGGCTCTGGAGTGTCAGGAATAGGAAAGTTATGTTTTCCAGAGGATGCAGCAGGTCTGCTTTAGCTAATAGAGCCACCCAGCAAACCATTTGCTAGAGAAAGCAGAATGGGCCACATTTGTATATGGCATCAGCTATCAGTATCCAATTTTTTCTCTGCTTTGAACTTCTTTGGACATGTTGTTTTGATGTGTACAAATTGATGTATGTGATCTATCAAAGGCTGTTGCTGAGGAGAGGTAGATGTGTGCTCCAGTAGAGTTTATGAAAAGTTTGTTGTGACTCAATGCAAGAAACATAATTTAGAAGAATTTTCAAGATTTTTCAGAAATTATTTATGCCCTAATTTGGGAGAAACATGTGCTTCTGTGAGCGTACTGTGCAAGCCGCACTACCAGCAGGCTTTAGTGGTTGAAAATGTAAAACTCCCAGGGCATACACATAGTGAGGTCACTTGTGCATGCTGCTTTGATCCTTGTCACTCCTAGCCCCTCTGGATGGTAGCTGTGATCTTGATTTGGCTTGTAGGCTTTGGCTTTGCCTCTGCTGCCAACCTGGTAGGGCCACGGCTTTGCATGGGCACTTACCTGTCCTTGCTGCTTATTTGTGAGCATGGCCCTGACACAGCTTTTGTCTATGCTGAGTAGCACCTGTCATGCAGTGTTTGGACACAGCTCAGAGGTGGCACAAACCTGGGATAGTCTGGAAGGGGCTGCTATGTTCTGTGAGGAGAGAGCCTCACCATTTGGTTGTGAGCTAAGACCACAGGGAGAGAAAATCGACCCTAGCACATTTTATTTATTGTTATTGTTGCCTTACTTACAGCCTGGATATTTTCAGAGGTGCTCTCCAGAGCTGCTGGTCGGTGCACATGGGGGAAGTAGGTTTCCTATTCCTTAGCAGTTTTCCTGTAGCCATGAAGGGCAGGCAGGTGCACTGTGTCCTGCCTCACATGCTGCCTCCAGCTCCCCAGGCCCAAGCAGCTGAACTGTTTGTCCCAGAGAGGCACATCACCACCAGATCTGGGCGGGAGGAGTGAGAAGAATTAAAATACTTGGTGAAAATTCCAAGCTATGCATACTGAAAGAAATTTTCTGAGAGGAATTACAAACAAAATATAGTAAAAGGTATTTTCACCAGCATTCTCAGCAAAGTCAATGAGGTTTTGAAAGTAATTGTTCTCATTGCATGTGGAGCTGGTTTGTGTACCCATGTGAAGTATCTTATTATTATACCTATGTAATTTCAGTGTTTTAATCCATATGAAAGTGATTTTAAATTATAATCCCATATAATAGACCTGCACTATTTTATAGTTTTATACCATTTTTTGTGCTATAAACTTACTTTCTGTTGTAAATAATCAAAAACCTGAACAAAACCAGCTCCCTCTATTTTTCTGTCATCTTGACCTACAGTAGCAGAAACTGCCAATGATGATGCCCTTTCATGTTTAAGAAGTCCAAGGACAATAAACAGTTGCTTTATCCATATTTCATTTCTGTATAACACCACAAAGTCCATCATACAAGGACTTGCTGAGATACAGCTTAACATGATGCTAATTAGGATATACTCGGTTTTGTAATGGGAGGTGCAAGACAGTAGAGGGTCATAGAATTTTTTAGGTAGGAAAAGAAGTTTAAGATCATTGAGAGCATCAAAGAGCTCTTTGCATCGCATCTTATTACTGACACAGAACTCAGGTATTCTTGGATTATGAATAACCAACTTCAAAAATTCAATTGGAAGTAACATGGGTTGTCAGTGAGCAGGGAAAGTGCTGAAAGAAGTGATTTAATACTGAACCCTGAAGCAATGAATAATAAAGTCCTTAGGAATGCCTTAGTGCTCTTCTATAGAAATGAACATACAAGACAATTCAGCTGCGATGCTGAATCCTCTTCTGTGTATAGTAACTCAAGAATGAGTTAGCCTTGATTTTTGAAAACCTAAATCACAAAAGATGATGAGTCATTGTATTCATACTTGGAAAAACTATGCACTGGTATTTTTCTCAAATCTTGACCCCCTTGTCTCACTTAGAAATGCAATAATGTAATATTCAGCAGTAATACTTTCTCAAAAATTGGAATTGCAGTCAAGCTTTGTTGTACAGTTAAAGAGTGACTTTCCTGTCCATGGAATGTCCTGATGAGATTTTCTGCGATGACTCCCCATATAGTAAGTGGGGAGATCTTTGTGGGGTAACTGTTTTGTGATTATTCATCTCACTTAAAATACAAGAAAAGAGGCCTCAGTGATTAGTTATTGAGAAAGAGAAACCATCTGCCTTTTTTTACGCCTGACATTCCCAGGTTCATTTCAGTATGCCTGCCTCATGCCAGCAGTTATATCTGGTTCCTTCTCCCCATTTTTTTTAAATTTTCAACTAGTTTTCATTTGAAGTCATTGCTCTTGGTTCCAGAAAACAAATTTAAAATGAAATTGTTCCAGCGTACAAATTGTTTCATTCAGTGCCATTGGAAATTTTCATCTTATCCACAAGGTATTCTAGTTAAATAGCTCAGCTTTTCAGTTCCTGAACACTTTTACATCGATTTGAGGAGCTTTGAGGTGACCAGTCTATAGAATTCAACCCAACACTTGTGAGAGGGGAAAAATAAATCCATGTAGACCCTTAAAGCACTTCAAAAATAGCTTTTTTTTTTTTAGCTCATGTACTTGAAACAAAGCTAGGTAAACCAACTGTTTCACTGACAGTAATGGTAAAGCACTGCCTTAAGTCTACAGTAAAACCAGCTGTATAGCATGGAAACACAAAGCAAAATATGTCATTAGAGATTTCATTCCAACTACCTTGTAGTGGTTCCTTTCTTCTTTTAATGAACATATCTGTCTCATCCCCCACTTCATTTCTGTAACAAAATTATAGTTACAATCTTAGTAAGATTATATTTGTAAGAAATTATTGTAAGAAATTGTTGTTGTAGTATCTGAGATTATTTGCTGTATTAATCCTGTTTCAGGCACTGTGTACCTAGTAACAGCAAAACATTATTATTAATATTTCAAATTACTCACTGAGAGATGTGTTTTCAGCTGTGCTGTAATCAATGCTCAAATGCAGCCCAGGCACATGGAGAATGGCTTTGTGGTGCCCTCTTTAATTCTGCTTCCTTTTTCACTTCCACCATCCTCTCCACATCCAAATAATAGACATAAAACTAAGGTCCACAGTAGTGAAGATTTCAAATTAGGATCAGTGGTGGAGTTGGTAACAGACTCAGGCAGCTGTGTTAGTGCTTATCCTCAGGATGTGGATATCCTCATTGCCAGCTCAGCTTAAGCATTTCTTCCACTTCTGTAAAGGAGTGAATTATAGCTGATATTTCACAGTAGAGTGAGGCCACTCATCTTTTAAAACTCATGCATTTGCCAGTTTTCTTTCCAAAATCAATAAAATTCTGTGTGACACCCTAATGGGGTAGAGCATGAGGCAATGTAGTAAACTGAAATAACAGGAGGCAGCCTGCAGTGATGGGAGGCTCTGCTTGATCTATGGCTAGATAACCTTAAAAGTGCATGGAAAATGCAATCTTACCTTTTGAACTTGAAAACATAATCCACCAAGTGGAAGTGGATAGCTAGGCAAATCTGTCATGAGAATAATATTTTTAAATAAAAATAATTTGAAGTTTTGTAATTTGTCATAACACTTATGGTTTTGAGGAATTTCCTTTTCTAGACTTGAGAGTGCAGTAAATTTTCTGGTGGTGTTCTGTTCCATGCTCATCCTTGCTGAAGTACAGAGTTCTTAATTAGTCTGAATGCATTGTGAAGCAATTTAGCCTCTATCATGTTTCACTTGGAGTTATTTTTGCATCTATTTTAAAAATTCAAAATGCCTAGGGAAACAAGATGCAGCAGTTTCAGTATCCTTCTGTGCCCAAGCTTGTTTAAAGATCAAATTGGCAAAGCAGAACAAGTTTGATACTGTTTTGTCTTACTATGTTTGATTTCAAAAATAATGGCTTCAGCCTGATTTTCCAGGGAAGAGCTTTTCCCATTTATTTGCTGCTGTAAGATTTGATTCTGTAGCTACTTGGCATTCATAGATGGGAGGTTAGAACTTTTGCTTATTTCATTGCTTTTTAAACCTGAGCAAGAACAAATAGGCATAATCACAAGTTCTGCTCACCTAATGCCATGGCAGTGTTGACATGGAAATTGTTCATAAAATTAGTAACAAACATTCTCACATTGAAGACATTACTGCTGCAGTATGACTGTTAATGCAGTCTAGACCATCTCTAGGCAAACTCTTTGATGTCCAGTGGCATATTAAATGTGCCAGGTGTGCATTCCTGAGCACAAATTCATGGAAAGAAGTAATGTTTAATGATAAAACAGAAACAAAACAAACAATGGATAAAAACTACAAAATATTGTTTAATGCAAAACAAAAATAACAGAACAACAATATTTATGGTGTAGATTTGCACTGAGCCTATGTGTATTTTCTCATGACAAGGTGTGTGTTACTTTAGATGAACAAACCTTGAACAAATGGAAAATATTGGAAAAAAAATATGAAAAGTTAATCACAACATAAATGTACTCCATGCATTTGGAAGACAGCTAACACTCTTATTTCTGTTTTCCAAATATCTGAAATAGCTTTAGACACACACACAAAAAGGTGCTTTCATATGCTCTTGATTAAATATTTAAATTTTAAATCTTACACTCTTTTTTTTTTCTTTTTCTTTTAATTCTCTGATATGCCTTCTACTTAGAGGGCTGAATGAACAAAGTTTTGTTCTAGTTAAGGGTCAGCTTTCTCTGATGAAAATTATCCTACTATTGCATGCAGTAATAAAAGGACAACGTTCTCAGTCGAACAACTTTTGCGTAATTATCTCTGTTGGATACAACATTGGGTCAGTTGCCATTTTGTAGTCATAACATACTTAAAAAATTTAAAAGTGCTGCAAAAATTCTTAATGCAGGTAAATTTTGAACCTCTGAGAGACTGACAAATGTTTTTCCTGTCTGGTTTTATAAGACCTTTGTTGCAATGTTGTTCCTTGTTTCCATATATTCTACTGGATCATCAGCATAATTTGGTCATGAGAACTGTAAATTAGCTGTGCTGCTAATATGAGGACAGTTTTTGGGGAGACATTTCCCAGTAAATTGCAGTGAAGCTTACTTCCAGTTTCTTTTCTCAAAACTGTCAAGTTTAGTTTGGGAAAAATACAGAAACAAAATCAGACCTCATAAGGTGCTGGGATTTCCTCTGGACTTTACATCCTACCTGGCCAATTTGAAAACGTATTTTATATGTCTGGAGGAGTGAGATTAATCCCTATTGCTCTGTCACTAACTTAATTAATACTATGTGTCAGCATCTGGTAGCTACAGGTTCTGAAAGTCCCTTGTGTGTAAAGTAGAGGTGGACTCATTCCTTCACAAATAATCCTGCTTTCAGATCTACAAGTTTTTCCTAACTTCCATTAGGGTTTGATAGCATGCAAACATTCAGTCAAAATCTATGCAGTTGTTGGATTTATTATGTTCTGTTCTAATTTAAAGTGCAAACAGTATGACTGATGTGGTATCTTCAGTCACACCACCTGGCTTATGAAGCAAAGCCAAGCCCAGTGAGAACTGACCTGGACTGACTCCACTAAAATCAACAGAGACTCACACTGTCTTCAGTGAGCAAAGATTCACAACTTACCTAAGTTAGGAAACTACTAAAAAGCTCAGATGTTTCGAAAACCCAGTGTTTGTTACTTATGTACCAGCCTTCCTCAACAGATCTGGAAAAGACTGGAAGCACTGTGCCAGCAGTGGGTTTGTTATTTTTTCCTCTAGATGAAGAAATCTAGTTTGTGCAACCAGTCACAGAAACATCAGGTATAATGCACAGTCTCTTCCCATGCAGCCTGCGATATATAGATTTCATAAATAAATGCCTCAGTCCTTTTTATCTCTAACATAATTGGTGAGGAGGTACAGTTCGTTCTTCATTTAAAATTAGTGTTATGTCATATCACACTCCTAATAGCTCTTCTGCTCCATCTCAGAACTTGTTTATATAGGCTCTTCATTTACTACTAATAAATCGCTAGAGGAAGTGTTTATGTGCAAGTAACACGGGTAAAAATCCTACTTAGAATAAAAAGTATTTTAACATAATTGTAAAAATTGCAAGCACCAGAATTAGTATTAATTTCCAAACAAAAAGCACACATTGGCCCTAATCCCTTGCACCTTTGCAAACCAGACTCCTTTGTCATGAATGGGACATTGAAAACCAGCAACTACTGTTGCACATTTGACTACTCTTTACATACAAGCAATAATAAAAGGGAGAATAGAAGAAAAATGTGCTAGTGTTTAATTCTATCTTTTTTTGTAAGCAGTATCTTTAATTATGTAGAGCAGTTAATGGAACAAAGTAGCCTGAGCTATTTTGAGAGCACAAGTTTCCTCAGTGTTTAAAAATTTGGCTTCTGGACAATTTTGCTGATAGTTCTGTAAAACTTTTTTTGGCATCTAGGCAATGGTTGCAGTGCGTCTGCATTTGTTTTTTAATCACAGTGTCATAGGCACATTTTTCCAGTCTAGTGAAGCAAGAACAGGCATGCAGATTTAATTTGTTCCTGACTCCAGGAGGAGTTTTTTGCTGGCTAAATGTATTTACTATTGTGTTGCTCTCAGCCCTAAGAGGTCTCTGAACAAAGGACAGCGTTCCGCTCCCCAGCTGTAAATTCACTTACAGACATTTATCACACTCAGAGGTTTCCAAAAGAACTGGGGCAGGGAGTGGCTGTTTGAAGTCTTGCACCTATTTGCCTCTGAAAACACAGACCTCGTCTGTTACCATGTGCCACACAGCCACCAGGTGACTGGCTTGCTAAATAAGTTACAAGAGACCAGCTCTTTTTATAAAAGGGCCCAATAAAAATTCAATAGGGCAAACATAGTAACAATCTGTATAATTTAATGCTGATTTTGTATGTGTTTCTTTGATGGTCTTTAATCGTACACAGAATTATTGCAGTTCTGTAGGTTCATTAAATCATCATCTAGATTTCCATTGCAGAAATCTAAATTTCTATGGGGTATTTCAAAATGTCTATACAAAAGATATATGTTTTAATATTACAAGATTGCTCATAAGGGATGAGAAATTTCATTTTTGTCTGAGCGCACTGCAGAAGACCTTGATGCTTTTATATTTCAGATTAATATTAGTAATGAATAATGTTATTGTTGGTCTTACGTTTTCCTGACATGGCATTTTTCCCATCACACTTAAAATACAAGATTTGAATGTATGAGGTGCTATTCAGTTTTGAGCCCAATATAGCAAATTCAGTTTGTGAAACATAAAGTAAATATTTGACACTCAATAGTATACTCCAAATGTATCAAATACCTGGTCAAAGATAAGATTTTCAAGCTTCACATGAAAATTTTTCCTATATGGCCAAATTTTACTGTCATTGCCATCCATCCACAGTATATGGAACTGAAATAATAAGCCTTACTCTGATGTGCAAATATCAGCATATGGAATAGCTTTGCTGAAATTTTGAGGGTTTTTAATCAATTTTACTACTGCGATTGTTGGTAACTAAAAGGAACTTGCATTTCACCAGACTTATGTCTCTCCTGGTCTCCACTGTGGTGGCTTACTGCCAAAGGAGCTTTCAAACAACCAAAGGTTCTATATAGATGTATTCATGTTATAAGATTCTTTCAATTTTAAAAACTGAATATGCTTCAGTTAAAACAGAATACAAAATCAGAATAATGTATATATATTAAACATGTTGTTGTAAAACTAGAAAACTGCACATGTTTCACAGGAATAAAGATGAAACATTGAGAAGTTTTTTATCTTTTGGAAATTTGAACCTGCCTGTTTTCTTAAACGCTGTGCTAGCTTAATTAAGTTGCCATAAAATCATAAAAAACTTGTATAAATATGTAATCTAGTTCATCCAGAGAACTGTAAACCTTATGCAAATCAATTTGTTTCCTGTCTGGTTTACTATGATTGCATTGTACATATAAGCAGACAAGCTACATGTGATTTCAGTTAATCAGCAGGTACAGGACACAGTGTATGTGCAGTGACATGCAGATTGGAGTGGAGTAACTTACCTTTTAATTGATTGATAAGGTGCCCACCTCTAAGTTTTCAATTTTTCTGCTTGGATATTTAAACTGAGACAGTGAAATTCCATCCCAATTTTGCCCTCCCTCTAGGGTACCCCAGCCCTCGGTTTTGTAAAACCTCCATGTGGTTTTGGTCTTGCTGTAAGTTATAAGGCTGTATCAGGATGCCTCAACACTGTGGAAAAGGAAAATTATATTCCTTAATCTGTAAATATTTTTAAAGGAAATGCTTCTCATCTGGGTTTTCCTTGCACCAAAAGATAGTTTCATTAAACGCCTGAAGTCATTCCCTACAGCAAGCAAAAGTGTATTTTGAACAACAGACAAGAAGAAATAGATTATTACCACCAACAGCAAAGGCAAAATCAAAGGGTGACACAGTGCCTCTTTACAGTGTTTGGGCATTTAGCTGATAGCATTTCTCTGTACAGTACCAATGAAGACATGGCTGAGAGAAAGGGGAAGTCACATAGATAGCATCCTCATCATAAGTATGATCCATCCCAAGCATGAGATATGTCTTTAACTGACAGTAGATGACACTTTCTTGGATCTGTCACCAAAATGATTACTCAAAACTGTAGTTTGTCAGGATTAATATGCTCTCTCTCATTCCTATCAGAAGTGGTAATTGGAAACTTTCATCAAGAAAGAGCATATTCATCTGCAGTAAGATAAATCCAGTTTGCCACCACTTATTTCACTTATCCCATGTAGAGGAAGATCTGATGACATCAGATCTCTCTTTTTTTTTTTTTTTAACAGAACTACAGCCAACATAGTATATTTTAGAACTGGCTCAGGGTAAAAGTAATTTTTCATCTGAGCTGTACTCCCTCAAATGATAGATTTGGGATTTCAAGATCAGTGCTATTAGTGATCATTTCTTAAAGTGTTTGGAGAACCTCGCCTGCAAAGAGGTAAACAGGTCACAAACCTTCATAAAAACTCTAAACAACCAAAAAGTTATTTACAGTTCTGCCACTGAGTGTTTCACCAAATGGTCGTACTAAATATAGTTATTTGCACAATACATTCTTTTGGGATTTGACAAAACAGTTTGGATAAAATAGAGACTGTCCCATATTTGGGCACAAAATTTGGCCCAAAGTATGTATTTTTGGAGGTCAAAATATGTTTAATAATTTGTTTCATTATATTCAGATATGCCTTTTTATTTCTAGTAGAAAGCATGCCATGAGAAAAGCCCATTACTTAAAATGAACTTACTAGAAACACCAAACAGCCAGAATGATTCCAGTACAAAATAACTCATCTTCTCTGTGAATTTTCCCCCTTCTTTTTTATGGCCACCCAAAAATACACAGGTGCCTCTAGACTTCCTCAAAAATGCTGATGAACCTCCCCTTTGTAGCAAGCTGCTCCATCGTTCCCACTAGTATGAGAGGCACTTCTCATCCTTTCTCTCTGCAGATGTGAAATGCGTTGGTGGTCACCACTTGTACATGTTTTGTCTGATGACAAAAGACTTTAAAAGTACTAAAATGTGGAATAAAATCTCATATATCCACTCCTTAGTGTCAGAACCAGGGAAATGTAGAAAAATTATATTTCATATGTTCATTGGTTTGCAGGAGGATTAGAATTTATGGCTCTTAACTGTATATTCAGAATCTGCAAACAAGTGGTTAGTTGTCAAAAACTTTCTGTGAATATAATTATGAATTAGAAAATCCAAGAATATTTTCATTCCTTACCTGCAAAGTGTTAATTTTGTATGACTAATACTTCAAGAATAATCTAATTTTAAAACCATCTTTCTGTTTTAAAATCTCATCTTCTCTGTGTATGTTGAATTCCCACATATTGGTGAGTCCAGTCATACAAATGAAAGTCAATGAATGTGCTCCAGTTAAATATTTAGAAATAATGATAGAGAAAACCTCATTATGGTCCCATCAACAGGGAAATAGGCTTTTAAGGCACTTGCCACTTGACAAAGGATCTGTTCTCGTCACTTCATCAATTACAGATTCCATGCTGCAGGCAGTCCTAAAACTGAGCTTCTTCTGAGCATTCTGAGCCTCTTTCTGAGGCAGGAGCAGGTTTGCCAGTACCTTTCATTTTGTCCAAAATTCATCAGGCTGCTTCTGGATATTAGCTTAATGATTCAAAATGGCAAAATTGCTAATGGATCAGAGCATAAAAGGTGCTCTTGAAGAATTTAGTAAAATGTTCTTAAATGCCTTATCAGGTCTGTCTTTTCTCTCACTGGAGCAATTCCTGAAGACAAGCACCTACATTTGCATTGAATCCTTCTCCTTTTCGATCTGTGCATAACAAACAAATAACAAGATGAAGGATAGTTTGCCTGAAGTTACTTAAACTTTCATAATATCATTAATCAGTACATATAACACATCTTTTCAGCACAGACAGCAGAGAGGTAAGCATCTCTCAAAAATAACTTCATAGTAGGCAGGTTTCAGGAGATGCTTTCAATGTCGTTTTCCTGTCTTTCTGAGAAAACAACAGCTGAGATGTAAAGTGATGTGAAAAATGAGAAGTCATTTCAGAATGGGAAAAGTTGCAATAAGTAAATATTTTTTATTTCTCCCTGGGTATTTTGAAGCCAATATATGTAGTAATAATGTTCAGTTAAATATAAAGATTTATAGAGAGGTGTCCATGAGGAATTGTATTTAAATATAACTATACTATTAACCTGTGAAATTGCAGGGGTGAATCTAATCATAAAGGTGAATCTAAGACTGTAATTACTAGCAAAGCAGAGCCATCCTGAGAGTTCTCATAGAAATGTTGTTTTGCAGTACATATCCTTAAAGTGCGCTCTGGCTCACCAGCTAGCGAGTGCCATCCCAAGGAGTGCTTCTGCTACTGCTGCATGTTCATGGAAAGAGATATCTTAAAAGCTGAAGAGAAAACAGACTCAAATTAAAAAAACTGAATTCAGATTCAAATTAAGAAAACTAAACTCCAATCACAGCTTTTAAAGGCAAGTTCTCGTTCCCTTTCCAGCCTGTTTGGAAAGTGGCTACTTGATCAGTCAATTTACAGGTCTCAAATATACAATAGGTTTCCAAGAAACTAATAACTAACCGATCTGTAGTTATTTCTAGCACCACTGTATCTTGAACTTCCCCTTCTTTGGAAGGAACTAAAAGGTTTGCTCTTAAATTTTGCCCTTGTAGTCATAAACCACTCAGTTCCAGTACATCAATGCACAGTGACCAAACAGGTAATATGGAATGGTGCTTTGTTTAAGATGCATATTAAGCTTAACATGAATACTCTGACTTGAATACGTTACAGCAAGTCCCTTCTTCTCCTGAAATGCAGTGTTCCTTTGGCCTTCATCTAGCTTTTCAGGAAAGAAATTATAGGCTGTGATAGTGCAAGACATCCCTCTGTACGAACTAGTCAGAGACATAACCATCGTTTCAACTTTCCTGGACAAAGTATCAAACCTGCATGTTTAAGGAAGTATGATAATATGGTTTCCTCTCATTTTTAGGCTCCTACATAAGTAACAATTTCTGAAGTCACAACTATACTTTTTCAGTGTGAATGTTGCAGCAGATGTTGTTATTGAATGTATAATAAGCTGTTACTTCTATGAGCTCGTGTTGTTTGCAGATATGTATGATTAAGCAGCTGTATAAATATAAGGTTATCTAATGGTGTATGAAACACTCTGGAATTAACGTGTATTAATTAGACAAAAATTGATGCAACTAAATTAAGTGAAGACATTTCTGCCTTCCATTTCTATTTTAACATCTAGTATTTATGGTCTGTTTATGCTGTGTGTTTTTTTGGTTTTTTTATTAGAGGACAACAATGGATGGTCTCTACAATTTGATAAACATTATACAAAGGACAAATACAATAAACTGAAATCCCTGTATGCATTTCAGACAAAGACATCTGAGTGCTGTAAGTAACTACAGATATTATTTGAGTGATTATTAATGATGATTCCTAGAAAGAAATACAGAGCAAATATATGTTTAGCAGGAAATTTAATGCTGTTTCATTTATAGTAAAACAGAATTAATATCTCAAATGAATGAATGTTAATTTGAAGCTGATTTCAGTTCCATTAAGGATGATTCATTTTCTGCAAGAGAAGTGTCAAACATATTTTAATTAGCACATGCCAATTAAGAGGGCAATATAAATGTTTATCTAAATATGCTGATACTGCTGAAGAGGCCATGGAACTTGCATATATTTCAGAGTGAAATGAAGGCAACATTGCTCCCAGTTCACTTCTTTGTACATCAAATGGAATTTGCAAACCCCCTCCACTTATGCAGGTCATTGTACAGACTTTTTGATTCTGCTGTCTACTATGATGAGCAAAAGACTCCCTGACCCATTTTCAACCCATTTTCACCCACAGAATTGTGTTCCTTCTAGTAATAAGAGTGCTGAATAATCTAAAGTGTTGCAAAAATCGCATACCAAATGCCTGTATATCATGCCTAAGGTTCAAGAGTTTTTACAAGCTCTTTCACAGCTAATATAATTTTTGAGCCCTTTTATATTTATTGTTACATTCCTCCCAGGTCTAAATCATTTTTGTAAAAACACATGCCTTAATTGTGTTTAACAGAGCCTGATATGTCAGTCTTTGTGCTCGTTGTTCTTTTATACCATAATTCTTTTTCCACAACCCGTCACACCACACATCCCACCTTTTGCCCCAACCATGTTCTTGTTCTCCTGCAGTGGCTGGTGATGTGCCAGCAGAGTGTACCTGCCAGGGGCTGGAGGTCTTCTGTGATGCTGCCAAATTACGTGCTGTCCCATCTGTCTCTTCAAACATAACCATAATGTAAGTAGAGAAGTTACCTGGTCTCTTGCCCGGTTCAAGTTTTGCTGTCAATCCTACAACTTTTTTAACAACTACAGCCTTATAATTACAATCAGCTGATGCTTGGGAAACACTGTGCTCCTCTATTGACAAGTAATTTAATATTTTAAGTACAGATTTTCCTAATATAAAAGAGGAGAAAAGAAACTAAGAAACCAAAAACTCAGTGAACTGATAATTTCTTGATTGTAACAGTGACTAGAGCTACAAATGGTTTCAGGATATCTAAGGAAATCTTCAAAAGAAATGCTTCCTTTTAAGACACAATGGTTAGAACCTTTTCCTTATTCTTTGATCCTGCCAATATTCCTAGTCTGTGCTCCTGTCTATAAAGTCAATAACCTTGAACTTGGTGGAACGCCCCTGCTGGAGCAAATCTATTTAGTTCTCATTTGATGTCTCTGAATACGCTTTTATTTAAAAGGATTTAATGTGGACTGAGTGTGTGAAATGTATGTGAAAGCCTAACTTTTTTTCAAGAGAGAAGAATATGGCTGATGTGCCCTTGATTGGCTCATTGCTGTTTGAGTCAGTTTTAGGTGTGGTGAGGGAGCAACATCCTGTGTCCTTATTTGAGAATCCCCTCTGTAGATCTGGGTCATGGACCTTTCCTTTTGGTACTAGTCTGTGTTCACATGTGGCTGAAGTTCTCCTTGTTGAGTCCACATTCAAATACTGCAATACTTCATAATGAAAACTGATGTGGAATATCTAACATTTATTTAAACTGTCTTCTGGCTCAGGGTTGCAAAAGAGTTCAAAAATCCTGACTGGGTTCTAGCTGTAGAAAAAGCAGTGAGTTGATTCAGCTGGCTTTCATGCTGAATTCTCTTCTAATCAAACCATGCCCTAAAGGAATTTTGTTCTTGACAGGACAGGACACTTGAGTGTCCCCAATGCAGATGGAACATAGGGATACATGAACTGGTAAATAAGTTCTATATGCATTTGAAGTTTGAAATACAGCTGTAGTTTATATTCAAATCTTTTTAATTCTTAGATTTAACTATTATTTTGTCAAGTTTTCCTGGGGACATGGATTTTTTATTATAATGTCTTTTTCTTACTGTTTAAATAGATCCAAGCATACAGAAAAACAGAAGTAACATGTTCAGATGGTTTCATGTTGCTTTTGTTATTTAGCAGTGTGAGAGCTGCCCTTATTAAATAACAAAAGCACTGTAGGAACCTGGGACAGTAGTTTTACTGTATGCATTCATTCCTACAGGTCTCTTCAGAGGAATCTGCTAAGGAAACTTTCTGCTGATGTTTTCAAGAAATACCAAGATCTTAAAAATCTGTAAGGGACTGCTATAACATAAAATACCTATCTAGTGCCATAAATATTCATCATTTCCTTCCCCATATACATACACGGAGCTTAACATTTAACAAAAATCTGGTTTGTCTCACCCTTTGGTATCTCATGTGTACCCTGTTTGGCTCAAGTACCTTGATTTGACATCTTTGTTTTTGCAAAACCATAATTTCTGCATATTTAATGGTTTATGTTTATAGACTGGTTTATACCAGAAAAACACTAAATTTTTTCTGAATGATGTCACATTAATAATAAGCAGTAATGATGCTAAAATGAATTAAAGTAAGTTAATCAATTTATTCTGGGAAAAAAAAGTTTGAAAACTCAAAATTACCATTATCATGGGAAGCTCATCCCAATGGCATATGATTTTACTTTTAATTACGCCTGGTACTGATTTGATAATGCCCAATAAGTGAAATTATTATGGCAGTACAATACTGTTTTATGTTTTCCAGTATGTAATATACATCCTGTTCAAAAATCATAGCCTTTAACAAGTTTTCTTTATCTAGAAATAGTGAAATACAAATTAAATGTGATGTCTAGAGTAGGGCTTCCATGTAATCTGTTCAGTGTTCTTTCATGGGAGCTGTGCTACACTGCAGCACCATCTTGTGTTCTGAAAGTTAAGTCCCAATATGTCCCTTAAATTCCTGAAAGGTAAGTTTTCACTAAAAGAAATAAATCTATATCTATCTGTAGAAAACATTTTTTTCTAATATCAACTTCACATCCTTCTGATAGATAATTTTCAAAAAATCTTGAGCAATGTTTGTCAGAAGCCCTTTTTGTAAAAGCCAATGTCCGATTTCTTGCTGCTTTCTAGCAGGAATGCATCTAGATGCTTTATTAGTTGGATTATCATTTAAAAGACTTATGTTTAAATATTATTCAGAGAATAATGTTATAATGACTTAAAATTGATTGAAAAAGACTTGGTGTTTGCAGTTGATACTTTTCAACTCATTACTTCATCAAAGTAGATAATGAAATCCAGAATTTAAAAAAAAATAATATATTTAGCATACAGAAGATTAATAAGATTTGCTGTATATTTTTAGATATATTCTCTTACAAATACAGTATTTTAAGAATTCTCTGGTACCCCAAAAAATTCAAAAATTATTTTAATTTTACATTTGCTACGCAAAATTTTGGTTGTAGCAGAGATCTGGGTAAACACAGAGATCAGGTCACAGAGGCGAGCACTGCAGGTTAGAACCTAATTAAGGAGATTGCAAGCAACCACTCTGCTGTTCATCTTTGGCAAAGCAAGCATCCATTGGAATGATTTTTGTAATTTTGCTCTTCGTGTGATTTTCTTTAAAAACAGCCTTGCAATCTTTGCAGCTATAGCTGTGACATGGTTGTTGTCAAATTCAAAGCGTAACAAATTTTAAAGTATCAAATGTGCATTCAGTTTAGCTGATAGATTTTCACTGGTTAATTGTGTTTGCTTTAACTTTGCTTATTTAAATAATAAATTGTTTGGGGTTTGTATCTTCTTAGGTATCTTCAGAATAATAAAATCAGAGCCATATCTGAACGTGCTTTCAAAGGTTTATACAACTTGACAAAGCTGTAAGTATTGCTTTTAAAATACTGAAGTAAAAAGCAGCAGGCAGAGCTCTGAGAGTCTCTCTCCACATGAATCCATATTAGGAACTTTCAAAGTGGCCCAAAACTTTAATTAAAAGAAAAGACAGATTAAGAGGTCTCTGTGCAAGTTTATCTGGCAGGACAATACTTTGAGAGGACAAGCTGGCTCCATACTTCCATCTTATTCTCCAATCCTCAGAATGGAAGAAGGAGACAGTATGATAGTTGTTCTGTAGAATGCCAAAGAGAATGAAGAAGGAGTAAAATGAGAGCGAGAGCTTGCAATGGATGAAAATTCTTTAACATGGTGTTTTGGTTTACAAATGCAATTCAAAGTAACCAGTGTAGGTGATGAAAGGAAAACTTTTTTCTTTATTTTGCAACAACTTTTTGAAAGGTGTTTCTAACACTTAAGAGAAATCCTCAGTGAAAGATACAACACATAAATTGCAAGTTCTGTTTGGTTCAGAACTTTTACTGCAATGTTTTCAGAAGGAAGTTTGGCAAAGCTGTACCTCTTATTCTTTCCATCACACAAGTGTGGCTAATTATCTGTTATTACAGCTGCTGTTATTATCTTCACAGACCATTTACAGTACCCCTCCCTAATTTTCAGCCTTTCTTTTTCCATTTTTCATGTATCTAGGTTTATGAGTAATATCCTTTAAAAAGACTGAATGGGATCCTGGAAATTCTCATGGAACAAATCACTCCACAGAAGGAAACTAGAAAGGGTCTAAAGTATGACCCTTTTAAAATATTTAGCTGGCTGTGCTTTCTTATAGATAAGACAAAGTGCTGTACATAATTGCTCTTAAAATCCTCACCAGAGAGAGTCCTGCCTTGCTCTTGAACAATGGCATGAAAATTAACATAGTAAAAAAAAATTATGAACAAAATAGGAGTATTCTGGTAAAGCATCAAGGAAAAATAATCTTAATACTCATTTTCATGTGTCTGCTGCTAAATAATCATTCCATTCATTCATTTTCGGTTGGTTGGTCTTGTTTTAGATACCTGAGCAACAACAAGATAACGAATTTGGAGCCTTTTGTCTTTGCAGACCTCCACAGACTTGAATGGCTGTATGTTGTTTTCTTATTTGTATATTTATTTACTCAATAAAAAATTATATATATATAAAAATATCTTAGTTCCTTTCATTTTTGTTCATAGCATTACTTTACACTAGCTAATAACTAAGGAACTCCTGTAACACTGCAAGGTAAAAATGCAATTGGCTTTGGCAAGAGCAGAAAATAGTTTTGAGCCTTAATGGCTTCAATGATTGATGACTTCTAACAATAGTAAACAATGTTTATTAGTAATTGTTTGTTACAAATTAATATATTAAATAACCCAGGTACTATAATACAGTAGACAGATAATTTTTGGGCAGGTCTTTTCCTGTAAATAGTGCTTAAAATATCCAGGCAAAATTACTGCCAAAACCAGAAATATTGGCTTATTATTGCTTTTAAGAGAGATTTTGACCAAGTTCTTAAGAATAATCAAATAATGTGTCTTACATTCTTATGCACGTTTGGGACTGTTGGATTGCCGCAGGGTATTGTTGGGCTGTGCTACTTTGTTTTTACAGAGAATCCATTCAAAATGTCAGGATCAAAGGATTTTAAAGCCTCAAAGGAAAACACTTATTTCTAAGTTGAAAAAAATTATTTTTGCAAAGTTACTATTTTTTATTAATGTTTTTTCTGAAAGAAAATTAATTCACTTAATATCTTAACCTGTCAAGGAATAGTGTGTTAATTTGAAGAAATTCACTACAAAGCTTGTTACCTTTTATTATCTCTTCATTTAGGACCGAAGTAAATTATCAGTCTGATATATATTTTGCTTTAATTTATAGGATAATTGAAAACAACAGGATAAATCGGATATATCCATTAACATTCTATGGACTCAAATCCCTTATTCTTCTGTAAGTATGAAACAAGATATAAAAGGTGTTGTCTAAAAGAACAGAAAAGGAAAGGCATATGCCTATAAAAACCTTTTACCACTGACTGTACTTGTTCACCCCAGAGCACTGGCAGTGTGATGAGACCTGCAGCTTTCCCTTATCCCAGGCAAAATGTGCTGGAGTAGGAGGATTTTGGCAGCAGTGGACATGCAGTGTCTGGAAAAGTATAGGGAGAAGGGTGAGGAAAGTGATGGAAGGTGTCACAGAGAGGGTGGGGTTCAGGCAGCTGCAGCACTGGGTTCCAGGTATCCCCCAGAGCCATGACAGAAGGGGTCCCACAGTACCTGCCCCTGCTGGCAGCCAGACCCCCCTCCCCAAGACCCTGCCCATGATCTGCCTCTGCCCTCTCCAGCCCAAAAGATGAGGGACCCTCTTCTCCTGCATCCCAGAGGGAAACCTCCCTCCACATTCCACTTCCTCCTGCACCTATAGAAGTAACATGTTCTGACTGAATAGTAGATTTGTATTGGATTGCTACATTTTACTTTAATAGCAGTGGAGTGGAGTGAACATCTTTCCTTTACCTGGTCATTAGCAAGCTAAGGATAAAATACTGCTGCACAGAATGCCACAAAGAAAATATGTGGAATCTGAAGAAAATAATACTACTTTCAAAACTATTCAAGATTGGAATTATTTTTTTTCAGAAGTACATAAGAGATATGAATGTTTTTCTGTAATGTAACCCTGCAAATATTATCAGCTGTATTATTTCTCTTTTCATTTCAGAGAGATGATGAATAACTCTCTTGCTCGTTTGCCTGATAAACCTCTGTGCCAATATATGCCAAGATTAAACTGGCTGTAAGTCTACCTTATTTCAGTGGAAAAATATTACTTTGTTGTCTTTGTATGGCATTTCCACAACACTTTTTCTTATGGAGTGCTAGATATTGCAGAGTGCCTTCTGGGTCACTGCTGGACTGATGGACTGAAATCATCAGTTAAGTGTGCAGAAGTATTGCATGTCTGCCTCCCACTCTCTTCTGTGTTGTCTAGTTCTGTTAGTATTTTTCTTCAATTACCTTAGAATAAGTGCCTCAGTTTATTTTCAATGATTGATGGAGTTCTTTTATATCTCAGAGACCTTGAAGGCAACCACATACATCATGTGAGAAATGCCACTTTCATCTCCTGCAGCACTCTAACTGTACTGTAAGTAATTGGTTATGCTAGGTAGCCAGAATGAGATGTGCTTGTACTGAACTGTCAAGTGGTTCATTACAGCTAATGTAAAAGTTTCCTGAGTATTATGGTTATTTATCTCCTGAGGATATTAAATTAAAATGTTTGGTTTGAAGTGAGCACCACACAGACTATCCACTGTTTATATTTTACAGCAAAGTTCAGCATTGAAATATGCAATTAGACTTCACTGAAGACACTTTGGCTGATACAAAAATTTAAAAATTTCTTTTCAACTTTTTATTGGACTCAGAGATCTCACAGTAAGAACCAGCAAACATACAAAATACATAGCTTGTTGCTTATTTTGATTGGCTGGTGGGTTGGCTGGCTAGTCAATTTTAGAACCAAAGTTTCTTCAGTGATGATGCATCCATCTTCAGAAAATCCCTTCTGCTTTTTGGTAGAACAGTAGGCTCCATGGTGTGTGTCACTCAATTTTTAACTACTCTGCAATACCCATGTTCTTGGCTTTCTCATTGTTTTTAAAATCCAGATAGTTCATTTAAGGAATAAGCTGGGTGGTGGATGAAATGAGGGAGAATGAAAAGTTGCACAGCAATGTTCCTGTGTCTGAGACATGATTAGGTCACAAAGCCTTCCAACCCACCTAATCTTCCACCTGCCCTCAGTCAATTTGCACCAGCCTTCTGTGAGGGTCTGTGCATACACACACACACACACACATATATATGTATGTAGAAGTACATGTGTGTATGGGAAAATATAGAGGCAAAAAATTTATTACCAAATGATAAAATGGCAAACTTCTAGATGCAACTAGCTTCTTAACTGAACTGGGCAAATATTTGAGGATGCAGAGAACAGAGAACTTTTAAAGTTTATAAAATCTTATACCCAAAATCAAATAGGCACCAGGAAGAGGCAACATAATTTTGTTTTATTCTTTCAGAGTGATGAGACGAAATAAAATCAGCACCCTAAATGAAAACAGCTTTTCTTCTCTCCAGATGTTAGATGAATTGTGAGTAGATTTATTCTCTTACTTGTACAAGTCACACAGTTTTGTGATTTATATTAGCAATATCATTCATCATAAATTCTATTTCATATAACATGCTCTGCAGATGGCATACTTTCTTAGGATTGTTTTTTTTAAGTATATTTTGAACAGGAAAGAAATAATCAATAAAATGCATTGGGGCTTTTCTTACATTATGTTCCCTGAATAGAATAATATTAATTATTCTTGTATCACTACAAGCTAGGTGCATGTGTGCCTACAGTGTCTTTTAGACCAGTTTGACAGTTTTGTTGGACTGAGACCTTTATTCCTCTGTTATTAGCATTTCTTCACAGTGAAAGTAAGGTGAAAGGCAGAGATAAAAAAACAAAGTAAACCTGCTGTTTAGCCCATGCAAAAGAATTCCCATCATGAAACAATATGTTTAATTAATTTGTAAGCTTTTACAAGCCAAATTAATGGTATTTTACTTTGGTTTTGATGGAAATAAAATAATAAACTATATATCTAATGGTGTGTCTGAACTAATGAGACAAAGCAAGATCTGATAGATCTAACTTCCCACTTTGTTTTAACATCATTCTTTTATGGTCCAGATTTCTGATAACCTATAGAATAAATAATATCCTATTTGGCAAGTAAAATTGTGTGTATTGAAACTGCAAAGCTATTCAGTAAAATTACTGTGTGTGGTAAGAAGTCACTGTAACCTGTGTGTTTCTGCAGAGATTTGGCTAACAACAAGATTGAATCCCTTCCTCCATATATATTTAAGGAACTAAAGGAGCTTTCACAACTGTAAGGATTCCTGTTTATTATTATACATAACTGTATCTTCCTCATTTGATATCATGCTTTCAGTCATATGTGTCTGAAAGGAGAACAGCATATTTGTTTGTGTGCGTCATTTAAGTTCTGCCTAAAAAACACCATAAAAGCAACTCTATATGGCATTTTTCCAGAATAATTTTGTGAAAGATGTGCTTTTTCGTGTTCCAAAAGACAGCATGTTCAAATTCTACCTTTTTCTAGATCTTGCCTGTGCTAGCTACACCATGAGAAATTAATAATTTCATGGGAACGCTTAAGGTGATATCAGGATTTAACTGTAAAAGTAGATTGACTTTGTTTCTAGAATAAACTGTAAGGAATGTGGCCAAAGTTACTTCTGTTGTATTTACAGGAACCTTTCTTACAACCCCATCAAGAAAATACAAACAGACCAGTTTGATTTTCTAATTAAACTCAAATCCCTGTAAGTATCAAGTTTTTATAGTTTAGCTGTATTTTCTTTGTGATTCTGCACATCTCCTCAGTAGGACATGATCCAGAGTATGTTTTGTAAGAAATTGTTCCTGAAGAGTTATGGGGGAGTTTTTGTAGGTGCACTAGCACAGCAGCTCTAACTTGAATTCTGCCAGCAGAGCTCCTCCTAAAACTCTGAGATACTGCGGCAACAATCTTGCAAATCTGAAATTATCCTGCAGTAGATTTTATTACATCTTCACTGGTCACTTCACATCTGAAGTAACCAGATTGGGGCATAGCACAGCATTGGTTCTTGTCAGACATCACTTCAAAACCATAGAATAGTTTGTTTTGGAAGTGGCCCTTAAAAGCCCTCTAGTTCAACTCCCCTGCAATCAGAAGGGACATCTTCAACTAGAATAGGGTTGCTCAGAGTTTTGTCCAGCCTGACCAGGAATACTCCCAGGGATGGGGTATCTACCACCTCTCTAGACCATCCATTCCAGTGTTTCACCACCCATTCATAAAAAACTTCTTCCTAATATCTAGTCAAAATCTACAATTTTTTTAGTTTAAAATCATTACCCCTTGTCCTATTGCAACAGGCCTTATTGAAAATGGTTGTGGAGATTAAAAACCAGATGTTTCTTGGACAGAAGTGCAGTAGGAGATTATGATTTGACCTGATATGATTATGTTTGAGCTGTAGATAGCAGTACCTTTGTTGATCAGATCAGCTTCCTCACAGTGACTGGAACCCCCTGAACAAATTCAACTGAATTTGGTAAATGGCTAATGAACTGAAAATATTAAATCTGTGTAAGTGTCATGAAAACAAGCAACTGAGCACAGAAAATAATAACCAATTACCTCCTTAACAGTCAAATTGCAGCATGATTTTATCTTTTTATCTATTATTTAACACCAAAGAACTCATACAACTCAATGATCATGGCCTTCCATGGTTTTTAGTTTTAAAAACTGTTAAATCTTGAGCTAGATCAATAGGCAACTGTATTTTGGCAGTTTGTAGAACACCAGTTCCCTCCTCATTTGTTCGAAATAGTAAAAGTAGTTGGGGAAAGCACTCCCTAGCATTTATTGCAGCACTTAAATAAAAGTAGCACATTTCCATGTTGGAACTTTCTCATGTCTGCCTGCAAAACTGCCTACCAACCCACATCAACTAACCAGTAAGTCTACTTTTCTCCATTTTTGCCTAAATGTGTTCAGAATTCACATGAATATTACCTTAAAATATTTGAACAATAAATCCAAATAAGGTTCTCCACAAGGAGAACCAAAGACCTCTGACCATTTGCACATCTAACCAGAGAATGGGATGGACTGGAAGACTACACAACCTGAAATTCTAAAATAACATCTTACAGAGTTAAACTTTATTGATCTAGTGCTGCATAAGCAAAATTATTGCTTCTTTCATACATATATATATATATATATATATATAAATTTGAAATAAGGAATCCCACCTATGTGTCACGAAAAAGCCAGCATTTTTTTCTTACATGCTATATTCTGGGTCCCAGCTTCTGGATGGTTTTGAGATAATGAAGACTGAGTTATTGGGTTGGTTTGTTTGTCCAGTAAACCACTCCCTGGGATAAAAGAGAGATTAGTAAAAATATTACTATTAGAACAAGTTATTATTTCCCCAGAGATGATAAAAGAACATCAGTAGAATAGTACTTTGAAAGGGCAACATTATTAATCAGGCATTCATGAATTCTCATGACTGAGAGCAGCATTAAGGGTTTTCTTCATGGATCTGGAAGAACAGTGAGAGTACTAAAATTCTTTGCAATTCCTTTTTGTTCCACTTCAGATTTTATACAGACTTTTTGGTCAGGTTTCAAAGGGTTAGCAGAGTAGATGCAATTTAAGTTCTTCTCTAGTTTCTTATTGTCATAAAATCACAACTAAATGGTCATAAAATTTGGGTTTTTTACTACTGAATTTCTGTGGCCTTTTACTGAGAATATGTTTTTACAGCAGCTTAGAGGGCATTGAAATTGCAAACATCCAGAGGAGAATGTTCAGATCCCTGAGAAACCTTTCCCACATGTAAGTAGATTATTTTAGAAAGTTTGCTTTCTTTGGCCTGAATTTTACAATTAGGGAATACCAGATAATTGAAAACAAAGATGTATGAAAAGCAGCACATAAGCAGTTGTCAAATTTTGACAATTTTTGATTTATTTTTCTTCTTCCAGGATATGCTTTCTGAGTAGTTACTAGTTAGTTTTGATGTTCTGACAACCAGTCTAGAGTTATCTCTCATCTGTTTCTCACAACCAGATATTTTAAGAAATTCCAGTACTGTGGGTATGCTCCTCACGTGCGCAGCTGCAAGCCCAACACTGATGGGATTTCCTCCCTCGAGAATCTATTAGCTAGCATCATACAGAGAGTGTTTGTCTGGGTTGTATCTGCCATTACCTGCTTTGGAAACATTTTTGTTATCTGCATGAGGCCCTACATCAGATCGGAGAACAAGCTGCATGCCATCTCCATAATGTCTCTCTGCTGTGAGTACTCCACAACTAGAATATCTTTTCAGTCTGCTCGTAGCCTGTATGATATTTGTTATTATAGTATAGTGACATGTTTCCAGCATTGGATTAACTCTACTTTCGTGATGTTGCTAATGAAAACACAAAATGCTTGGCTTATATATCGGGAGGTCTCACTAAATGCTGCCTCTGGCAGCTGGGACATTCCAAAGGTTTCATGTTTGATTTTCATGCTGTGGTTATTCTGTAAAATTCCCATTTTCTTCAGCAAGAAGAAATAAAATTCCAATATTTCAAATGCTCACAAACCTGTATTTTACTAAGCACTTCTCAGCAAGTAGCAATTTCTGCATGTAATTATAGTGTTCAAATATTCTATTTTTTGCACAAACAAAAGATTATTTATGCAAATATAGAAAATTAATCTATCCTTGCTCCCCAGTATTAGAATTGGGGTGGTTTTTTGTTGTTGGGGTTTTTTTATTATTATTATTTTAGTGCTGAAAGCAATATAAATTAAAGGATTAACTACTTGGCAGTACAATCACTACAATCCTGAGTCTCTCAATACAGGAGAGTCTGTAAGAATTGCACAAATACAATTAGATTTATTTTGAAAGGTGGTGGTCAACCTTGTATAAAATTATTGCAACATTTCTAAATATAGCATATCAGTGATTTTGAAACTTTGTTTTTTCCATAGAAACAATCTGAATACTATGGAAAAATTTTAGCAAAATATCCAAGATGCCTTCAGTTATATGTTGATGGGTCATCTCCCCTTCCTAGTCTTAGAAGATTATGCACATGAGTTTTGAACTAGCATAAGATGAAAAAAATAAACTTTGAATCCAGCAGAGATGGCCTACTCCAAGAAAATTATCTTAAGCCAAATATTAATATAGAAATAAATAAAGAAATAAGACCTAATTAAAGAGGGTTGCAAGAATATTTCTATAAATACAGGTGTGTCTTTTTCTATTTGCAAACCAATTTTATCAGAGCTTTAAAAAATGGAAACAAGTATGAAACAGGGACTGTCAGTCCAAGTGAAAAGGAAAACAAAAAAAAGGAAAAAGTAATATAAAATTATACTGCCTTAATTGTAATTCATAGTAATATTCCAGGTGTAATATTTATTTCATATCTATGTATCACCTAACTTGTAAGTAGATCTATAGATATATAGATATTTATGTGTGCGTGTGTGTGTCTGTTTTCCAATATACATATACAGAGAGAATGGGAAATTCAGATGTGTAAATAATGATGTTAAGCACTGTGCCCACAGGTGCTGACTGTCTGATGGGAATATATTTATTTGTGATTGGAGCTTTTGATCTTAAATATCGTGGAGAATACAACAAGCACGCTCAGTTGTGGATGGACAGTATTCACTGTCAATTGGTTGGATCGCTGGCTATTCTGTCTACAGAGGTGTCAGTCTTACTGTTGACTTATCTGACTTTGGAAAAATACATCTGCATAGTTTATCCTTTTAGGTGTTTGAAGCCCAGAAAATGCAGGACAATTTCCATTTTGGTTCTTATCTGGATTATCGGGTTTGCTGTTGCTTTTATCCCACTGAGCAATAAGGAATTTTTCAGGAACTACTATGGCACCAATGGCGTCTGTTTTCCTCTTCACTCAGAACAATCAGAAAGTTCAGGAAGTCAGATTTACTCTGTTGTGATTTTCTTAGGTAAGTTGCATTTCTTCTTTGTGTGTTATTAGAGCTGCAAAGGAGTTAAGTTTTCAAACAAATAAGATAGCTGTGATGTTAACACTTCCTTGGATTTAGATGCTCCAGCAAGAATTTAAAGACTATTTCTAATAGAAATATTTTAGCGTAGTAGATGTGTATCTACTTATCTTAAAAATCATGAAGGGCTGAGAAAGAAGAAAGAAATTATTGACCATTATGTTCTTGAATCAAGGGACTATGTTAGGGAAGAAGAGCAATGGTAAGGCCAGAGAAGAACTATTTAGTTTTAATCAGATGGCAGTCATTTGCCAGTTACCAGTGAATAAAATTAATATCTGAGTAGAGGCAAAAATTCAGTTTTCAGATGAGGACAGACTCAGATTTTCTGGCCACTTAATTCCATGGGAATTAGCAGTTTAGATGGAATATTCTTCTTTATTACTCAGGCCGCAAACAGGTGATATAGAATTGCTATTATGCTCTTAAGGTATAATTAATTTTCATTTTTAAACAGGTGTAAACTTGGCAGCTTTTATCATCATTGTCTTTTCCTATGGGAGTATGTTCTACAGCGTTCATCAGACAGCTATTATGGCTACTGAAATTCGGAATCATATTAAAAAAGAGATGATCCTTGCTAAACGTTTTTTCTTCATTGTGTTTACTGATGCACTATGTTGGATACCTATTTTTATTTTGAAACTCCTTTCTTTACTTCAAGTAGAAATACCAGGTATGTCCTTTCTTTTATGAGGCTGTTTCAACAGTGCCTGCATTAAATATTTCTTCTACTTCAGAAGAAAAATAATTTAATGGAATGAACCATATTGCTGCAGTTAACTTCATGTTCTGTATCGATAAATATGTACACACAAGATAATGAACTATACAGTTTTGCTATTTAATTGACCTCTATTACTATAATCATGAAAGATTAGCCATCTTTGATTTATATTAAAAACTCCAAAATATAAATCATTCAAGTCTGTCTGCATATAGTATCTATAAAGGGTACAAAATATATTTGAAAATCAAGGCTGAGCTGCATTGGTTTTTCTCATATAAGGACTTTTGCTGGCTCTGTTGCCTAAATATCTCAGGACAATATAGTGCTTTTTATCTTGATTTAATAATGTAACTTATTCTGAAATAACTATTTTATAAACTGGTATTTATAGTTCAACTCATTAAGTTACATAAAGTTCTGCTTATCTTTTTCATGTGCGAATATATTCCCATGTAAAAATAGTGTAACCTACAAGACTAAAATTACATCTTAATTTTTTCCTTGTGTTTACAATACCAGTAGATGGCAGAAAAAAAAAGCCTCTTCATGTGTGGCTTGTAAACACTATTAGAAAGGACATGTGAGCATAAACAGAACAATCAACAGCAACAGATTCAGACTCAGTGTACAGATGTGTGTCACAACATTGTATTACATGGCAAGAAAATGTTTTAGCTCAGACAATTTTGCCTTATGTGCTGACCAGGAGAGTTGGGAATTGATATTTTCAAAGTCTGGGCTTGAATCTCAAATGTCTGGAAGTTATGCTGATTATGTCAAATATTCTGTTATTTTAAATCTTTTAAATTCCTTCTTCAACAAGCTATAGAGCCACCTATGATATTTGAAAGAAAATATTGTGAAAAGTAGAAGCAGGTATATTATAAGTCAAGAAACCTTGAAGAAGTCTTGCTGAATCACAGGGTGATCTTGGGTTCAGCAAATGAATATTCTGTGATAGATGAACCAGATTAAACAGTAATTACTCATTTCATGAAACTAAAGACTCAGCAGCCAGCTGTCCGAATTGACACAGACCATAAACCTCTTTTGATAGTATTTGCTTTTTGTTAATGCTACATTATGACAGTTTTAGAACTAAGAACCTGCTTGATTCCAAAACTGTAGCCAATGTGATCCTGGCTTCAACAGGAATGTCTTGATATTGCAACAAGTTATAAAACTGGAGGGGGGCATGGAGGGATGTCCCGGAATAAGAGAATTGATTCAGCTTTTTGTGCCTCTTGGAACAGTTCTGTAACAGTTTTGTAAGTCAAACAACACAATGGAGGGTGCCCATTGACATCTTCCAGCACCTTAATCCTGTCCCTTCTCCACCTGCCCCTCAGGTAACTTATCTCCCAAACACTAAAGGATGAGAAAGGGATGTTATAAAGATGCACAGACTAGCATAGGCAGACAGTGAACACAGAAACTGTCACCAACAGGAAAAGAAGGAAGTTAGGAGGATGCATACAATGCACTTTTTCAGGGGGAGGAATGGAGAAATCATGTTGCAGAAAAGAAAATCAGGCTCTGAGAGGATATGGGAAATGGATACTTTTGCAGGAGGAGGGAACATCTTGGGCATTCTTAGGACTGCATGTCATCAGTCCTGGGAAGAGGATGGGAAACAGAGATCACAGGAAGAGATAAGGAGCAAAGCAGAGATGAAAGGTTTTGGGGCAAGAAAAAGGGGCTCAGCCAGAACAAGAGGTCTGTCAGAGCAAATAGGAAGCTATGGCATAGAAAAGAGGGATAAATGGCACTACTGGGAGAATAATAAATGTCAGCTTTTGCAGGGAATACTGGAAACAGAGGGAGATAAGAGGCAGTGGAAGTGTAATAGAAAGAAGAAAAAGGAAAGCACCTGTTGTGCCAGGAGCTCAGCCTAAGAGCACATGACCTCCCCCTCTCACTAGGAAGCTGTGCTGCATTGGCATCAAGCGCTTATGCTAACTAAGAGTGCAAACACTGGGATGCGTATTACAGATGCCTCTCTTTTTCCCTCCCTAAGGTACCATAACTTCTTGGGTGGTGATTTTTATACTGCCAATAAATAGTGCTTTGAATCCTCTTCTCTACACTTTGACTACACGACCTTTCAAAGAAATGATTCATCAGGTTTGGTACAACTACAGACAAAGAAGATCCAAAAGAGGTAAAGGCAGCCAGAAACCATACGGTCCATCATTCATTTGGGTAGAGATGTGGCCAATGCATGAAATCACACCAAAGGTTACCAAGCCTGTGCTTTGTACAGACTCTTCTGATGCTTCAGTGACTACGCAGTCAACAAGACTAAATTCATACACGTAATTACATTTTGAAACCTCATGGTGACATCGGCACTGTTAGCGTCACATCCGTGGGCTTGCTGCTTCACAGCCACGAGGAAAATGAGGGAGATGTGACATCAGGGCTCACATGAACCGCTGTGGGAAGAAGAGGGAGCCATGTGTCTGTTTGCAGGTAGAACTGGCATTTTACCATCTCACGGAAGTATCTGACATTTTGACAATTCATCCTAGATCAGAATGAGAAATCAGTTGTTTGGGGCTTTCTTCTTCCAGAAGCCAAGTGAGGGGGATAAAAAAAAAGAATTGTCATTTGAAATATCTCACCCTGAGAGTAGACTGTTTCAAAATCGTGTGTGTGTGTGTGTGTGTGTTTTGTTTTTTCTTTTTCTTAAGTTCCCATTTCAATAGCTGATTTTTTTAAGAGTTAATTGGTTTTCTCATCAAGAAATGTATTTTCTCCTCAAAGTTTCTGACTGGCTCTATTTAGGCTGCATCATCTCTTAAAAAGCTTTAAGGAGTAATAGCCGTAAGAAACACAATTACATTTCATAATTAGGTCAGTTAACTATATTTGTCAGAGCCTATCAAGTGAAAATTATATTCCTTTTATAAATTTACAGACTGTTTCACTCATATAAAGGCAATAGTAAAATTGTAATGATAGTTCTAATACAGTCTCCAGGCTGGACAAGGCCTTGATCAGGGAGGTGTCCCTGCCTATGGCAGGGAGAGGCTGGAACTAGATGATCTTTAAGATTCTAATTCAGGCAGAACCAGAATTGTGGTGAAGAAAAAAATAAAAAGGAGAGGTTTAGGTTTGTTTTTTTTCACTCGAGTGAATGTCCACCAGCTTTAACTGGTAGTAGTTTCCCCCTTCTTACTCTGGAAACACTGGACTGAGTATCCCAGCATCTTGCTGCTGCTCTTTTCCTCACTTTTCTTAACAGGCTACCAAAAGTAGCTCACCACAGCTTGCAGACTTCAACAAATTACAGTCATAAGATGTCTCTCTATGTACAAGGAATATGGTAAAATAGAAAATTGTCAGTCTTAATAGGTGTCATGACATCTACATTTTAATCACTTTGTACATGGACACTTTATAGATAATCTGAAGACCACAGACATTCAGCATTTTCTAAAGCATTATTTTACTTCCCAGAATTACAAGGGTAAAATAAAAAATATCCCATCAGAAACAATCCCCTAGAGGCAGTTCCTTCACACATTCTTATTGAAGAGAATATTTTCCATTATGAATTATTACAACTTCCCTTCTTCTTTCAGTACCGTATTCAGTCTGATGGCCTAGGAGCCCAAAAAGGTAAAAAAAAGCTTTTTTTTGCATTGATTTGAAAGTATTTAAAAATTAAGTTAAAAGATACTTCCAATGTTTGCACTTAACTTCTTAACAGTATAAGAAGTAGAATTTTGAAAAAGTGTGACTCACACTTCAGCTGTTTACAGAACTTTGGATTATCTTGAAACTAAAGATTGTTAAGCATCTTGTTTCCATTACTGTATGTTCTACTGAAATAAAATATTATCTGCTGAACAAAACTACTTCTTTTCCAAGTTGTTTAGCAATATTTTGGGTTATGGGGGTTAAAAACACCTAAGCAAAATCCTGCCATGTGGAATGCCTTTAACTAGGATGATTAGAACTCAATTCAATAGAACTTCCTTACTCTGAGGGGCCAAGCCCTCTCAAGGACTGTAACAGATTTTGGTGAGATATGCAAGGATCCCTGACCCTGCTGTTACCTGTTTTTCACTATACATGTTCATGGTTATATTCACTGTCACCTTTTTTCCTATCAGTAACACAATAACAGTCAATACTTCAAAATTTTTGCAACACCTCTATTGTTTTGATAAGCAAACTACAGTGGGTCTTTCTCAAAGTCCTATAAGTAAAAATAAGGCCTAATAAGCTAATAAGGCTAATAAGCCATGGCAGAGTCATGTTCACCATTGCATCTCAGCATTACTGTTTTTCACAGTGCCTGATACAGGTACAGGAGTGTCAGGACAGCTATTTATCACAGATCTGCCATCTTTCAGACCAAAAGGTTCTATTAACAGTAAGCTCCAGACTATATCAAATTAGTCACTGTTTAAGGCAAAGATGAAAAACTGGACCAAATACTGAAAAAGCTTTGAAGTGCTTCCCCAGCGATGGGATACATCTCAGATTCTTTTCTAACTAATGGAAGCTTTCACTTACAGTTCAAAATAATCCATTCTATCAGTAAATAATGTTGTTAAACTTCTACCCTGCAGAGGTATACTTCTACCCTGCAGAGGTATATGGTCCATCATAAGGCACTTTATTACAACAAAAGGCAGCATAAAATTGTTTGCAGTAATAAAACAACTTACAAGGAAATAAATCTGCAGCATTATAGATGTACATTGCAACACTGCTAAAAATAGTAAGGTTTGGGATATAGGATTTTTCTACAGCTCATAAATAAGCCACAACTTGCTGCATTATCCCATACTCAACATGAAGAAAAAGTGTGCATAAATAAAAAAAGCCCTGTCGATGAAGTTTCTCTGGGGTTGGCAGGTTACCCTGTAGTAGAGGTTTTGCTGGTGACAGCTCTTAAAAAGGAGGGCTGACAATTCTTTATCATAGGACACCACTTCCCTACCAGTAATGAGTTCTGAAAGTAGCACACATACTAACTTTGTATCTACCACGTTACCACGAAAGAGAGAGAAAAAAAATGGAGAGTATGAGGTCGCTTGGGCTTCAACGAAGAATCTAAAAGTCAAAACTGATTCCCTAAACAAAGTTTTTTTATTCGGTAGACTAACATAAAACTTGAGAGCCCTCAAGTATTTGTGAAAGAACTCTGAGGGGAAAACAAAACTCGACGTGAGCTGCCCACAGGCGGCGGTCGAAAGGAACCCCGCCGCAGTCCGGGACGAGCGGGCGGCTCGGCGGGCAGGGCCAGCGTCAGCCGCTGGGCTTCAGGGACTCGTAGCCCTCCCTCAGCAGGTCCCGCCATGTCCTGAGGAACCGGGCGTTCTCCGAGCACCTGGTAGCCAGCTCCTCCACCTGGGCCGATACGGCAGAGGTCGCCTCCAGGATCTTCGCCAGCGAGAAGGCGGCCTGGAGGGACGGCAGAGAGGTTGGGGGTCGCCGGTGCTCTGCACCGTCCCCGAGGGGGCCCTGGAGGCCGCCCGAGGGCAGCGCGCCGCACTCACGTCGCCGATCTGCATCTCCACCTCCTCCAGCAGCTCCCGCGTGTCGCCGCCGGGCAGCTCCGGCGGCCCCGACCCCTCGCTCCTGCCGCGGACCCTCCGGGGCTCGGCGCCGGGCGATCCCTCGGGCATCGCCGCGGACGGCAGGGATCCCGCCTCAGCCATGTCCCGCTCGGCTCTCCCGCGCCTCCCGCCGGAGCACCGCCCACGGCACGCCCAGGCCCGCTCCCGCCGGGTGCCGCCCGGGCCGCCGATGGGTCGGCAGCGGCGGCAGTTGCCGCCCCCGAGGGCAGCTCTGGGANNNGGGGCGGTCGCGGGAAGGGGAGCGTGCCGGGGGCCGCTGCGATGCTGCTCTACAGCTGCCCGTCCGCCGGCCGAGGTAACGCGCCGGGACCGGCTGCAGGGCCAGGGGTTGCGGCCTGAACTGGGCAGGCCCGGGCCGGGCTGGGCTTGGCTGGGGCGGGCGCTCGGGGCGGCGGGGGGGGGNNNGCTGGCGCGGCTCCGAGGCAGAGCAAAGGTCGCTTCTGGGTCGCGCCGGTGTCCGGGCCGGAGCGGGGCCGGCAGGCGGGGACCCCGTGACTCCCCCTGCCCGGGGCCTCTGTGCGGTCGAAGGCGGGAGGAGAGAGAGCGCTGTGCGTGCAGCTCTGTGATACTGACCTGGGTTGTTCACCTGCAGCCGGCTGCGTAAAAAGATGAGTGGGTTTTTTAAGCGACGCTAGGTGTCACCTGCTTTGAAGGGTGAAATAAAGCAGTGGAATGAGTGCCCTTACTTGGGAAGTAGCTGTGGAGACAGCATCCCGATAGCTGCTACTAAGGAGCTTCCGCAGAGCAAAGTTTCTCCGTGGGGATCGCCTGGTTCTTGCAGGCGTTTCCCATCGCTTTCAGAGTCCGTGAGCTGTCAACAGCGTGGTGGCACAGGCACGGCGCACTCACTGGGTCAGAATCTGCCCGTACAGCGTTTGCACCGACCTCTGTTATTATCAGATGTGTTCGGAGCAGAGTTCTACTTCTTTTGCATATGTGCAAAATAATTGATTTTTTTTTTTTTAATATGCTGTGTACCATCAGTTATGGTCAAATAAAAAAAATCCAGAAAGTTAAGTTAAAATTTTGTTGTATATATGCATGCATGTAGTTCTTACCAATCTTAGAGAGTACTTGTTCTCAGATCCTGCCTGGTTGCAGGTAAAGGATAACTAGGAATCATGAGGTGATATGATAGCTTTTATGCTATGTTGGTTAGGTACAGAATTCCTGTTAATGAACCAACATGGATAATACTTCCTACCTTACATATAGAGACCTCTGTCCTAACTGTCACCAGCAGGGTTGACACAGGATGCTTGTGCTGGCCTTGCTGATTGCCATTCTCAACTAAACATTTCAGTCATAGCACTGTGGTGAATTTGCTTGTATGGTTTTACAGAAATACTCCACTTTAAATATGTAATATTCTTCTTCATCACTGAAAATAGAGAATTTTTTAAGGAAGGAAAATTATTAGTCATGGTGCATTAATTCACAATATAGTCCTGAGGAATTATATACTTTGAGAAGCATCATTTGACTTTCTGGTGTCTTCTTCAAATAAACTGAGATGAGGTTTTTTGAGACAAAACCCTGGAACCCGATGCTACAAATATATGTGTGATATAGATACAAAATACATATTGTTAGACCTTTTAACTAAAACTAGTTTTCATACTAACCATACTAGGGTTTTTTATTACAAATCACATGCATTTATTTTTTGTTTCTAAAAGAGGAAAACAATGACATGTAATAGCCCTCTGAAAAGAGTGCTGTTTTGATAATTTGAAATTTTATTTTTCATCTATTTGCTTACAAAGAAATTCTCATTTGTTCTTGCAACAATTACTGTGTCAGCAGCAAAGGTAAAGGTTTTGTATCTACTGTTCCTAGCTTTGGCTAAGCACATTTGGATTCAAGTCTGTGCTTTTACTGTAGACCATGGCATGTACTTTAGATGAACTGTGTTATATTAGTAGCCCAAGCTGTGTCTCTCAACATGGGTTGAGATGTCAGAGCTAAACTTGCATGGCCTGTTTCTACTATTGTTTGGTCACTTTTAATGCAGTCTGACATAAACCTTTTGAAGTTCAATGTTAAATCAGAACTTAAGATATCTTGTGTTTCACCTGTGTATACACGTATTCTCCTATGTCAGCTGTGCATGGCTGGCCTGTGCACTGAATAAAGAATGCTTAAAGGGGAAGCTTTATTTGTTTTTTCCCCTGATAAAAAAATTACACAGCATCCTCCTACCTTGAAGATTTAAAAATCCATGTTTATTGTTCCTCATCTTCATATCACCTGGTAGCCTGTGGGAGGGGGAAACTGTCATATTTGTTGTGCTACTTGCATCTCTGAAATTTCAAGAATTTTGGAAAATTACTGATCTGACAGAGCTGTCTCTGGTTTTTGCAGCACGTCAGTGCTTTCATGCTCTAAAGTTGATAAAGAAAGATTGCCTTCTATCACCGCGTGTCTCACGATGTGCCTCTACTGCCTCTGTGCCTCGCATAACTACACATTACACAATTCATCCTCGGGACAAAGACAAACGATGGGAAGGTAAAAACATTACATTCTTTAATAGCTGCTTAATTATTACTATTGTCATTGCTGAGTTTTAAAGACACTAACACGTTTTGTTGGGTTTTTCTCTTTATGGAAATACTCTACACTTAAATACAGTACTATTATTTCAAATGAAATTTTTTGCCTGCTATCTCACAATGAGTGTCTTTGGTGCAATAAAATAGTATCTGAAGAAACTTTATGTTGGTTTTTGTAAAGAAAATATATAAGCAGCTTTGGTTTACTGATTAGCACAAGAAGATGTAGTTCTGTTCAATGTGTTGGTTCTTTCTGCTTGGTTTTTTTTCAGTTGTTCTTACCATGATGGTTTAGGTTTAATGAGAGAGGCTGGAAGAAATTGAACATTGGTTTATGTTATTTTCATTTTTTTCTATTGAAGGGGTAAACATGGAAAGATTTGCAGAGGAAGCTGATGTTGTCATTGTTGGAGGAGGCCCTGCAGGCCTTTCTGCAGCCATTCGACTCAAACAGTTGGCTGCTGAGCACAGCAAGGAAGTTCGTGTTTGTCTGGTGGAAAAGGCTTCTCAGATTGGTGCACATACATTGTCTGGTGCTTGTCTGGAGCCAAGGTCCTTAGAAGAACTCTTTCCAGACTGGAAAGAGCGAGGGGTATGTATGAGCATGTAAACACCAAAGTTCATTACTAGATTGTAATGAACTTCATATCTGACTCAATCTAGTGTGAGTTAGTGCCTGATACTATTAGTAATTAGTACCGTTTTAAAATACATCGATGGAACAATCAGTGGTTCCACCCATGATGGGTACCTTCTTCTTAGTCTGTTTCCTGTAGTTCAACAATGCTAGAAGTTTTCTGTCTACACAGATACGCTGTGGACTTTGCTCTTTTCTGTAATAATCCTACTGCATATACACAATATGTATGGTGCAGCCTGGGGTGCCCTGCACTTGCTGCCTTAGTGCAAAATCCAGCTCCTGTGTACAAGCAGGAAGATGTTTGGTGCTTACCAATGACAAACTTACTGGATCTATACAATAGCTCTTCATAGAGATGGCAAACAGTACTCTGACTTTTGTGCAGACACTGTGGTGTAATGGAGGCCTAGGATGATTTTAGGAGGGAGGTCCCAGAACAGCCATCTGACTTGCAGCCAGCTGCCTGCTATCACCTGAGAGGTGCAAGAAGTCAGCTGTCACGTCTTTGGTTTGCCTTATGGTGATAAATCTGCAAGTTGAGCTGCTTTCTTTAAAATGGTCTAGAATATTAATGTAGTCCAAGCCTGTGTACAAGAGGTGTTATTTGCAAAGCCATATTTGTTTTTAACCTCAGTAGTTGGGTTGTCTCTTGCCTGATGACTGCCTAATAAAGTACTTTATTTTCTCTCTTGTGATACCTTTCTCTGGAAGTGCTGTACTAAACCTATACTTGACTGCCAAATTGATTGTTTGATTTTGTTGTTTCTGTTGGATTGGCTAAGAAAACATAACTCTCTACTTCTTCTGTTTAATTCTTTAGGCTCCACTTAATACTCCTGTAACTGAAGACAAGTTTGGAATTTTAACAGAGACATCTAGAATTCCAGTGCCAATTCTTCCAGGTAAAGTTTAGTGTGGGAGAAGAGAGACAGCTTCCTCTGTGTCTTCTTGAACTTTTCCATGATCAAAACAAGTTTGATTCAGTGTAGTGCAGCAAGTGCATGTAGAATTTAATAGGTTACAGTGCTACACTCTGCATAGGTGATGGCTCTGATAACATGAGATTACCTTGAAGATCATAGCTGTAGATGTGACATCTGCTCTATACAGCTTTGGTTATTTTGCTTAGTGTCTGATGTTTTATATGTGTGTGTGTCTCTTTTTGCCTAGGACTTCCTATGGTTAACCATGGAAATTACATAGTACGTCTGGGCCACCTTGTGAGTTGGCTAGGTGAACAAGCAGAAGCTTTGGGTGTTGAGATATACCCAGGCTATGCAGCAGCTGAGGTACTAATGACATCAATGTGTGTTTATGAAAAGTGGCTTTGGAGCCCCTTTCAGTGCAGTCATGATCATTTGCACCTGTGCAACATTCCTTTTAACTGATTCATATTGTGAAAATTTGTTTTTGAAATGTGTTTCTCTGTCTAAATTTCCTGGTTCAGATCCAGTAAAGTGCAAGTGGATCATTCAGTACGTGAATAAATGCATAATCTTCATGTTTCACCATTAAAAAAGTCATAGTTTGACCATTTTAAGTCATAGTGCTTAGAAGTTCTGCTTTGGAACTTTTAATGAATAGATTCAAAGTACAGTTTCATTACAATGTTTTTTGTTTGTTTAAATATTTCCAAAGGTACTTTTTCATGAAGATGGTAGCGTGAAAGGGATAGCAACTAATGATGTAGGGATTCAGAAAGATGGAGCACCCAAAGTAAGTATCTATCTTCCCCATAACTAAAGGTCTGATTATGGAAATTGTGATACATCTGCTTCTACTGCTAGCAGTAGTCTTGCTGCAGCGTAGGAAGAGCTGTAAAATTCAGTACCTGTCCTCCCTATCTATTTAATTGGACTAATTACCTGTGAAAGTTCTGGTCTCAGAACATTGCAAAATCCTTCCGAGATTAGTCGAAAAAGCCTTTTCAGAAAAGTTGTCTTGAAGGAGATTATATAAGGGTGTTTTGGTATGTGAAATCTGGAAACAAGGGAAAGAACTCCAGGAACTCCTGGAAAAAAGGTGCGAAGGTGAAATAGAAAGCTTTAATCTATCTGGTAACTAGCAACATATAAGAGAGTGTGCTTCTGGCTGGTTTGGTTTCCTTCATATTTACAGCTGCAGTTGCACTTGCTGACAGTCTGTCTACCTTGTTGGGGCAAGGTACACACTGAGTCTTTATACCTTTATGCTGGTGGGTCATGTTTCTGCATCCAGAAGGTGACTACCTGCCCTAAGTGTCAGACTTGGATTTTATGGTTTTAGCGGTGGAGTCCAGAACCTGCCCTAAGTGTGCTGTTTTCCTGTATAATGTGTTGGGAGAATGTGGCACCTCAGAGTTACTTGAAACAACTTTCACACAGAATTATTTGACTACATAAATTAGGAATACAAGTTTTTTCTTAACATTTACTTTCTTTTTTATAAAGTTTTGTTCTAGTTTCCTAGAGTTCCAAAGAGGTATTCACTTTCACATAAAGTCTGGGCTGTTTTTCCCCACTTCAGGCAGGAAGTGAGAAGAAAAGAATCATTCTTGTTTTGAGAGAATATAGCCAGTGGAGAAGTATTTTTCCAGTGTAATATTGTTTATCTGCTGTAGGGGACAGGCACGCTCTCATTTTCCAGTGCATGCTTTGACCAGAAGGTGGCACAAGTAACCTGTGCAGCTTCTAGTGTAATGACGCTTCATGGGGAGTTCGGGTTCTACGATGGGAAGGAACAATCTTAGGTGTATTTCTTGATATCCTCAAAACATAGATTGATTTTTTTTCTTCTCCATTTGTACTGGGAGAATGTATCTCTTACCTTCTTTAATGTACATAATGAGTATGCCTCTAGTGCAGCTTGTTTTTACTGCACTATCACCCAATTCAAGTATTTTTGCTGTCAGTTAGGTCAGCTGGTACTACCTTCAGTTCACAAATGCTCAGGTAAATAGATGTAGTTTGTATAACCTCTAAGGCAAGAATATCTTCAATGTGTTTATACAGAGCCTAATCAAATAGACTTTGGTTAATGAATAGATTTTTACCTTGCAGTCAGCACCAACCAAATAAAAATGACACTGGCAAAAACTACACTGTAGAAAGTTGCACGTTGATTTTTGTGTTGATACTGGAGAAGGTTGTTAACTATGAAATACAGCTCTGTCACATTACTGAAATGTTTCAAATTAATTTCTAATATTTACAATGAGGAGTTGTAGTTAATTTGTTTTATATAAAGCTACTTCAAAGTGAACACTGTATATTTAAGAAGTAACTCTTGTTTAGTATTTTGTAGACTTGCTTCCTGTTCACATTGACAATGAGAAAGTCAAAGAGTACAAAAAATTTCACAAAATCCGGTGACTCCTGTTTAAATGTAATTCTCAGCTACAGGGAACATTTTCATTTGTAAGTTACAAGTAGATTGCACCTGAGAGACAATTCAAAACCAAATCAGAAAGCTTCTTTTGAACCTATACAGGCTTACCAGAGATGGTTTAATTGGGTACTTCTGGAGAGCTTCATCCAAAATGCTTTTCCTTGTCTATTTCAACATTAAACATTCTGACTGAAATCAAGCTTATTTTATTGTAAAAGATTTGTAAACATAATCTATATTCTTTGTGGTTTTCTCTGTTCAGTGTGGTCACAGATGTAGGTGATGTACTTAAGCAGCAGTGTGCCAATTGCCCTTACCTGGTTCTCAATCTCACTGTTGGAATTTTTTGTGAGAACTTTTTTTATAGTTATATTTTATTTAGTTTAATTTTATTATATGTTTTAACATGCCATATTGGAGTAATGTCATTATTCTGAAGTAGTGGGTCCTTTTGGGAGCTGGAGTGATTCAGGTTTTTCAGATATGGTAGTTCTGTCTATGTCGTGTGTTGTGACAGACACACACACACACTGATTGTAATGTGACTTCATAAGCAAAAATTAAAGTATGAGGTTACAGGTGAAGATTCTTTGTCTGTCAGAGTTCATTTGCACTTTGTGAATGAGCAGATTTGATACAAGTATCCTCTGATCTGGAAAGATTCTCTTTTTCAGTGATGAAAAAGAGATTTCCAAGATTTGCCAGGGGTGCATCATGGTTACGTGGAAAAGACAACTGAACTAGAACCATAATTTGCAATGGTTTTTATGTTCTGAGCTGTCTTACCAAGTAGCATAAAATCACTTTATTACTCTCCATTTTCTTACTTGAGTTTGGTGTGGCACAGACCTAACTGCTGATGAAATGCTGTACTTTTGCAGGCTACCTTTGAAAGAGGCTTGGAACTCCATGGTAAAGTCACAGTCTTTGCTGAAGGTTGTCACGGTCATCTAGCCAAACAGCTGTACAAAAAATACAATCTAAGGGAGAATTGTCAACCCCAGAGCTATGGCATTGGATTGAAAGAGGTATCACTTACATAATTTTAACAATTAAAGAAATTACCATGAGACTTCAAGGTAGATTCTCTTTGCTTTCTAGCTGATTTGTGTACGACAAAAGAATTAAAGAGTTTGAATTACGCTTTCAGACTTCAGAATCTTTGCTGTTCTGAAGCTGATTGGAGCAGATGTTCCCTGAATGTCGTGACTGTTCCATTTCAGCTGCTGCTTCTCTTGTATCTGTTATAACTAGAGATATCTGTGAATCTGGTCTGTTAATATTTCAAATTATGGTTGTTTGTGAAATCTGTTTTCTGTATTTGTACTAAATGAGAGAGGGATTTGTGCTGCCTAATTTTGGGGGGCTTCAGTACATGAGGAAGGAAGAAAATGCTTTCTATGGACTTTCTGGATGTTAGTGGAAGAGAGAGAGGAGAGCTGTTTCAGATGATGAGTCGTGGTCTCTGAAGCACCTTCTGTATAAGCTTTTCTTTAAAAAAAAACTTCGCTTTGTTGGGCATATAAAATTGGGATAGGAATGAGCTTTCCTTTTTAAAATATTCTAATATTTTAAATATTTTTAAAATATTATCAGGAAATATCACTCATAAAAAAGAGCTGTATTATTTTAGAATATGTTCAGAGTTTTGACTATAACATATTCTGCATTGCTTTAATATGTGCTTACAACTGCAAAAAATTTGTTGAATGATTACTTTGACATAATCTTCGTTACAGTGCCTAATACTGAAATTGTCATTAAAGAGTTTTCCTGTATAGTTCCCTGGCTTCCAGATGAGACTCTGTCTGTTTTGGCAAATGGTGAAGTCCAGTAGGAGTGGATCTGAAGTAGCTGGTGCTGATGAGCTGATAACCATACTATAACCAGCTGATACCCATACTATGATAACCATACAATGTACCCAACAATAACCAGCAATAGCTGATAACCATACTATCCACGCCTTGGGTTTATTTTCATTTTGGACTAGCTGTGATCTTGTCACTGATAGATCCTTTCATGTCCCTGAGTGCCACCCTTTCATGACTGGAATGCTTTAGATGGTCTTTTAGGACCCTGTCCTTTAGTTTCACATTGAAGGAATCCAGTTCATGCCTTCCACAGTTGCTGTATGATGTAAGTCAAAGCACAGTAATTAGGAGGAATCAGAAGTCCTGCTCAAAAATGTGCTCTTTAATCTAAGCTAGAGCATTATTGTAATATCCCTCCATGCTTGAGTTGATCTTATGGTGCTCATCTGCTCTCCTGTCATTAGACTGTACCTGGCACGTACCTCCATGGTGCAAAGATGGTTTGTGAAATGAGCAGAAAATGGACTCACTCCAGAAAACATGAAAATGCTTCTCTGAGTTCACCATGGATCAGTGGAGCCCTGGAAATATGTAGGAGACAGCAGAGATGGGACAGTTTGTTTGACAGAAAATATTTAGATCAACTCAGGCATATTGCTTTGTCCTGACCTTGATAAACTCACAAGATTATTCATAGAACCATATGAAAAAACAATACTTTCAAAGAAAAAAGTCAATATAAACATTGCATTCTGTGGCAGATGTGTCACATTTACTAATATTAGGAATCTTGTGGTTGAATAAAAAATTTTGGGTGTAGTACTGGAGTCTCAGTCACATTTTCTGATACAAAGCATTTAAAGAAAGGGAGGTATTGGGAAAATCTTAAATGATAATCCAGAAAACTATGCTGAACAGCTGGTATTTTTGCATTGCTCATAGGATACATTCTACTATATGTAATTGTGTGTTTGTCTTTTAATATATTATTGAAAGACAGTACTTCACAATCTGAAGTAGTTTTGCAATCTGAATTAATTTTTTGGTCATCTACATTTCAGCTATGGACTATTGATGAAAAGAAATGGAAACCAGGAAGAGTGGAACATACTGTAGGCTGGCCTTTAGACAGACATACATATGGAGGATCCTTTCTTTATCACTTAAATGAGCGTGAGCCTTTAGTTGCGCTTGGATTTGTGGTAAGTAAAGTTAGTTTTTTCATTCTTTCTTGTTGTTTCATCTTCATTTTATGCAGTTTCTTTTCTCTGTTTTAATGAGAAAATGTAAAACCAAGAATAGGAATAGACCAAATTTAGTCCTTTCTCAACCTTAAGTGTGCTTATGCCCATACTAGGGAGGGCTAATTTGTCGTGTTAATCTGTCTTTAATCCAGTGTCTTTTATTGAGACCAACTAGAAAAGTTATGAATAATTTCTTGGCAAACCAAGCAAATTTTGGTGACAGCAAAACCAAATGACTAATCAAAACTGTGGTCAAAAAATTCTTGTATGTTAGGAAATCTAAATCACATGCACTTTGTCTAGTTCCATTTCCTAATTCATGTGTCAACCTTTTATGCAACTCCACTTTTTGAGAGAAGCATATAAAGTGGAAGCACTGCAGTGCTACAAGCGTTGCCCCTTTAATTTCTGAGCTCTTCACTTTGTTTTTGGAGCTCTCCACCTCTGTTGGAATTGTCCTCTTTAGCAACTGCCTTTCTGAGTTGGGCAGGCAGCTTCTTCCTGCTTATTGCCACTTTATCAGAAACAGTGAGATCACTAGAGATAGTCTGGTGTCATTCTGGCAATATTCTCTATCATCTACAGTTCAAAATGAAAAATTCACTATTTATTCTGCACGTGCACGTGCTTCAACAAAGATGTTGTTAAGAGTCAGTCATACTAACTGGACTTTCAACAGCATGAACTGAGCTGACACTTCTGTCTCCTAGATTTCAGAAGGATTACAGACTGTGTGGAAAAACTCTGGTTTTGTCTAACTGTTCTGTAAGAAGCATTGAAAAAAAAACTTTTTAGCTTTCTCAGACACGCATGCTTGTCCTTTGCGGATTTCCAGTATTGGAATTAATAAGTACATATGGTAGATATTCAAATTTTGTTTGATTTTAGAAGGCCTGAGAGCTCTGATTCTCACAGAGAATGGTAGGTAATCAGTAATGTTCATATTCGCTCCAGAGAAGAAAAAATCAACTTTTGTGTGAGCACACAATCACTTATTTGTCTTTGAACTTCATCCCTATTTCAGTCTGACATGATTCTTGTAGTAGGATTATTTTACCCTTCTTTTGAAACTTGTTCATTAATTTTGTCTTGTCAGCAATGCAGATGTGAGCGCTGCTCTAAAAGCAGTGAGCTGCCACAGATACCAAAGTCTTGATTGCTGCTGACTAATGATGTATTTTGATACTTATCTCCAATAAAGCTCACAGAAACCAGAAATAATCCCTTTCTCAAGAGAGAAAAAATCGGCAGAAAAGATAATTCTTATGAAGAGTATCTTAAAGATGGGAAATGCAGAGTATATATTTGTGCAGATTCTCAAATGCCTAAGAATCCTGAGCATCCATCCCACTGGCAATCTTTTTTACCCCATTTTCTGCTTTCATCATTGCTCCCCTGTGCTTTATTACAATGGCTCACCTAGTTGAAAATTATAATTGACTACTAAACAAATCAAAGAACTGTTTAAAGTATGAGAGCACAAAGACATAACAATCAGAAAATAATTGTTTACCTCTTTTTTCAGATTTTATAGGGCAGAGGTATGAAATACAAATTTAAAACAAGTTTTGCTGCTTATCCTACCTATTAAATCATGCTAAATTTAATCATTTTTATACCAAAGACTGCTAAAAGGAGGCCATAATGCAATTAAATATTTTCCATATTTCAGAGGGGGACAAGAGCAGACTTGTAGCAGAAAAGCTTTGGATTTGCTTCTGCTGTACCATTAATGGAATGTATTTTTGGCATTAGTTTAAAATGAAAGATCCTGAGGTTGCTTTAATATAAAATAGATTTAAAGACTTGATGTGGTAGTATGCAATTGTTTTATTTTGAAATTTTTGTTGAATTTTCATGCCTTGTTTTTATTAATGCACACTTTTTCTTTTTTTAAGGTTGGTTTAGATTATCAAAATCCCTATTTGAATCCATTTAGGGAATTTCAGAGATGGAAGCACCATCCTAGTGTACAGCCTACTTTGGAGGGTGGAACAAGGATTGCCTACGGTGCCAGAGCATTAAATGAAGGTGGTATCCAGGTAATTTTTTTCACAAAAAAAAAGTATTTTTGAGTTCTCTGCAACCATGTATTTAGTGCTGTAGATTTGTGTTGCATGATATACCAAATGTTTTGCTGGACAGAAAAACCTTCTTGTCTTGCTGGGTACTGACTGCTGAGATTTGCTAGACTTAGGCTCTGTCATACTGAAAATCTTTTGACATATTCACTTTACTTTATAAATGAAATACAGAATCATAGAAACATTTTGATTGGAGAAGACCATTTACATCATTGAGTCCAATAATTAGTCCACCACTGCCAAGCCCACCACTGAACCATGTCCCTAAGTGCCACATCTATATGTCTTGTCCAGTGATTGCACCTCAACCATTTCCCTGGGCAGCTTGTGCAAGTGCTTGACAGCCCTTCTCATGAAGATATTTTTCCTAATATCCAGTCTAAACCTCCTCTGGCACAACTTCAGCCCCTTTTGTCTCTTCCTGTCACTTGTTACTTGGGAGAAGAGCCTGACCCTCACCTCAGTGTGCCCTCCTTTCAGGTGGTTGTAGAGAGCCATAAGGTCCCCCTGAGCTTCCTTTGCTCCAAGCTAAACAGCCCCAGCTCCCTCAGCCAATTCTCACTAGACCTGGGCTTCACGCCCTTTGTGAACTCTGCTGCCCTTCTCTGGACATGCTCCAGCACTTCAATGTCATGTGAGAGACCCAAAACTGGACAAAGGATTCAAGATAGAACATCACCAGTGCCAACTACAAGGGAATATTCACTGCCTTGCTCCTGCTAGCCACACTATTTGTGATCTAAGCTAGGATGCCATTGGCCGGCCACCTGGGCACACACTGGCTTATGTTCAGCTGGCAGGACTCCCCATGTCCCTTTTGCTGGGCAGTTTTCCAGTCACTGCCCCAAGCCTAAGGCACTGCATGGGGCTGTTGTAAGCCAAGGACAGGACACAGCACTTTGCCTTACTAGATGTCAGCATAATCAGCCTTGATCCATAGACCCATCCTGTCCAGATCCCTCTGCAGCAGATCAACATTCCCAACCAGCTTTGTGCAGCTGCAAACTAACTGAGGGTGCACTCAATCCCCTTGTCCAAGTTATTGATAAAGACATTAGCCAGGTCTGGCCCTGTACTGAGGCCTGGTGATCCCCACTAGTGACTGGCTGCCGTCTGGATGTAACTCCATTCACCAACATTCTCTTAGCCCAGACATCCAGCAGAGTGTTAGTCCAAGCCATGAGCAGCCAGTGTAGTGGAATTTATATTGCAGTCAAGTATGTTCAGCAGCAAAGATGCCACAGATGATTTTTTGTTTTGCCTGGAATCTTGGGGAATACAGGGTAGTACCACTGATCTGTTCCTGTGGGGTCTTCCAAATTATTTATTTATCCCAGCAAAAGGAGCTCCTTTTCAGTGTTTGAGCCTTAGGTCACTGATGGTGCTGAAATTGTAATGTAGTTTGGCAGGTAAATTTTTATCTCTTCAACTACAAATACCTTGAGTTCCTTTCATGCACAACTTTGAATTTCTGGGAGCTGGAATACTTTCTTCATTTTGTTAAATAGTGTAAAAGGTAAAATTTTGAATATGTATTCATCAAGACTTAAGGTCAGTTGAAAGGGCTAGAAAAGCTTGCAAAAAAATGGTCTGGAGTTCATATTTAACAGTTTTAAAGTACTTTCAACCTGTTAGCTTCCCATCTTGAAACACAGGGCGTGGCAGTATGTTCTGTACTCCCAGATCCATCTTCCAGATGCCCTTTTCAGTTTGCACCTTAAAACTAGCCTGAGTGTTCATGATCTGCAGCCTGTGTGTGGGGCCATGCCCCTCTGCTCTCTGACTACTTTCCCTTTCCTTTTTGAATCTCTTCTTGGTATACATGTGGCTTCATGCAGTTTTGGAATACAAGGGAAATTTCATCGCAGCTTCACCCTTGTCAGTCATGTGGAGTAAGGCTTTGACCCCAGTGTGCATTCCTGCAAGTGAGTCTTGTGGGTTCAGGAAGCAACTTCCTGATTACACCCATGCTGCACATTTAATCAATCTGAGCATTGATTTTGTCCACTCTGCAATGGAAATATGTCATCACATTGTAACACAGCTGTGTTACTGACTTATTTCAAAAACCATTGCCGCTCCATTATTAATGCAGATACTATGCAAAATACCAAGATGTTTTAATCTAGACTTTTATACAGGAGAGGCTTCTTTTTCCACTGTGCACTGGTTTCTCTATCACACATAGTCATTGAATTTCTGGCTTTGGTGAAGTAGCCAGATTGTGACTTCAATTGCACCCTCCTTACACTCAAAACCTATAGCTGAAAGAAGACAGTATTTTTTAAAGTCATTTACAGACATTGTGCTAAGTTACACAGTAGAACTACAGATCTTGCACATCTCTCCCTCACCTTTGGACATCTTTGCTGGATTTAAACAAATATGTCCCTTACTGTGTATTGTTCTTTACATAAAAGCATGTTTTGGTTTTTTGGTATTTTTGTGGGGTTTTTAAAATTTCCTGTAGATAGATTTGTTTAGGTGATCATGAAGTCACTCTTTTAAAATACTACTTTTTTTTAATACAGGGCTTCAGTAAAAAAAGCTTTATTGATGATTCACTTAGGAAGAGTTTTAAGATTAGCTCTTCTTTTGCATGTGTTGCTTTGATTAATAACTGTAGCAGTCTGACTCATTTGTATCACTGTAGTCCAGGAATATTTTCTTATATAAGTCATTCTGTAGCTCCAGTTTTTGATTTTTGGTAACAGAATTGCATCAAATAGGTGTATAGAGTTACCATGAACCTCAGCTTTTTTGTTATGACCATGGTCTTCAGTCTTTAGCACAGAGTGAAGGGGGAGAGAGTGTGCGTGTGTTTTTAAATGTATGTGGAAGGAAGGATCAGAGTTTAGTAACTTAATGTCTGTAGCTACTATTTCTTACGTTTATTAAAATTGCAAAACAAAGCACTTAAATTTCTGTGCACCCTCTGTTTTGTCTCTCTTTTATCAAAAACTTTTGAAGGGTTTAAGAGTTTTGTGGAAAAAAGTGTTGCAATTGTTGAGCAGTGTATGCTATGAATATCAGGGGGGAAAACATTTATACTGACAACCCATTTAAGTGTCAAATACTAGATTCACTTAACAGATCTTAAGCCCTGATCTGAGCTAAGGAGAAGAAGAATATGAGGTTTTCTGTCTGCCAGCAGGAAAGACTTTGCAGGGAGCAGGTGTCTTCCCTTCTCTAAAGCAGTCTTGTCTCGTGTCTGTATCTCAGGGGCATGATTTATTTCTTCCACTCTGTGAAAGCAGACACCAAGTGCCATAGTACTCATAATAAGGGAAGTACTACCAAAGCTGCAGTATATGCTACCTTTTGTGTTACATGACTCATCCTCAGTCTCATTTATTCTTTAGCGGTATTTTGGGTGACTGTGTGCATATTACGTGAAACTGTGGTTGCAGTCGAAAAGTACTTGATCACCATCTTTCTATGCAATTCAGAGAGTCAGTCAAGAAGTCTTTCTATGCTTATGTCAGTGCTGCACCATTGAATCCTAACAGATAACATAGAATGGCTGTTTTCTGTGAAAAGAGAGAACATCCTACATACTTAATCCCTTTGAAATAGTATTACGTAGCTGAACTTAAAACTTCTTGTCCCAGAAAAGTAAATTGTAGTTGTGTTTTCAGCCTGAATTACCTTTCCTATGAACCAAACCACTACATTTCTGATTAAACAAATTGCACAAAACACATAGGAAATGCTCTGTAATATAACTTTTTTTTGTGATTGCTGTATGACTATACAAAAGTAAGCAGTCCTGGGCGACTACTATAGTAAAGAGATAACAATTGAACAAGCAGAAGAAACAAAACTTTTGGTTTGGGTTATCTTAAATTCCAAAGGATATAGTTTTTGGACATTTTTCATGAAATTCAATTACTTGTTTAATGTTTAGGTTATTGCAAAATTAATTCTTTCAGTTTTAATAAAAGCAGGATGCCAGATTAAGATGTGCTGCTCAGTACTAAAGACTTTTGGGGAAGGGTATGTTCAAAACTTACCTTCAGCAATTTGTGACTTAGGCTTTGATCAGAGCTTTCTACTCAGTTCTACAGTCAGTCTGCATTTTGAATCTGTTCCCAGTCTAAAATCTTAATCACCTTGGTAGCTGAGGTATTCCTTAGTTCATATAGGTGTATAACATAATATATTAATGCTATTGACCTGATACTTGCAAATCATCTTGGCTGTGTTAGGTTTGTGAGTTGACCATACTCTATGACATTCTGCTTACAGAATGGGAGTAAGATGGTGATATTGCACCAAAGTATCTTTGTTGGCTGTGAGCAACTGCTAAAATAAGGAGGAGTGGGACAGGCATGGTAGCATTGCACAGTTTTACAGAAAAAGATTTGCGGAAAAAAGCATGGTGAGATGAGTACAACTTACTGTGTGGAAATCAGGGAAACAAATGGGAGTTGGGTTTTTTATTTTAAAGAATTCACTTGAGGTTGAAGAAGGAAAACCATATCAGTGGGTGACACTACTGGAGTTTTGCTTCAGATAAGGCAGCTGGAGAGAGGATATAAGGAAAATTGTGTCACTTTCATACATACTCAGTGCAAGTACAGTGTCTGTGTTCCTATATGCATACTATGCTCAAATTCCATAAGTGGAGTAACTGGTGAATGTTTATAGAGAGTGCACATATCAAGTCTGAAAATGGAAAGGACACTTAAGCCTTATGGCAGTTTAATTTCCAGAATGTTATTTTCACTTTAACAAACAAGAACAAAACAACCACCTTTCTTTCTGTTTTCTCTTCAGTCAATACCCAAACTCACCTTCCCAGGTGGATTATTAATCGGTTGCAGTCCTGGACTCTTGAATGTTCCTAAGATCAAAGGAACACATACTGCAATGAAAAGTGGCATGTTGGCTTCAGAAGCCATTTTTAGTCAATTAATCAATGAAAATCTCCAATCAAAGACAAAAGGTAAGATCACTGTACTTTGAGTTGTAATTACCTTGTGTTCAATTATAACCACCACCAACTAACAGCAGTAATTAATTTGTCTGAATGAATTAGTTGGAAGTGTGAATAAATCATGAAATGGGTGTGTTTAAAATATATTTTATTGTTTATTTACTATTGATAGTGTCAAGCAATTTAAGAAACTAATAACTGAGCAAGTATTAATTTCTAAGTATTGATCCTACTGCTAGAAGCTCTAATGACCATCTGAAAAGTTCATGCTTCCTGTGTAAGTAAAGAACAGTTTCATTCCTACAAACACTATAAAAAGTAGTGCTTTATGATTCAGAAAGTGTTGCTGAAAGCCTGCTGAAACAGGAAAAAAAATTGACTAGATTAAATGTAAGCAAAACAGCATGGGATTTGTCAAATTTTCTCCTACTGTTGTTAGGCTCCTGTTTTTGTTCAGTCCTTTTAATCTTTTAGTCATTTCAGTTTGAAACTATGTGTATTTTATTTTATACATAATACAAGCACGTTGTTGCAATCACTTGGTCCTGACCACCTTGTAGTGATTTATGTTTAAGCCTTAGTTGTCCCCTTAAATTGTAGAGAATTAGAATTTCAGTCACTCTGAAGACACTATATAGCCAGGTGCCACATGATGATTATTTAGAAATCTCCTCTCTGTACTGGTGGATTCAAGCCTAATGAGCTCCCCTTCAGCCAAAATGCACCATACACAGAAGGTCTGATGAACAATTAAAACTTCAGCTAGGCATGCTAAAATGTTTAGAATCCATCTGAAGCTATAAACACTGTTGGTAGGTAGTGTGCCACTCTTGTTTGATTTTGGACAGGTTTTATATAATGTTATTCTCTTTGCAGGGATAATGGCCTTAATGGGAACTACAGACTGAAGCATGCTTTTCATATGTCGACAGCACTTAAAACTGATTATTTAGAACATTTATTGCTATAAAGTAGTAATGGCGAATGGTGAAGGGAAAGCTCTCAAATAATTTTCATTTGCAGAAGCATTGTTTTTTAAGATAATTACTTTTACTACACTGTGGAAGATGTGAAGTGTGAAACGTCTAGTATTTGTAAAGAATACAAAGAGTTTGGATAAATCCAAAGTTTGCAGTCAAATATATCTCATGAATGTGCTGATTACAAAGGGAGAAATTATCTAGCACTGGCATTATCCACTGGGCCTTAGCCATGGTTACTGAAATGGGACTTTGGTTGCAAAACTTCTTTGGAAAAAGCTTTTGAACCTGACATTAGAATTGCAAGCCTGGCTTTGGATCACAGGTACACTGTCCTGCACAGCATTCAGATTCTACAAGAGAGTAGCCGTTTACCCACAGAGGTGCCACTGTAGCTACCTGTCTGATTATATTCTGCTGAGGTTTGAGGCAATTTAATGCTGCTTGTGGCTCATTTAATAGAGACTACAAAGGAGCAGTGTGTATCTGCCAACAAAACAGGTCTCTTGATTCAAGAGGCTGAAATGTTGTCTAGTGTATTCCTAGCTTAAAGTTGTGAAATTCTCATTTAGCTGATTTCATAGCTAGTAGTTGCTTTTATTCAGCTTTTTTTTTTTATTTCAAGTATAGTCTTGATGTACTGTAGGTACCTAACAAGTAATGTACTGCCTTAGGACTTGATGTGCAAGAATATGAAGAGAACCTGAAAAAGTCCTGGGTCTGGAAAGAGCTGTATGCGGTGAGAAACATCCGACCCTCCTGCCACAGTGTACTTGGTGTGTATGGAGGAATGATATATACAGGCATATTTTACTGGCTACTGAGAGGAATGGAACCATGGACATTAAAACATCCAGGTATTCTCATTATCTCCTGAAGATTATAAATTTATATGTCAGTCTTTTCTGGTCTTAGTTTCAGCTAGTGTACATCTGCTCCAGTGGTGAGGCCTTAAAGTGTACAAAAGAAATGGGTGATAAAAGCACTGAAGCAGACTTTGTTGTATTAACTACCACTAGCTAATGTAAATTAAGACATTGAAGCACTGCTTAGTATAACTTGGTATAGATTTTTGTCTCATTAAAAAGGCTACCTTGTTTGAAGTACTTCATTCTGACAAGGGAAGTTAAAACAGCTTAGTTAAATTGTTCTTGAGTAACTGAAAATTAAAACTAATTCTATTTTGAAATTTATTAAAAATATATTTAGGACCAGATTTTGCTCAGCTCAAGCCAGCCAAAGACTGCACTCCTATTGAATATCCAAAGCCTGATGGAAAAATCAGTTTTGATCTTCTGTCATCTGTGGCTTTAAGTGGTACAAACCATGAACATGACCAGCCCGCTCATTTAACTCTCAAAGACGACAGTGTCCCTGTGAGCAGGAATCTGGCGGTATTTGATGGACCAGAGCAAAGATTTTGTCCAGCAGGTAGGTAACAAAAATTTGTGTGCTAGCTGTTTCTGCAAGATGAAAGACTAAGTACTTCCAGAAGGATCTGCTTGGCCTGCTACTTACTTCAAGCATTCTATCCCAATTTTCCACCCAGAAGGAGGTTCAGCTGCGGGTCTTAAAATGCGTTAGCAGTACTTTTGTGATGAAATAACTGCTAAACGTGTTAGAAGGGAGTTAAGTCACATTGGTAACATACTTCTCTCATTACACTCGTTCTTGAGTAGAACATACATGTAGGGGGAAGCTGTTCAGCAAAGTGATAGCTCCTTTCTTGTCTCTGCAGGAGTCTATGAGTATGTTCCTCTGGAAACGGGAGAAGGATCAAGGCTGCAGATAAATGCTCAGAACTGTGTCCACTGCAAAACATGTGATATTAAAGACCCAAGTCAGAACATAAACTGGGTAGTACCTGAAGGTGGAGGAGGCCCAGCTTATAATGGAATGTAAACTAACAGGAGATCTATTCAGTGACTTCTGATCACCAACAATATGTTGGAGTTACTTTATGCTGCAGTGTAATTAATGTACAGCACTGATTTGAATGTTAAAAGAGTTTGAAACTAATGTGCCATTCTGAATTCTACATTGCATTAAATGGAAAGTTGGTGCCTTCTGGTTAAACCTTAGCCTTATTTAAATAGGACTTCTTTACAGGAGCTGTATGGCAGGCAAAAGTTTTTATCAAGACTGTCAAAGGAGCTTTGGATCTTGGATTTACTGCTGAAGTTCAGTGATAGCAGGAGCCATATCCACACTGTGCGTATGGTGGAATAATTTAGTACCCACCTTTAAAAAAAGTATTTTCTCTCTCTAAATTGAGTGATTTACATGTAATCATAGTCAGGAAAATAAATCGATATAGAAAACTGTCACTGTTATAAAGTGCTACATTTTACATCAAATTTACAGTTTTGGTGGGTTTCTTTTCCTGATGATAATAGGGAATACCTATTGTAAAGTGGTTCCAAAAAAAAAAATACTTGCATCTTCATTCTATGTCTACCAGCATTTTTACTGCTTACAAGACATCAGGCCTGCTCTAATAGGAATTGTAAAAATGCCTAAATTATCTTTGTGTGAAACCAAGCTGCTTCAGAAGTACTATTAAGATGTGAAACCAACCACCATTGCTTTTACACATTAGAAAAATACCTGAATTGCAAAACATGAGTTACTACAGCTTAAAAAAAAAAGAGAAAACCACATCTCCTTTGAACAGTTTGTCTTTATTATTAGACTTTTGTGTTGTAAACACTGAAAACTGCAGCAGAGGGCAAATGAAAGAAGCAGCTCCATTTATCCTTTTGCATGAGTTAGTGCATAGATTTAAATGTTTAGGAAAAAAAAACTTAAGCAAACATTTTAGCATAAGCTGCTTTCTCTTTCTCCTTTTGGGCTTTTATCTTCTGCTTGATTTTGAGTGTTTCCGTCTGGATAGCTGCTCAAAAAGAACATGACAGAGTTACAGTAATCTCTTTACGTTAGGTCTCCTCATAGGTTAACACCAGGTCACTGCTGGAACTTACCTCTGTTATTTCATAAAATTGCATTTAATCTTTGATTAGGTCAGTTACTAGCCGCAAAAGCCTTGTTCCTTGCTTTGTCTCAACTGGTAAGGTAACCACAGAGAGGACTGTGCAGCAAGTATGATAGTGGTGCCAACACAGACCTTAGGAGCTAAAAATCTCACCCAATTAGAGCAGGGAATTAAGCTAGTAACAGCCCTGTGAGATACAGACATAGTTCAAGAGGAATGCTGCTGACCTACATAAGCAGGTTTTCCAGTGCAACAGGATCATCACTGCTGTATAAAATCAGGTTTTCCACCTCAGTGGATTCTGTGCTCAGAACATCAGTGTTTAAGAAGGTAATGCATTTTAGGCATCACACTGGTATGAATTCCAACTGAATAATACCCCGGATACTTTGTTAAATTCTTAAGGGAATTTTTAAAGAAACAGCTTATTTTACCTTTGTCTTCGGGGGCTATTTCATGAGCCTTTTTAAGATCAGCCTTAAATAAAAGGAAAATATAAATTAATGACTTGACAGAATTTTAAATTTAAAAAGAAAAAAGTAAGTGATCATTACCAGTGCTTGATCAAGATCTTTTATCCCCTGCCATCCTTGAGCCCGTCTGTAGAGAGCTTTAGTATTTGCTGGATCTATTTTAAGAGCCTGTAAATTTAATAAAATTGTCACATTAACATTTCTTATACTTCACAGCCTCCCATCTCCACAAACGGCACAATTCACACCAGCAGACAATCTTCGCAATTGGTTTGAGGATAAGCTGTCAAAACATTAACTGTGTAAAAAGGAATGCTATAATGCAGCACACTGAGTAGCAAGCAATCAGCTTCAGTACCACTGCACCAAAAGTGGTCTTTTGTGAAGGATGAGCATACACAAGGCCCAAATGGAACAGCTGTGTCTGTGTGTGTGTGTGTGTATATAGATATAGCTGTCAAGGCTAAGGCGTTGCTGAAGTTCAAATTATCCTAACCTTGAGTCTCACAGGGCAACTCTACTGCAGCTCCTTCCCTCACACCAAAACCTCCTCAAATGGCATCATAAATAAAACACAGAGATTTCCTGTAAAGATTTTTTTCACTGTGGGCTAGATAGATACATGCAAGCAAACCATCTCATCATGCTTCAGGAACTTTGCCAGGTTCCAGTCATTATGCCTTTTTTGAGCTGAATGTTTTCAGTAATGTGTATAGGCCAGCTCTAATATGACAATATCAAAATATGGAATACAGTGGCTGGGCAAAGAGATTGTTCCACTACTTGATTACTTTGATTATTTTTTCAGAATACCTCAGATAATTTAGTCAGCTAGCTGTTACCTTATCTTGCCTGTAAAGATCACATTTTTATTGCAGCTAGTTCTACACTGAGTGTTTATTCTTTAAAATAATATCGTTTCTCAGTGCTTAGAGGAAATGTCTTCACAGCAATGAGTTGCTTTATTAATTCAATTTACTAACTTTAAATCATTAAGAGACAACACATCCATATTTTTTAAATCACTTGGGTACTGGCTGTTAACACAAAGGAAGTGATACTGTGGATGCTCCTCTTGATCTATTATAAAGCCTTCTTCTGTGCTAAGAATTAGTTGTCTGGACTGGATACACAGAGGCAGCATTCTTTGGTTTTACCTTGACCATTGTGCTTGCAGCTATTTCAGTGCAAGGTCTGTTTGAACAGGTTCAACATAATTCTCTTCATAATTCATTATTTACACCAAACGATGCATGTATTCCAGTTTGTTGATTTAAATTGCTTATGGCCTTGTGAAATCATAAAAGTGGAAGTGTTTAGTTTCTCATTAACAATTACCTAGAACTTTATTAGCTAATTTTAGGAAACTGGTGTTCTGATTAAAGCACTGACACAGTTACAAGATATAAGCTAAATACCTTACAGAAGTCTATTATAGCTATGGAGTTGCCTTTATCTAATGATTGTTTACTCTTTAAAAAAGGAAGTTTGATTTTCTTCTCACAATGGCAAGTATTATTAGTTGTAGTAATTTCTACTTGTAACACTTTTGATTCTGTTTTTACAATTTTCTAGGTGACAGGTATCACATTACACAGTTTTTCTATTTTCTTCTTTCCCATTGCCCATTGGTCCATTCTAAATATCATTTTATGAAGGTTTTCCACCATCAGCAGGCTTTCTAATGACCTCACACAGATTAGCTGAGACTCCTGCTTTCAGCATGAAACCCTAGGAGATATTGTTCAGGATCCTTTGCTAACAGATGAGAGTATTCTTTCCTCTGTTTCCTTCAAAATACTGGAATTTTACTGAATTATTTAAGGTTTCCTCAAATTTACTAAACTTGCACTATGCCCATGCCATGGTTCCCTTTTTTTTAATTCTACTGGTTTTCTTTTTTTCCAGATTTATCATTACCTTCTTTCTTCCTATTCAGTCATTTTCTTTCATCACTTAGCCTACCTGAAAGGTTAGTTACTTAGTTAGAAAGTCCCTGACATGAATAAAATACAAGGCTATCAAATCTAGAGGCAAGAAAAAGATTTTGCTCATACTCGTCTTCCAGAGAAAAATATTCCTCTTTCACTGAACAGAGTTTAATTCTTTGTAATGTAAGAAGTATTTCTGCAAACCAAACTGACAATGATGTGCATTTTTCCTCACAGTAAGCAACAGCCCTCTTTTGTTTCTAATGACTGATTTCAATTTCAAAATCTTTTTTAAAAGCCAAATATTGGAAAGTTAGTACTAACTTCACCATGAGCTTCTACTTGTTTACTTTCAAATCATAAGTTTGTCAGGAGACTTCATAAAAGCTTTGTAGTCTTGTCTATACAGGCCAATAATTCTTGACCAACATACTGAACATTATATTTACCTCTGAACAGCTCTCAATGGCTCCCTGCCAATCTGACAGTTTTAGTTTGCAAGCACCGATGTTTAGAACACAGCTCAAAGCAACAGTCTTTAACTTGGGTTTGTCTGCCTCCTCTGCCACTGCTTCAGAAGCTTCCACATACCTGCAGAAAAACAGATTCACACACAAGGTGTATTAGTGTTGCAACTTCCATTTTGTCCTGCCCTTAGCTATCTTTCCACAGATGTGTGAAGTGGTCTATCCACACTACTTCTAAAGAGGCTTCAATTCAACTACTACAAACCTTTATTAAACTAAATACTTAAAACTCACCCAAACCAAAACCTATCAACTCACTAAGGAATGTTTTTTACCTATTAATCCTCAACTGTACTAGCACATTGTTTTTCTTAGACAAAAGCACTGTTCTACTGCAGGAAAACATTAGAATTTATCTCAGTTTATTCTCCAAAAACATGTTGCTCATCTGTACCAAAAAATCAACACCACCACTGCACCTTCCATGTTCACGAGAAGCCTAATCTCTTCTTGAGTTCCCTCAATAATCTTTTAATTAGCTTAGGCATTTGTGGCTAAAATCTGAAGATAACTTTACTAAGTAAAGGAGTGTGGTTTATGAGCATTAGTAACACCACTTTCTTCCTTCATGACTTTTCCTGGACTTCAAAATTGACACTGGTTCAGGACGGAGCCACAGCAGTTACTACATCTCTGTTTCGAAAACAAATTTCTTAATTTGCAATGTGATAATGCTGTCTGGTTTTTATTTCCAGTGGCAAAGGTCTGCTGTGGATACAAAAGTTTTAACTCCTTGATGGCCTATTTGATAGAACCTCTGCGAGTTTTATTTAAAAAACAAAAATTGTGCTTGCATACATTCACATTTTAAGCGTGCCATGAATTAAAGTAGTCTTTGCAGATCAGTGCCTATGTAAGTTCACTTTTTGCATGCCCTGTCTTTTTTGTTGTTTATACAATCTTTGGATCACAAAAATTCGCAATACTTAAAAAGTAAATTAGATGCAGTCCTAGTGCTTGTTCCACTTGCTGAGCATCATGCAAAAGATGAGAACCAGGACAAAACAGCAAAAAGGTAAGGAGACTTATAACACCAATCTGTATTATGTTCAAAACAAATTGGACACACGTATAAATGTTTATAAATCGCACCAAAACATGAAAGACTGCAGCCATTCTGGAAATAAGATTAGGGCTTCTTAGTCAAAGAAATCAGTGAAGTGAGTATCAAGGGAGATAACAGGAAGTAATACTTTTTTTTTTTACCAAAAAAAAAAGGTCTCTATTCTAACATATAAAATATGTTTTTTAAAAAAGGCTAAGAAGCAATAAAACAAGAAAAAGCCAGATTATAATGGTTACTGAAGGTGAAAAAGAAAAGTCAGCATTGTCAGATGATGTGCTAGGTTAATTGTACCTAAGCCACAGGACACCCTGGTAAGAGCTGTTCTATTCTTATCTGTTCTGGTGAATTGCCAGCTAAAGGTTACACACCTACATGAAGTCTTACATTCTAAGATACAATAACAGGGCACATCCTTAAAAGTGTGGTGGCCTGTAAAGAAGAGTTGGAAAGATCAGATTTGTTTTGTCTAGACAAATTAGTACGATTTCCACTTACAAGGGCAAATAAGCAACAAAGCAGCTCAGACAGGAAGAGCCTTTACTGGGTGTGCTTAAAAGTGAGCAAGACACCTAACTGGAAGAAATGGTATACCTGGCAGTGGACAGATACAACACAAAGAGTCTTAAGCATCCATTCCAGGCTTTTTTATGTACAATTTCCAAAAGGTTTGCATAAAAATCCTTTTTACTTTGGGGTTTCTGTTTCTGTGATGGGCTTTTTGAGGGCAGGTCAAGACACTGCATCTTAGGTTAATATCTGCAATTAAAGGTTTCATTTTATGTTTCAGAAAGACATTTATTTGAAACCAGTAAGCTAAAACCTCAGCTGAAGCATTAGATATGCCTGATTTTTTACTTCCATTATTGTTACTGTTGCTTAAGCAGTGATCATTAAGAAGCTCGGGATAAAGGTCAGTAAGTGTAACTTTATTTTTAGGAGATGTTGATATACTTAAAGCAAAAGCATGAAAATATGAAAGAAGCAGCATGGAAATAAAAGGAGAAAGACTATGGCTTTGAAGGCAAGTCTGAATTATACATGGAGTCAGGATGATGGCATGGAACCTCAAAAAAATAGGAATGAATGCGTAAGGGCCATATTTGTCTTCTTTTGTACTTACCAATTTCCTAAACTTACTACTTTTTATAAATCATAGAAAAACTGTTTCCCATTAACTACCTTGGATACTACTGTGCTTTTCTGTCCAGGTATGTACCAGCAGAGCAAGAGTATTATAAAAAGAGTATTTAGTTCAAAGCATTACTTCCTGCCTATAGCTCTTACCTAGCAGTGAGTAGAAGACCTACTTGATTACACAGCTAAAAATCAACCAGAGGTTTTCAAGATTCACAAGGCTCTTTGTTTAAAAAAGAAAAGAACACTGCACCAGGCACCTTTTAAATGCACAAATCATTGCTTGATAGCAGTATTAATTTGGGTTACAGGAACTACCTGATTGAGTGATGAGAGCCTTACCGTAAACTTTTACTATACTTTTTAGCTGCCATTGCCCAATTTTGCGATTTGAAGAAAGTATTTCCTATATTCTTTGTGTCTTCTGCTATGGCCACAATCTTGTTAACCTAATAAAACAGATGGGAAATAGAAGGTATGAATGTATTTATGAAAGAAGTCATGAATTAACTAATGTTTAACAGTATGATCCCAGGCCCATCCTCTTTCAAGGTTTATAACATCTCAGAATAGAAATACTCCAATTTTAGACAATATACTACCTTCAAACCACTTCTGCAATATTCTCTACTTTATGTAACACAGATGTCTGAAAGATGAAAATCCTAGTGGGTTTTCTACAGTATAAATGGTGAGAAAATACTAGAGAAGACATAGCAGTCCAACTCTTTTCTCTAAATACTGCTACCCACACAGAGCTATATATAAAGGTGTTGACCATTATTCAAAGAAAAGGAGGTATGTTAACAATTATTCAACCAAGACTGCCTTATTTCTGAAAAATGTTGTCTTCTGCTTCTCAAAACAGTTATCGCTCACGTGAACTCTGCACACTCTCAAAGTGGAAGTCATATCATCACAATTCTCCTCTCTGAACACTTACAGTATCAGTGGAAGGAGAGAAGAAAACTGCCTGATTTTATCAAATCCATCACTTCTATTTCCAGAATCGTATATACCTAAATTTACTTCTTCAGTGGCAATAAATTGTTCATAATCTACTGCTGTCTATTCTACCCTACTAGAATCAGTAACCTTGGCAAAAACTAATCAGTGTGACACCAGTGTCACCATTGTTTCCATAGTTTATATGAACAAGTTTTAAGTTAAAAGGCACAGGCACCTGCCAACTTCAATTCTGCACCACATCAAACGCTATCCAAAACATTTTCTTATGTTGAAGGAAGTGCTGCTTCTCAACAGCCAAGGAGTTTGTTTTCTAGCTGAAGTGGATTTTTGCTATTCTGAATCTCTGTTTGGAATCCACACATGCAGACCCGTTTTCTTCCCCCTCTCACAAATCACTGTTTGACCTACACAATTTGTCTAGTTCACCTTCAAGAGAAAGTAAAAACCTGCAGAAGAGCTGCTTTCATCAGTCCGCTCCCTAGCTCAAACAACAGACCTTCCTTCAGTTTGAACAATCTAAAAAGTAAACAACAACTAGAAATTAAGAACAACTTGCTCTGATGTAGTAAAACCTTTAAAAAGGCTGATCCTTTATTTCTAATAAGTGGAGCAGAATCTGCTAAAGGTGGGTATTTTAAAAAGTGTGTAGTTAACAGCATTAAGTTAATCATCTACAGGGTGGAGTTCTAGTAATTGTAATTTGACATTACAGCACAAACAAAAGTAAAAAGAAATCAAGAACAGAAAATAAATGTGACAATTTTAAGTGAGGCTGTAGTTACTGGGGGAAAAAAATGGGCTGCAGTTATTACTGAAAAAAGAGGTAACAATTCCTTGCCACAGAGCCTCCTCTTTCTTAAAACAGAACATTACCATTTCATCAGGACCTCGATCCATTCTTAAGATAAAGAGCTTAATGAACATCATCACAGACACCATGTAACTCAGATTACCTACAAGTCTTGCAATCTGTAAAATATCCAAGAAGAAAAATACTTACATCTTTCAAGTCTATATCTGAATCTTCAGGAAAATCTGGATGAGCATCTCCAGATCCATCCTGGGGAGAAATTCCCCAATCATCTCCTTCCTTCAGCTCTCCGCATTCAGCAATGACACACAACTGAAAAAATTAAGAGTAAATAGTAGAATTGCTTATCAAGACAAATTTTAAAAAGCAGTAACTTCCAAGTGCCCTTTGAAATTTTAGAATTTCCATAAACAGGCTTTTTCATCTGTTGTTTGGGTGCATTTTTTTCAGAAACCCATCACATCATTAGCCTGTCCTCATCAAAAGGCTTTTTTCACACAGAGTGTTGCATTCAGAGGATCAGCATTCCAAAAACACCATACCCACGCTTCACAGAGAGGCTGGAAGAGGAACTGGCAGCAAGCTGAAGTGCAGCAAAACACAAGACATGGAAGTTCTACTACATTAGAGAAGATGGTTCTTTCTTCAACTGCCAAGTCTTTTAAAGTTAGAGGTATTAATTCATCAAACACCCACAAACTTCTATGACCTACAAAGCAATTGCTTTTTCAGAAACATGACTTCTGACATAAAAATTATAAGAATTACATATCATTTAGGTGGGATTGTGAATTCCACCTTTTAATTTCATCGCTCACCCTACACTTCTGGCAAAGGCTTCCACCCTCACAGCTGTGTTGAACAATAAATGGTTTGTGCAAAGGAAATGTACAGTGCAAGAACAAAAGCTTCTTAACAAGGACAGTAAAATGGAAATTACCAGTTAGTAAAATAACTGACTAACATTTAATAGTTCTAAATATTACACCAAGCACTTAAAAGAAATTTTTATATATCCTATAATGAAATAATAAACATCATCCCTAAGTGCTTTGCATTTTGCTTACCTTAGCAGGATTTTCTCCTTTTACTTCAACATTTTCTAGTATTTTAACTACACCCATTCCTTTGATCACTTGGCCAAACACCACATGTTTCCCATCCAGGTGAGGAGTAGGCACCGTTGTAATAAAGAACTGAGAGCCATTAGTACCAGGCCCTGCATTTGCCATGCTCAGCAGGCCTGGTTTATCATGCTGCATTGGGGAGAAAAAAAAATCACCATTGACCTTCAAATTATATTATAAAACCATATGTAAGATTCTGTAAGGCTGATCATAAAGATATCCAGGGCAGCCATAACAACTTGGCAAACTAGACCATTACATACAGATGGCAACTAATTTTACCTAATATGACTGAAGAGGGAAAGTACTCAGCTCTGGGTCTTTACCTGACCCTTACCAATCTAGCAAGCACAGTCACATGTGTGACTTAATGCTGTAACACCTGTCTGCTGCTTCCACACTCCATCCCCTGCACAGCTGCTGAGTTCAGGCAGATCACCTAAGAAACCAGTGGAGTTCCTCACTGAACTATTTAAGACCACTGGCCTTAACAAGGGAGGTTAACATCACTGAAACCAACTTTAGTGTTGCTCTGCTAAGATGGGTATGTAGTGTGAATTTTAAATGGACACAAAGTATGATGTAGTACTGTGTAGTTTGGAGGACTGTGCTCTTTAAAATGTATGGGTTGGTGATTTTGTTTGGAGATTTTTTTATCACCTTCACTTTCCTAGAGACACAGTTGGGATTTTTAACCATCTCATTATTTTGGCACTTAAGTTGTTAGGCCTCAAACTAAAAGGAAATTGTTAAACAGCCCAATGTAAGAAGATACTGTTTATCTTGTTTGTTGCAAGTACTTCTTCCCCTTAATGAACTAAGACTTTTATTGTCCTAACATATAGATTATTTAGATTTCACCTGTACTGCAAAAATGTGTTTTTCATATGTGTTGTGAATGTCTTGCTTAACTGGCACAGCCACGAAGGTATTATTCTCCCCAAGTTGGTCTGGTCATCAAGTGCAAGGAACATCACTTAATATTAAGTGAGGATGTTTTACCAAGGCACTGATACACATCTAAAGCATTCATGCTGTAGTGCTGCTAAAAACTTGATACTGTGGGAAGGAGAGGAGGGGTAAACAATGATGATAGCACAGAGAACACAGAAATGGATTTCAGAGCTCAATGGGAAGTTGATTAGTTTGAGATGGAAGTCTGAGCCTGGTGTATTTAAGCATCTGTTTTTTCCTTACATTCTCTACCAATTCAAAAAACCTGTTGAAGTTGTTTTCCCACACACTGTTTGGATTTCCATGGTAGTAAGGAGACCTCCTTGCCTAAACTGTTTATCTAGTCTTAAAGCACAGTAAGCCTGAATCTTTTCAGCCAGGATTTGGCTTAGGAACTCTGCAAAAAGGTTCTACAGCTGAGAGCCTGAACTCAGCCAACAGAAAGCTACTGGAATCTTGGCTTTGTCTGATATAACCTTGAAACTCACCCTCAGAGCGATGCTGAGAAGTCAGAGATGGCAAATGACAGAAGGATCTGTGTTCCAGAGCAAGAGAAGGCAGCAGGTAGGATTGCAGCCTCCAAAACAAGTATCTGACACTTTGCATTGTAATTGTTAAACAGAAGGGTTGCCTCACAGCAGATTTTTGCAAACACCATTTGATGTTGGTCACTGCTTCACTGCCTAAGCCCTATAAATCTTACCTTTCCCCTCCTCCCTCTCTCCAGTTACAGCTAACACTAGACAGCAATGGCTTGTAAACCAAAAAACAAGTAACAGTAAGTTCTGGTGTTGCCTTATACCTTCAAGTTTACCTTTTGTCTGTAAAGATGTGGGGCACAAAGTTGGAAATTACAGAGAGCAGTCTGGTGCCTTCAGTCACCCCACTTATACACAACCCATTTAGTCTGGGACCCAATCTCAATTTTAGTCCCCAACTGTGAGAATCTCTATTTGTAAAGAAAACTGCTGTCTCCAAGGGGAGATTAAAGTTGGACATTGTGAGGAATTTCTTGACAGATGGGGATGGGCTGTCCAGGATAGTGGTAGAGTCATCATCCCTGGAAGTGTTCAAGATCTGATCTGTATGTCGCACTTAGTGCTATACTTTAGTTGACAAGGTAGTGTTTGGTCAAGGCTTGGACTCACTGATGATGAAAGTGTTTTCCAAGCCAACAGACTGTGATTCTGTGAGCCTGATACAGGATTTTGATATCTGGTAAATGGAGGATTGCTGTATTTTCTTTTCCTAAAATACTGTTTAGGGACAAGTACAATGGCAGTTGGGACTTCGCTTTAACCATGGACAGTGATGTCTGTAAGTTTTTTTGTCAGTGTTGTTGAGAGTCCCTCATATGCTACCACATATAACATGATATGAAAATGGTTAATGCCAGTGCTGACAATTGTTATTACTGCAGCAGGAATAACATCACTGAAACATCACAAACTGAACAGAATTTGTGTTTTCAATACAGTACCTGATAATGAAAGTTTTCATCTTCAAATTTTTCACCATATATACTTTCTCCACCTGTGCCATTTTGGTTTGAGAAATCTCCACCCTGAATCATAAACTCCTTAATAACTGTAAAGTAAAATAGTTACAAAATGTATCAGCAAGGCACAACAGAAAAAAAAAAGAATTCTAAGATGAAAAGCAATCCTTGTCACCAGCACCTAAATGGAACCAAAATCCATCTCTTATTTACCAAGTGTCACCTAAGTACTCCTTTTCAGTTATGTGGCTATCACTTGATATTTAAACTTTTATCTGAAATTAATTTCATCCTATTTACAGCTCAGAGTAAACCAGTTTTGCAAAATTACTAGTAAATTTATAATTTACTATTGTCAGTACATGGTAAGAACATGTAGTCATTAGGAGGATAAAAATGTGAAAAACTTTCCTTCAGTAAAGCTATTTCTTTAACAAGTACTTACAATACCATTTAATATTATTTCAAATACTCATGGCAAACAACTTTTGTTACCAATAGGAAAATGGAGGATTTCACAGAACTTACTTCTGTGGAAAGGACATCCTTTATAATGCAGAGGTTTTCCAGTGGTAGGCCCTGTTCCTTTTTCTCCTGTACATAACGCACGGAAATTCTCAGCAGTTTTAGGTACAACGTCAGCAAATAATTCAAAGACAATACGTCCAACTGAAATGACAAAGAGAGAATGAGACATTTTTAAGTCTTGTCCTTGGCGTGGCAATGCGTTGAGCACTATATGTCAAAAGAAATTAATATTTCAAGATTTGTTATCACTATTATTTTTATTTAGATTACTATTCAATTTCTATCTTGGGATTGCTCCATGGCAATTGCTGGTAGTTATACTGGGTTTTTAGCAAGGTTATTACCAACAGTGAATTCCCCAGAATAATGCAGGGGGAATAAAGAGAGATTCTGCCAAAAACTAATGAAAATGCCAAACACATTTTCTGCCAAAAACAGGTGTGTGGGAAATCACATACACGTATATTAAAGCCAAATTATGAATTTTAATATGCACACTTATTTTATGTCAGTTTTAGTATATATGTAGTTTGTTCAATCAAAAGTAGGTGTGATACAAAAAGACCGTTTTGTGGAGACTTTTAATCCATAAAGTTTATGCCAAACACATCCCTTAACTCCTCACTCTCTTAAACCTGAATTTTACTAAGACACACTGGTACTTAATATGCATATGAATAATAGCTATTTACAATTAGACATCACAAGCAATTGTTAAATCCAAAGCTGTACATGTTTAAACTGAAAGAAATTAAACCTGTGTAGCTAACAGATCCCGTAATAGCTGATAAATGGATTCTGTGCCAAATTGTCCTTCCTCCTTCACAAACTGGCTTCTCACAGAGCTATTTCTCACTCCTAGCAGCCGCCATCAGTTGATGCTCCTGTTTTCTCATCAGCCTAAATTAATTAACATAACTTCACTCTACCGGAAGCTAAATGTAAATATATTGATTCTAATTAATACAGGAATGAAAACAAATTAGACAACTGAAAGTCAATAAAAGGCAAATCATCTCGCAGACTTTCTTCCTTTATTCTTCTGAGTAACAGAATGAGTAAGTGAAAAGCAATATCCTGGTAAGATTTAGGCAGTTCCTATCTTTATCCATGTAAATTTTTTAAATCTACGCTTTCAAGTAGGTTTAAAAGTAATACCCCAAGGTTCAAGTAGCTTCCTAGCTAACTTGCTGCTGTTTCCTTATTTCCATTTTGACCGTTTGCCCAGATTTTTGAATGACCTCTAGCAGCACTGAGAGAACGGGGGTTGCCAGTTTCCCCGAGCTTACACGGCGCATCCCCCAGTGCCGGCGCGGCAGCCAGGCGAGGCTGGCCGTGCTGCGGCAGGTCCCCGGCCTCGGCGGGGGCCCGGGCCGGGGGTTGGGGGTCGGCTCCGCGCAAGGCCGCGCTCGGCACAGCGCACCACGTGGAGCGGCCGCACACGTGGGCAGCTCCGGGAGCCGAGGACGAGCAGCGCCGGCTGCCTTGGGAACGCGCGGCACGGGGGCAGCAGCGGCGGGCGTGCCCCGACCCCCGGCATCAGCGCCGGCAGCAGCCCCAGCCCGGCGGCTGTGCTGCCATGTTGCCTTTCTCTCCATGTTTCTCGGGCCTGTTCGCTCTGGTGGGAAAGCCCCGTCTGCGGAGTTAACGCCCTCCTCCTTCTCCNGCGATCCCGGCCGCCCGCGGGTCGGGGCCGCTCGGCGCTCCTCCCACCGGCGGGGGCGGGCGGCCGGTCCCCCTAGAGCCGGCAGCCCCGGTCCGCCCCTGGCCCTGCCTCTGACCGGCCTGAAGCGACTCGGAGATAATCTGCAGAGAGGGAGCCCTGCTTTCTTGAGGTTATACACAAGGCCTGGAAATATAGGGAAGGAGAGAGATTTTAGGTGTTGCCTGGGTTTGTATTTTATGAGAGAAATGGCAGGCTATGTGAAAAGTGGTGATCCATGGGAAAATGGGCAAATTGTCAAAAGTGATTACTATCCCATAAAGGTTAAGAAACACAGAATAACTCCAGCCTTTCTAAGGTCTGGAAACAAAATAGGTTTCATCCCAAAGGATGAATAATTGCTCCAAGGCAAACAGACATTTGTATTGACCAATGGACATGGATATTATCAATACACTTGGTTGGGGCTCCTCAAGGTGTAGGATTCCCAGGCAGGTGAATGATTGAACATGGTCACATCTTGTACTCAATGGCATCATGGAGGCAAGGTACATCTTGCAAAAATGGAAGGGGCAGAGGAATGCTGGGGTCTGACTCCTGCAAACTTATAGTCCTTCTGGGAATGCTGGTGATCAAAATGAGCCTCTTTATTTCCTGGACTCCTCTAATCCATCCCAGAAACCTCTACAGTCATTCTTTGATTCACTGAGTTCTCCAAAGGCTTTCTCCTGTAATTCATGGCTATATGTTTGGACTTGAGCTTCATCAAGCTGGTTTTCATCTCTCTCTCAGTATGTTCTCAATATTGGATGTGTCAGAGGGCAGTTGTAATTCCCAGATTGAAGGAAAAGATAAAGTAGCATTGATATTAATAACTGCAGTCCATAAACTGCATTGTAATCATTCCCACACATCTGCACAGTTGTTGGGTAGGAGAGGTGATCCACATGGAGTGCTGTTACACATTGCATCTGGGAACCCTTAACAGAAGGAAAAGCCATCTGCTACCATCTGGGAGTGCTTAGTGAGAAATCAGTGGAACCGCACTAAGGCATTTCTCTCTCTGAGCCAGGTCATGCAGCTGTGTCAGGGATTTCACATGCTCCACGATGTCAGAGGCCACCAAAGCTTTGAGTCATCTGTAATTCACGAGGCATTTGGCCACGGTCACTGGATGAGATTTTTATCATTATGCTTAGCACAGATGAGGTGAAGTAGTGTAAGAGAAGCTGTCTCACACCAGCAATGTGCACTTGCTGCCTAATAAGCCAACCATATCCTGGGCTACACTAAAAGCCGCGTGGCCAGCAGGACCAGGGAGACTATTCTGCCCTTCTCCTCTGCCCTGGTGAGACACCACTTGCTGTGCTGCATCCATCTCTGGAGGTCCCCAGCACAGGAAGGATGACAACTTGTTAGAGTGAGTCCAGAGGAAGGACACTAAGATCATGTAAGGGATGATTACAGGACCTCTTCTACGAGGAAAGGGTGAGAGAGCTGGGATTGTTCAGCCTGGAGAAGGCTCTGGGGGAGAACTTAATGCAGATTTTCAGTGCTTCAGGGAGCCTGTAAGAAAGACAGGGATAAACTTTTTAATGCGCCTGTTGTGATATGGAGAGAGGTAATGGTTTTAAACAGAGGAAGGATCAGTTTAGATTAGATAAAAGAAAGAAGGGTATTACAATGAGGGTGGCGAAACACTGGAACAGGTTGCCCCAAGAGGTGGCAGATGCATCATCCCTGGAAACATTCACGGCCAGGATGGGCAGTCTAATTGAAGATATCCCTGCTCATTGCAGGGAGGTTGGACTAGAAAACCTTTTAGAAAACCTCCCAACCTTAAATATTCTATGATCTCAGCGAGTCAGTTGCTAGCCAAGTGAGTAGCGTCTAGAAGAGACTTCTGTAGCAGACATCAGAGTAATGTGTGTGTTGTTGGTGTGTGTCCCCCGCAAGAGCTGTTGGCAGCTTCCTCTCAGGAAGAAGCAGTGATTCATTCTTACAGGAGTAGACTTATTCAGTCCCTGCAGGTTTTTTTACTGGTGAAGTTGGAATAGTCTAGATTCTAGATGAGTAATTCTTTTTACACTAGTTCCTTGGAAGTCCCTATGTGCAAGGTCCGTTAGAAGTACAAAGAAAGAGGCATATCCATGATAATTTGGAGATGTGAGCTGAACAAGAGAGAAATCAAATTATTTTCTTAATGTCAGTAGGAGATTCTGGAAAATATGTGAGCTGAATTAATATCTCCCAAGCACTGCAGTAGCATAATTAGTTTCATATTAATTTATAGTCATTGACAGATTGTAAAAAACAAGCATAATGTAACTTCTGTCAAGAATTTACCGAGTGATTTCATGTTCAAATTCACTGAATTTATATACAAATAACCTCTTTTAAAGTCAGACTTCCATTATAAAGTCCTCTAAAATCTATTTTCAAGCAGTAAAATCACCCCTGTCATCCTCTAATCCTTTGTGATTTTGTAATTTTAAGATATTTCCTATCACCAAAATACCTCATCTTTTGACACTTCCAATAGTTTATGTAGTGAATGCCCATAAAATGGTATATTGAAAATATTCATTTTAACTGAATTGTCTGTTAATTTTTTAATTCACCTATGTTTTTTTCCACATGTACAGTTTGGCTACTGAGTAAATTAGCTGGAGTATTATCAATAGATAATTGTGGTGTGAGTGCTAAAATCCTGAAGCAAATGGCTTAAAGTATAGGTCTTCCTTCCACCAAGTACATCATACTTGCTACAGTATGATCCTCCAACCTAATTAAACATAAAAATCAGCCTGTTATAAAATCTTTGATTTTACCTCTTCTTCCTTCCCTGACTAAATAAGCAAGTAATCGTTGATAAATGCATATGTAATTCTAAAACTGGTGCTCTGGTGGAATATGCAATAAGCAAATATATTTCATGATTATTCTAGCCTGTGAATTTGCATTCACAAAAGAATAAACTGCAAAATAAAGATTATTTATAATCACTGCAAATTGTGTTAAAATGGGCAAATTTCTATACATTCAGACTTGGATTTTTTTTTCTTTTTGTTTTTCTTGCTTTTTTTCACCTTTAAACCTATATTTGACACTGTAAAGAAAGTAGAGGCTTAGATATGCTAATTCCACTGGAAAGTGAGTGCTTTGGCTCAGTATGGCACTGCCTTGTATATTAAAAGCCATTTTGCTTTACATTTACATTACAGAAGTGCATGTATGTGAGATTTTCATTGGACTGAACTGCAGCTTCAGAATATGGTGCAGTACTGATGGGATCAATCTGACAAGCAATTGAAACACATACCTCATCAGCTTTTCAGAACAGCTATCAAGAAGCTCCCAACATGCAAACATTCTGGGAAAGGATGCTTCCACTGCTGGCTGTGAAATGGAGCAGCCACACAGCCTTCCCTGCGCCGTGTGACACACAGGGTGCATCATGTGCTATTCCCATGTGACCTGGCACATCAAGCATGTCAGCTTCATGAGCGACACACGAGACTGGAAAAATAAATCTGGATTTTCACCATCAGGTTTATTGTTACCCATCTGCAATAAGTCTCTTGCTGCATAAAATTGAATAAAGAAGGCCCAGATTAAACTCATACTGAGCAGTTACTAACTCTGCAGATTCCTCTAAGCCGAGTTAAAATGCGATGTTAAACAATGGAAGAACCACATGTTCTTGTCTGAGGATTTTTTAAAAAGAGAATTTTCCACAGAGAGCTGACATGACAGAAACTGAAAATAAAGTCAAGCATTTACTTGTCACTAACTTTCAGGTATGCTGATCCCTGAAGAAATGGTTAAGAACCAAGGAAGACTAAGCAGACATTTTTGCTACATATTTTAGGTCTGCTTAAAATATGTTTTAGACACAGCTATTCAGAGTAGTGCTTAGGACCTAAGGATGTGAGGAGGTGTGGAAGAGAGTGCCTGTGACTTCTTGAAACAGTAGAAGCCATGGTTTGCAAGGAGAGCCCCAAAGGGTCAGCTAGTAGCTGGTCACTGCTGCAGCATTGTAGGATATCCGTTTTGTTGCTAAATTCCTGCCCTCAGGTTTGATACAAAAGTATGTCCTGATATTATTGCAGTTTTGTGCAAATGCATGTTTATCGCAGTTACCACCAAAAGGTACTGACTTATCAATTATGATGACTGCAGTCTTTCTTAGGTAGAAAATGTTGGTGTGCACCTAATGTGGGTAGGATGGAGTTCAAGGTGAACTACGTCTGCATGGACTTGAAGACAAGAGTGCAGCCAGCAAATAGAAAGGCCCATGGTGGATTTCATAATTGAAAATCTAGGACATGAGGATTTACAGATAGACTTTGGATGGAGTTCTGAGCAAGAGACTTACAATTACAATTCACCAATGCTAAGAGCTTTGTTGAGGAACCAAACAAGTGTTGAGGTTCTAAACAAGTGTTTGAACATTCACAGGTATGTACATTTTCAGGCTCTTCTGGAGGAAAAAGTAGTGCTCCCTTGCTTTAGGAAATTTGACAAGATACTTATGTACAGTAGTGATTTCAGAGAAGTGTATCCATCACCTTCACAAAGTCCAATTCTCTCCATATTACTTGATATTTGTATTTTGATGATTAAAAGAAGACATTCCTCATCTGGCCATTCTCTTTGCTTTTAACACCAAAGACTATTGAAAATTAAATATTTCATAACACACATCACTATTTCCCAGTAATTTTGACACAATAAAATTAATATTTCCCTTCAAACTCTCTTTGGTTTTGAGTGTGTGTTCCATGAAAAAGACAGTGAAACTGCTTATCTGTATTATGGCAGCACCTTTGTGGCTCTGTTCAGGGACTGGGGAAAGTTGCTGCAGCAACAGCTCAAGTTATGTAATGCTTCAATGAAGGATGAGTAAGCTGGTTTGCAGGGGGTTGCAATCCCAAGCTTTCCTTTTCTGTCAGTTTCTGTCTCTGCTTGTGAAGTGAAATACATTTTACAATAGGTTTTTAAATGCTCTGTGGAGAGTAATTTAGATTTAATGTGCTAAATAGAGATAATAACAATATGGAGAGAGAATAATTCTGGCTATTTCTTAATAACACATTTTACTTGGTATGTTTGAATTGGCATTAAAAACTGGATTTTATTTATTTTACAGAATCAAAAATGTTGCTGATGCATTGCACAGTGTAGCAAGACTTACTTGTGTTCATATAACTTAAACAGCATGAATTACCACACTAAGCAGTGTTTAATCATTAACAAACATCTTGGATTACCAAACTTTCTGTTAAATCTTCAGAGTTTACCTGTTCTGGCCTCTGGCTTCTCTTTGCCTAGTTCTGACAACTGATTTAGGAGCATTTTGGATTTGTGCATTCAGGACTGAGCAGAGTGGAATGAAAGCATCCATAAAGGAACTCAACATTTCCTCCAGGTGTAAGTGATGGGGAGGCAAAGTGTGACTCAGGAGACCTGGCTTTTAATCCTGCCTGTCCAGGCTATTAAACCTGGCATCATTTTCAGGAGATTTGTGAACTATGAAACATTCATATGTTTTTCCAAGCATTCAGCTATGCCAGGATTTGAATGATCCTTTTTATGTATTGTCAGTTTGCTAACAAAGTCACATCTATTTCTGCATTGAGAATCTGGCTCCTTTTCTGACTGAAGTTTAAACAACTAAATTGTCTTTCTCTGCAGACTAAAGAGTCTGACCCTCAGGCAGAATATCAGTTTTTGATTTTTAAAATACCGTTTTGTCCCGGTTTTAGAGACAGTTATCTGTCAGGGAAGGCAGAAAAAAATTGTAAGCCCCCACCCTCTCCCTCCGAATTATTATATCTCGAAAACACGGAGTTCTCAGGCAGAGATATGGGGATAGGAATA
>VWYI01008832.1:95225-119189 GCA_013399455.1 Anthoscopus minutus
GGCGGGCCCCGGGGCTGCCCCCGCGGGACAGCGGGCCGGGCGGCAGAGAGGCCGGCGTGGGGCGCAGGTGTGCCGCGGCCCTCGCGGGGTCCCCCGACGCAGAGTTTCCGGGGGAGCGGCCAGGGGAAAGTGTGTGCTGCGGGAGGCACGGCCGCACCGGGGTGGCTCCTCTGCCGCCTTCCCCTGTGGTTGGATCTCTCAGCCATTTTCCGCGCGAGTTGGCGGTGGCACGCCCGGGAGCCTGGGGCGCTCGCCCCTCGGCAGCGGTGGGGGAGAGGCGTCGGGCCCCCTGTCTGGCGTTTGTGTGCGGTTGATGTGATAACTCCTGCCCGGGTCTCATCAGAACAGGAGAACTAAGAAACGGCTTAATGGTTGTGACCTAAATACACGTGCGCAGTCTGGTGACCCGCTAGGCGTTAGGCACCTCTCACTGCCCCCTGCTTTTGATACCGCGCATGCTGAAAGGTGAGGTTCAGGGTTTATGTGTCGAAGTTTTATATAATATTGGTTCTCAATGTAATACTGAACTGTTAGTGTTTTCTGAACCTTCGGGGACAGCATTTTGCTCAGGCTGGTGCTTTGGAGCTTTGTTCGTGTGATATGTGTGCTGCTCACAAGACCGAGCGGCCCGGTGAGCACAGTGACAATCACATGCGTGCCCGGTAACCTCTGTGCCTGTTTTTCTGTGCAGCCTGAGTTGATTGGTCTTGTGATCAGACGGTGCCCAGGGTTGAATTGGAATCTGGGCTTTCACTGATGAAACTACTAAGGATGCTCAGGGAGAGCAGTAGGCAATATTTTGATCCATAAAATCCTATAGTGCCAAGTATGAAAGATCACCGTCGTGGAACCATTGTAATTTCAAAGATGGTCTGTGCGCGGGACGTGGCCATTTGTGTGCCTGAAGTTGCCAGATCATGGAGAACAATAGTCTAAGATGAAAATGACAATATATTTGGGTTACGGGGTGATTCCTTTGAAAGTGATTGGACAGAGTATTGGAGCTGCATTCATATTAGAGAACAAATCTGGTGAATTTTATGAAGCTGCAGAGTGTATATGGGGTGCTTGTAACTGCAGGCTACTTTTGTGTAACTGCTGCTTACTTCTTTTAGTACTTATTCACCTTATGAATTAAATATCTCCTTTAATATGCAAGAAAACAGTTTTCCACATTGAAACTGACAGTTCCAGACTAACTCTATTATTTTGCATTGTACTTAAAAATATTCTGTGTCAGAGACAGTGCTGTTAGTTCTGATTTATTGGATTGTTACTGGATTATGAAGTATCTCCACAAAGGCAGATTCCTTGCACAGTGTGTTTCCCCTTAAAATCAATAATTTTATTCCATCTGGAGTGTTTAGTAAAGTTAGGGACTGTACTTTTTTCTTCTTCCTGTTTTTGGGGTAAGATATTCCACACTTGGTTTTCTGTTTGGGTAACATTTAAATGATATGACACTTCACATAAAAGCTATTATAATGAAAATACTACTGTAGGTATCCCCAATTTTTTCTCATTCCCTTTCTATCTGACTTTTTTTTTGACACACCTAAGGTTAATACAATTATTTGAGGTATTTTACATGTGACTGGAGGTTTTTTTGCTTGTTAATGTTAAGCTTCTTCCTTACGACTTTTGAGCATGCCGTAATGCTTTTACTTTCTTTCCAGTGATCTGTTCATGATCTGCAAGAGCATACTTACAGGGTCTTAGAAGCTTTGCTGCAATGCTTTTAATAGATGTTCTGTTCAACAGTAATCTCTGTTTGAGTGGAGAGATGTGATTTGATCTAACTAAAGTAGGAGACATAATCCTATGGTAGCTTCTGTATTAAACATAGACTGCTGGTCAATGTTAGATGCAAAGTGGCAGAATCATTTCCTAATGACAAGACTGTCTTTTTAAGGATTTTTAGTTAGCTTTATTCCTTCTAGATTTTGGTTAGTGAGGTCCCTCCACACTCAATATGTCTTGCAGTGTTTAGTTCTCTTAAGGAGCCCTGTGAGACCAATAACTATCTCTATCCTTGGACTTTCAATTGTTATGAAAGCCTTGAAAGCTTAAGTGTATTCACACATGCTCCTTACCCTGAACAACAGAGGAATCACCAAAAATCTCTTAAGTAGATAATGCCTCCTCAAATTAATTTGACAATTTTTTTCAACTACATTGTTGGGAAACTTTGTGTTTTCTAGTCTTCCAGGAACACCAGGAAAAGCTCTGTTTCAGAGGGCTATCAATAAGGCTTTGCAATCAGGCACAAGTACTGCATGTGCTCATTCTGTTGCACCCTCTGCTTTAAAGGGAGCTAAATCTTAGCCAGAGATCCATCTTGCTTTGGCTCTGAAGGAAACATCAAGCTTCAAGGTCCATGTTGCTTACCAGGATGAGCTGGCGCAGCCTCAAAGAACAAGAGACATGGTGCCTATAGATGAATGTGGAGCCACAGGAAATTATTTCCTGGGTGCATGAATATTAATATATTCATTTGGCTCAGGAGTGCTCTTTCAAAGAAGACCTTTACATTGTCTGCACTAACTGCACTTTGGCTCACAAAGCCAAGTGGCTTTGGTACATAAACTGGATTCCTGTTGGAATGAATGAAATTAGGAAATGTCTTCCAACTACTAATGGATATTCAGTCTCTGGGACCATACTGCAGCAGGTCAAAAGTAAATCTCCAGAAAATACAGTGTGGGTGTCAGGTCCTTAGCACCAATTAATGCATGCTGTGGAGCTAGTCTGGGCTGCACTTCATGTTCACATGAGCACAACCCTTACCTGCTGGGTGAGGAGAATGTAAACATGAGGTGTAGATGGTAATATAGAGCTGTTGGGATAGGAGGACTTTCTACGGGCCCAGGCCTCCCTTTAAGATAATGGAAGTGTGAAGTGGTAGAAGGGTAGTAGTTAGAATTATGGAATAGCTTAATTCTATATTTATAAAAAGAGAAATTATAAAACAGCTGGAGAACAGACATGTATTGGTGAGATATTATATTTGTTCTAAGCAGTTTTGTAGACAGACTTGAGCTTCTCTTTTTACTGCTGCTTCTTGCTTCCCGTAACTGAAAAATATATCTATCTCTGCATGTAATACACATGTAAAGATGTATGTGTGTGTATACACACACCCCTTTCAACAGAGTTACTTGAATGGCTGTAATTGAATATATTTCTTCTTAGCCTCTGAGGCTCTGGGGAAACCCTAATTACTTTGTGTGTGAGCAGTGTGTATTTATGTGGATAAACTCCCCTAAAACTTCTGTTTTCCTTCTCAAATGTTACTTCCCTTGCAAGATTGGTTTAGTGTAGTTTGTACAAGTTTTTGGAGAGCTACCAGGCTCATGTACTCAGCAGAACCATAGATTGGCTTGTGTTTGAAGAGACCTTAGAGATCTCTAGTTCCAACCACCACTGCCTTAGACAGGGACACCTTCCACTGGATCGGACTGATCAGAGCCTCATCCAACCTGGCCTTCAACATTTACAGGGATAGGGCATCCACACATTTCTAGGCAAACTCTTCCCGTGTCTTACCCCCCTCACAATAAAGAATTTTTCCTAATATCTAATCTAAACTTATTCTCTTTGTTTGAAGCCCTCTTGTCCCCCTTGTCCTGTCACTATATGCATTTTAAAATATTCTCTCTCAATTTTTTGTAGCTTTCCTTCAAGTACTGGAAAGCACCAATTAGGTCGTCCCAAAGCCTTCCCTTTTCCAGACTGAACAACCTCAGTTCTCTCAGCCTTTCATCATAGGAGAGATGCTCCACCCCTCTAATCATGTATCTCTCTTCTGGGCTTGCTCCAACAGGTTAATGTCCTTCCTGTGCTGGGGACCCCAGATCAGGATGCAGCACTGCGAGTGGGGTCTCATGAGGGCAGAGCAGAAGGGCAGAATAGTCTCCCTGGTCCTGCTCCCATGCTGCCTTTAATGTAGCCCAGGACACGTTTGGCTTCCTAGGCTGCAAGTGCACATTGCTGGGTCATGTCCAGCATCCCCAAATCTTTCTGGGCAGGGCTGCTCTGAATCTGTTCATCCCCAGCCTGTGTTGATACCAGGGTTTGCCCTGACCCAGGTGCAGCACCTTGCACTTGGTCTTGTTAAACCTCATGAGATTCCCATGGGCTCACTTCTTGAGCTTGTCCAGGTCCCTTAGGCTGGCTTCCCATCCTTCAGGTGTGCAGACAAGCACAGCTTGGTGTTGTCTGCAGATTTCCTGAGGGTGCATGCAATTCCATTGTCAATATTCCCCAAGGGACAGCACTTATCACTGATTTCCATCAGGACTCTGAGCCATTGATCACTGTCCTCTGAATGTGGCCATCCAACCAATTCCTTACCCGTTGAACGGCCCATTAAGTTTGAGGGATTACATAGAGTATAAGCCTGTAGTATCTCAAGACTAGAAAGTAAGGTGCTAGGCATATATTTAAGTAGGTTATTGGAGGGTGGCCTTAAGGGAATTGATATGGGTTGCAGATAGTTTTATTTTACTTAAATTGATAGTTTTTCTGTAGCTGTGTTTACCTGATTCTAGAAGAAATTTCACATCAGTGCTTTTCTGTACTTTTAAACATAAAGTCTGAAGTTATTCTTAAGCTTCGGGTTCAGACTTCACCTTTATTTCAGTCTTTGATAGTTTGATTTGGTTTTGGGTTTTTTTAATGAAAATAAATGTCTTGCAGTTTTTGGAAGACTTCTTTCATTGCTGACTCTATATTTTATGCATTACAACCTGTGATTAGATTTCTTTGATGTTGGTATGTGTAGTGAAGGACAGTTTTAAAGTAGGGAATAACTTCATTTTATGTGCTTTTTTTTTTTAAAAAAAGGTTGTATTATTTCAGCTGTGTCTGAAACTTGCATACAGTCTGTTTCTTCAGCTTTAAGTATCAGCTGCTCCTTCTGGTGTCTATAATGGAACGGATGTCATGTTGTTGCTGCACGATATCTATCTGGTAACAGTTTGTTAGCTTTGGTATATGAGATCACTTGTTTGGCAGCTGGTACTAGTGATGCCTTTGGTCATAGTGCTGAAATGCTTGGTGAGATCCTACTTGCTAAGCATTATTTCACAGCATTTATTACCAGCCTGGCGATGTTCCATCTTCTGAAAAAGGAAAGAAAGCAGTAGTGAGCTTGGAGTCTGCTTGTATGTCAGTTTGTTCAAATGAAACACTCCTTAGAATGTTCTTGTGACCTAATTGGGTTTTTTCTTGTGCTTTTTGCAGTTTTGTAGAGATCCACACAGCAGTAACCCTACTGAGCACACATATGCATCTTCATACATGGAAACATCCATAAACATCTGGCTACAAACCCTTTGAAAAATATTTGAAAGAAAATCACAGTTTTATATGCTGTAAAAGGGCAATCCACCCTAGGGCCAGATCTGAGCATGGGGGCAGGAAAGGTCAAAGAGGAGGTCTAAACCATACACCATTTCACAGACAGCTGAAAGTGAGCCTTAGGCTGCAGTGTTGCACCTTTGTGCTGGTGTTAGTCTTTCATCAGTAAAGTGAGCTAAAGAATAAGTTCTGCAGAAAGATATTTATTACAGTCTCACTCAAAAAAACTGTTTAGAGAGGAAGTAATTGAAAGTATGATCTTTTGACATGGAAATCACACTTCCAGCCTGGGGCTTTTTTAAATGAAAACAAGCCCTAAGTCCTCTGGTTTTGAGCTTTGCAGGAGCTAAGGCTGTTCTTCAGTTGTTTGGATTTCCCCTCCCCTAAACACTGCTGTCACTGAACTCTAGCTTTGCTCTGAGTCTTAACTCCATCTCTCAAAGCTGCAAGAAGACACCCTGTTTTTTGTTTTGGTTTTTTTCTTTGCTACAAATGACAAAAAAAAAGTGTGGAAATGCACAAGCTACTGACATTCTGAGAGGGATAGATGTACCTTGGTTATTTAATTCCATGAAAAGATGCATTATTGCCTAGCAGTCAAATGGATTTTGCCTGTGGGTTATCTTATTTCTGATTTACAAGTAACTTATCTATGGAGTTCCATGCGTTGGTTCTTAAATTGGTGTGCAGTTGGATAGCAGGTGCTTGATTCCTTATTCTTAGGGCACTTTTGCTATTTACATGTCCAAAACTGAGTGAGTGCTGTGCACAGTGGAAAGTGATTTGGGGAATAGTAGCAGCAGAAAGCCTTGGAGGTGCACAACCATAAGCAGGAAACACTGCAGTTTAACACAGTGATGCTAATGATGTAAAGAAATACCTGTTGATATAAATGGCTGGATGTGAATGGGAAAATGAAGCTGCATGGGGCTGGAAGATGTGGACAAGCATTCATAAGAGCTGAATTTGTGGGGAAACATTTTAAAAGCTGATGCCAAGCTTTGTTGCCAGTCAAGGCTGGCTTCATGTAAACGTACATAAACTTTGTAACTTTTCTTATGTAAACTAAGTTAAAGTTGCAAAATAGCTTTATTAAACTTAGGGGAAAGGAAGATTGAAGAGTTTTGACAAAAATGTTTTAGTCATTAGTCATCATGTCATCCCACTTTGTCACTGTGGGATGTAGGTGTTTCCAATGCATGGTATTGGCCTTCAGCTGTTTCTTTGGTCTGAACTGTGACTAACAGCAGACCAAATGCCCTGAGGGTGTAGATGTGACAAAGTAGCTGGGGTCAGTGGGGACAAAAAATGGAGTAATTTTTCTCATATAGATAATTCCTTGTTCTGACATTTCACTATTATTGAAGCTTCTGAGGACCCCCTTTGCAAAGAAAATTCTTTGCATTAATACTAACAATATGTGCTACAAACCTTGGTGATGTACCTGTTCCTATAAGAATTCCGTCTGACACTAATAATCATGTACTGTCATACCTTAGTGATGTTCATGGTTTCTGAGGAGTAAATTCAGATTTGGAGTCATGTGTTGTGTTTTATATTTGTCAAGAGTTACTTCTAAGTGCACCCTTGATTAGGAGCACACTGTTGTCTTGTATGCAGCTTAGATGAAGTGTTGTAAGAAGAATGTTCTTAGGCTGTCCTAATTACCAGTATTTGCTGTGTGAAGGTTTCCATGGGTACATTTCTTAGGCAAAAGATAAGGAATGCAGTTCTGTAGGTGATGGTTAGCAGGCTTGCTAGAGAGAATAAGCAGGAAAAGGAGGACTTTGAATGGGGTACTCATATGAAGGCAGTAAATATCTGTCTGCACTTTTTCCGTGTGTATCCTGTGACAGTGTCAGATTGCTGCTCTAACAGGCATGGACACAGCAGTTCACCTTTGCCTGTCACGAATCAGCTCCTCTGTGTGTGCTCTGCCTATGCTGCTTCTTAATCATGCTCAGGTTCTTCTCTGTCCTGCTCTCTCCCCACCTTAACACAGTGCCTTTCTCAAATCACTCCATTTGCCCTGTTTGTCTGGGTTTGTCACTCGAATACCTTAGTAATGTCATGTTTTAGTGTGCAAAGCTGAGGTCACTAGACAAGCTCTTGTGCAGGCTATAAGGCTAAGTGTTCTGAAGTGCTGAGAGGATGAGCTTAGGAGTTCTGGTAACAGTGCTTGTGTCTTCCCCACATTGACTAGGACAAGTGCAGGTGCATTTACCTGACCAGCAGCTGAAATGTCTTTGGTCAGTCAGCACATTTCTGGATATTGGTGAGATTCTTAGAATTGTACTGATAAACGGGCATGAGGGCTTTACATCACATTTACTACTGTTAAAACTGAGTCATGACTCTGCTTCCATGGACTGTGCTGAAGTGAAACTTGAGCTGTGTGTGATGTAATTACTGAATCAGTATGGAACTTTCTCTGCAGGATGTTCTCCCTTCAGTGTAATACAGCTCAATTTTTCTCCTTCAAGGTGCTCAGTGAAATTTTAGATGTGCTAATGAAATCAGGTGTATTAAGTAAACAATTGACAATATTTATTTATTTTTCTAATAGAGGTGCTAGCAGTCTGAATTTGCTACTAGCACTTTCCAATTAGAAATCCAAACACAGTAGTACTTAATTTTTTTATAATGGAGTTGGGAAGTTTCTTACAATAACAGCTTTTGTTTTCAGTGAGTTTAGCGACTTTTATGAAAGAAAACAGAGGCTCGAATGAACTCGGTGCTCTGAATTTCTGTACAGAGTATTTGTGCTGAATTCTGAATCTGGATGTTATCCAACACCTGAAATTGCTCAACTCTTGGGGTTGGGTTTGTTAATGCACAGTTCCAGGAGTACAGAAAATCTGAGCAGAGTACATTAAATAAAGTTTTTGATGGAAACCCAGAGGGAAGGCTGTGCAAACTGTTGAATACATAGTTCTGAGCAAGTTATTCTTAAACTATTATTATTATTTCACTGAATGTGGATAATTTTACAGAATTTAATATAATGTTGTCATGTTAAAACCCTCTGTGGTCTGAAAAAGACACTTACTGGAATTTTTTGAAATTTGCAATTCACAGAAATTAGTTTTATGTGCAGACAAATTTTTGTTTGAACTTCTGTTTTTCTGTGGGGGCACATGAGCTTGTCCAACTATTGCTGAACAGTTGAATGCTTGTGTCTGTCACATTTGCTTGCCTTTCCTTTCACATTACTCCAAAATAACCTTTTAAAATCTTCACATTTAACACTCTGCTCTCTAACTTGCACTCTAAAATGGGTTGTACTATTTAGGACAAATTGTACTATAGGAAAGGTCATGAGCCTTTTGTTTCTGAAGTGTTCTGTCTTGTTTAACAGCTTGGGTTGAACAAGGTAGGTGGAGACCTATGAAGCTGCTGTAAAGGAAGCCACAGGTGCAAGGAAGAAGGAATTTGGTGCAGAAGCCACTTTGCTCAGTTGTGGAGCAGGGTTAGCCCATGCATGTGAAGGCTTGGTTTTGGTTAATGGCTCCAATGTTACAAGATGCTACTGCATTCTCCTGTTTTGTGCAGGAATTGGATATTGGCTGGACATTTGTCACTTCCACAGTAGCATTGATAGAACAGTGTTGAAGCCCTCTCAGTTGTGTCTGTGTCAAGGTCAGTGATAGAACTAGATCTTCTTACAGAAGTCTGTGTTAAGCTGTGACACCATGCAGGAATGGTTATGGAGGGCTAATCCTCAGCTGTGTTGAGAAGGCTGGAATAAAGAACAGGGTTTTGGTGGCCACTTCAGTTCACTTAGCAGACAACCATAGTGACTTGCATCTTAGCTCCTACTTGGTCTTGGCTTTTAGCCTGGAAGAAGGTTGCTCTCCCGTGAGCCACCTGAAACAGCTTCAGTGGTGCAACTTCAGTCCTCCCAACTGTTACAAGCATTTCTAGATCATATCAAGTTAAAGAGCTGGAAAAATTAACCCTCTCTCCTTATAAAGGTATTCATGAGGTATACCTGTGCATGTAAATCATGCTTACCTAATGACTTTGGTACTTGGGAGACTTGGGAATATATGTCAGTCATCCCCTGACACAATACAGTTGAGTTCAGGTACAAAATTTCTCATGTTGAGAAGTTCCTGCAAGCAGTCTTACAGACAGGGATATATTTGGGAGTGCTTTTGAATGGAACTAGGGAAATAATCTATATTTGAAAATAGCTATTTCTGTTTGTCACTTTATGCACATAGTGAAAATGGTGTAAAATGCTTATGTGTAGCTGGACTGGATAATGGGTGCAGGGATAGGTATGCAAAGAAGATACAAATGCAAACAGAACAATGTATTTTATAGTGAATGTGGTTTTTTTGAAACAATCCGTCAACTCAATGAGCCCGTGTGCACATTGATAATGCATCTGTCTAATTTCTTTGTTTTTAAGCAAAACACGTCTGCGTGGAGTGCCAAAGATGACTTGAACCTCTGAATTAAACTTTGTTTAGTGCTTATAGAAATAATTCTGTGTTGAAATGTGTTAGCATGTGAACTAGAAATTTGATTGAAATTTGATTTGATCTTGGCTTTTTGCTTGCATTACTGAAGCACTTAAAGTTGACTAGTCTTCATTAGAGTTGTATCCTCAGTCCCTGTTTTGGCAGAAAGTAAAGAGTTTTGTTTGTATTTAAATGGAGTTATCCTGAATCTGTGGTTTTTAGGATGGCTTCTAGTGCATCTGCTCTGGTAGACTTCATCTCAGGAGTAAATCTGGTCTGTTATAAAGAATTTTCTTGTACACTGTTTTTCTGGGGAACACTAAAAGAGCTTTACCAATTTTTACCTTCTCATGAGAAGAAAGTTTTCCAATTTGTCTAAAAAATTGCTATGTAAGCTTGCTGACTGAAATTCGTTTGCATCTGTCAATGTGCAAATCATGCTTATTGCAGGACAAGGATGCAACTGGATTTTCTGTGTTATTTTTATTTTTTTGCTCAAGTATTTCAGGATTGATGGACTTGGCAGGCAACTGTTAATGTGCTACTGGGTGCAGTCAGCCGTAATTATGTACAAACCTGACTGGATAAACTTCTAAGTCTACTGTAAATACTGGTATTTTTGAGAAAATGTTTGGGATCCTATGTGAGTAGTTTAGAGTGATTGGCCTGCTTTAAGGAGGGGAGACTGTTTCATAACTTAATGACTATTTATGCATTCAAAGTCCTACGCAATTGGTGGTAAACAGAACGTGAGCCTTTAGCATAGTGGCTTGCTGCAAGGGTAGGTTTGCCCATGCCAGTCAGCTGCAGGACTGTAGTTTGGTTGGTTGGTTTTGTGTGTAGTCTTTTTCATTGGGAAGGTATATGGTATGAGTGATCTAATTACCCTGATCTTCTGCACATGGTCCCAAGATGTGGTTCCTCCTTTCCTTTCCAGTGAAACTTGAAAATAAATCTGTCCAAGCCTTCAAGATTCAGTTATAGTTACTAGAAAGCTACTTTCCATGCTGCCTACAAGAGATAGTTAAGGAGAGTGTTTTGGATAGAATAGACAAATTATCATAACAACAACAAGAGGAGCAAAACATATTTTTGGCTATAACTAGTGAAAAATGCTGGAACTGACGTTATATCCGTCCATGTTATCACTTCAATTTAAGTCAGGATTTCCTGGCATTCATCTAGACCTAGGCAATGGACTTTGCTGTTCATGCTATAGCAACTTTTGGGTGATCAAGCATGGCTTCTTGTGGATGTGTTCTTTCCCATATTCTTGCCAGTTGGGTATATCAGTGCTTTCTCATAAATATTCAACTTAGTTTTTCTTCCTTTCCTTCCTGGTTACTGCAGACTAACTTTTCAGTTGCAGTCTCAGTTTTAGAAGGGTCGTAAAACATCTTGTTCTTACATCAGTTTAACATAACCATTTATAGAGGTCTTACCAGTATTATGTTAGCTGGTCAAAAAAACTGGGCTGCCTCAGCTCTCAGCACTCTCAGAGAGCCATATCTGATATCTTATCATAGAATAGGAGTTTAGGAGGTAAATTTTAATTTCTTTTTAAGTGAAGTGATACTGCTGGGTTTGTGCTTTTGGGTTAGATGAAACTGACCCCTTGTGAAGCAGTTCTCCTTGGAAGAGGGACAGGGGGTCCCTGGATGATAGATAGCACTTGCCTCTAGCCCTCCTTGAGAGTGTTCTTTTGTACGGTGGGAGTGCGTGTTTAGAACAATGATGACAAATGGGGATTTGCAGTCTTTCTGTGCCCCTGGAGAGAGTATCCTAAACTTCTGTCTGTAAAGCCTGAGAAAGTGCCACATCCTCTGCAGTTCACAAAGCCCTTTTGTGAATGTAGGCTTTTAGTAGAAGCAGAGGAAATTTGAAAGAAATAGTTGGTGTTAACATGCAGATGTTTTTAGCTCCTTTAAGTGAAGGTGTTTGTGTGTTATAGCAGAAAGAAACTTTTTATTTTGCTAGAAAAAATTGGGTGGGAATGTTAAGCACCAGGCATTGTTCATCTCTCTGTATTTGTGTACTTATTTATGTCCAATAAGTAACAGGATTTTTTAGTAATTTTTTTGTATTCTAAAATTAATCCTTTGAACAGAGGTTTGAAAGCTATATACAGACTCTTTCTTAAATAAAAAGAATAAAATATAGAATATAGGGCTTTAGAGAGGAGGGAGAAAGAACAGGAAAGAGCAGGTGACCAAGCCCATGCCTCAGGATACCAGCCCTAAGGTGTGGTGATGTCTGTCTTGGCCTGCTCACTTATGTAGGAGATACTAAGGTCTGAGATCTGTCAGCGCTTTCATACAGCATTGCAACGGAGTAAGAGCTAATACAGTGTTACAAATACCAGAGTCTGCCTTGCATTGTTGCTCAAAATTCTCCTTCAGATGTACATTGTGTAGTTCTTCCTTGTGTTCAAGAGAAGGTGGGGAAAGGCAAAGGCAGGATAAAAGATTTCTCTTAATCTCATCTCCTGGCAGAGGCAGTTCCCAGACGTGCCTTGGCAGTGTCTGTATTTAGTAGCTGTGTTCCTGGCCGCTGGCCCAGTCAGTCACATGGCGCGGCTGGAACAAGTGACACGGGAGTGATGCATTAGCGAGACCCAGCGCTGCGTGCCGGAGGAGGTGGGGTGGGGTGGGGTGGCCTGGCCGGCCCGGCAGAGACACCGGACCCAGCGCTGCTTGCTCCCGGATAGCCGCTGCTGTTCGGCTCCAGCTGTTTGGCTCCAGCAAGAGCTGGAAGCTGGTTATTGCAGGTGCCTTGGAAAAATAAACAGGGAAAGAAGCAGAGTCAAATCCTAGAGAGTGTTAAATTACGAGCAAATTTTCAGTTCTTTGAAATGCTGAAGATCATCACTATGAAACAGCTTCTGCAAAATACTTGACTTACTTTGGGTCAGCTGGGCTCTCCTGACTGTTAGAAGCTATGGAGATGACGGCAGAAAGCGAGATGGAAAGGGGAAATTTGTTTAAGACTAAGCACAGCTTTCTGTATGGAGGAAAGAGCTAGGTGGTGACCTAGGGTGCTAAACTTACTGCAGACTTTACCTTTCTTTGTGTAAAGACCTAGTTTAACAAAGCCCATTCTTTTCTTAATGTTAAAACCCGATTAAATGCATACCCTTTTTCATGCAATTATAAGCTTTTAGCTCTTCCCTTTACTAATGAGGAATTCCGCTTCTGAAGCTAACAGCTGAGAGCTCTGTCTCTGTGCTATTGCTGGTCCTGCTTCAAACAGTGTACTTGCTGGGTGTTTTCTTCGATTAGGGTTTTGTTTTATTGTGGATTTTATTTTTTTTATTTCTATATTATGACCGAGAAATTCTATGAAAGCTCGCTCCCAAACTTCAGACTTTTACATAAGGCAATGAACAGTGATTCCTGATAACTTAGAAGCTGAGTTCTGACTCACTGGTTTAATGGGCTGCTCTTTATGTTTGTGGAAGGCTGATGTGTGCACTTCATGGTGACTCCAATTGGCGTAGATCTGTTTGTTAACCTCTATCAGCAGCGTGTGTCTTGTCATTTTTTGTGCATGCCTGTGATGACATTGCTTTGTAGCAACAAAGATGATGAAAAAATACTTCCAGCCTTACAAAAATCCTTTGTATTTTGTCCTTTCCTAAGCAAGAAATCTGTGGAATTCTAGCTTTTCAATGAACAAATGTATCCAATATTGTTTTGGATTTCATAAAATAACTTACAGAATTAGCCTAAAAAAAAAAAGTGACCCTTTTGTACAGTGATTTGATACTGAGAACTTTATTTTTCTCCACCTGAACTCCTTTTTCAGGAAAGTTTGTCCTGAGAGAGAGCAGTAATAATACCAAATAATACCTTCCTTCACTTGTTGCGTGACTAATCTGCAATGTATCCCGCCTAACTTGTGTGAAACTAGTGACTGTATCATGCTTGAACAAGGTAGTTCATCTGAGGTTAGCAGAGCTTTGCCATATTAGGACTACCTTAAATCCTTGTGGAAAAGGAATGTGGTGTGGCATCAGCACAACTCTTCCATATCTGAGGTTTTAGAAAGAGAAGAAAGAATGCTGGGTACATTATTCAATTTAGGAGGGAGGATGGGAAACTGTGTCTTCCACGTAAGCTATTCAGTGGACTAAAAGAGGGAAAAATCATCATTAAGCAATCCAAAAGAGATTCCACTTCATCTTTAAACATGTGTTTTGCCATTAATCCTGAATGTCTGGGTCTAGGCATTTTTTGTGTATCAATTGTGCTACATGTATGTTCTGCAAAAACAAATGCTCATTGAAACAGCAGGTATGATTCAAACTTTTTTTTCCCAATCTTCTCTAGCCACTTCTACAAGTTTTTGGAAAATGAAACTTTGCAGGGGTCTCTGAAAATATTCTTAGATTTGAAAACTGCTTAAATTTTAGTGAATAGCTGTAACTTATACAGAAAACTATTCTTAACTACATCACATATATTTATTTCCTCTTTCCCCAAATTTTCTTGCTAAAGTGTTGCTTTGAGTTGAAATCATTTAGGCAGTTGTCTTGCAGTGAAGAAGGAAATGACAGGAAATGACCTACAAACAGAGCAGGTGACATGCTGTCACATAGCCTAGAAAAAGAGTGATTAAATTCTGGTTCACAGAGGATTATATCTGCAGAGCAGGACACTTTCTTCCATTTTCTGTAATATCTACTTTATGGACTCTCTGTGTTTTCCATGTGTGGATTTATGTATTATTTTGTTTTTTAGAAACTGTTCTGGGGATTTGTAATGTTAATTCCCCAGGTACTTTAGGATTTATATTATTCTACGGATGATTGCTTTTGCAGATGAGGTAGCATTGTGAGCACATCTGTGTAGTGAGCTTACAGGAGTTCCTTGTTCTAATGTCTTATGAGAATTTGATAGTTTGATCAATTCCATAATTTGGTTTGTTTGAGGAAAAGGTAGTGCAGAAGTATAGAAGAAGGCTATGATTTCCTGATCTTAGTGTATTATTTCAGTTCTTCATTCACACTTCAAAGATGACTGATAACACTGGTGTTTAAAGTAGTCTTCCTCTGTGAGGTGAGGGCTAAAGTTGTCCTCTCATAGATGTATTAAATCACTTGAGAACAGGCCAAAGATTTAACTTGTTTGCCACACTTGAGGGGAGGAGTGATTGTGATCCAGTACTTGTTGCTTCTCTGGGACTTGAAGTGGAGCTTCAACATATAGGTTTTCTTCAGCAACAGAGCAAGTTGTTCAACCTAACCTTGCCCTAGTTTTCTGCTTCACTTCTGTCCAGTTTTTAGACGTTGGGGTTAACTATGATTACAAAATCATTTTAAGGGTGCTGTGCTGTTTAGTGGGTAGCACATAGCACTGGGTTTTGAAATCTTGCTTCTAACTCTACTGCTGGTCTGGTTGACCATTAACAAAGTTATTTTCCCTTTTTAACGTGGAAGAGAAATTTCAGTAGGGCTGTTATAACATGTCTTAAATTTTACTGATGAAGAGAAAGCCCATCGTAGTTCATGAGAGATGTGAATTATGAGCAGATATGCCTGGATAATTTTTTAACTGGATAACTTTGCTTTAAAGTTGCTAGAGCCTAGTGGAACATCCTGTGTGCAGCTTTGGTCACTGCAGTAGAAGCAAAATATTTAAGCTATCAGAGAGTGCCCAAAGGAGTGCAACAAAGATGGTAAAGGGCCTTGGTGAGGAGCCATATGAGGAATGGCTGAGGCCACTCAGTTTGTTGAGCCTGGAGAAGAGGATACTGAGGGCAGACCTCGCTGCAGTTACAACTTCCTCGTGAGGGGAAGAGGACAGGCAGGCACTGATCTCTGCTCTGTGGTGACCAGTGCCAGGACCCAAGGGAATGGCCTGAAAATGTGCCAGGGAGGTAGAGGCTGTATATTAGAAAAAAGCTACTCACCTAGAGGGTATTTGGGCACTGGAACAGGCTCCCCAGGGAAGTGGTCACAGCGCCAATCCTGACAGAGTTTGAGAAGCATTTGTACAACACTTTGGTGCATAAGTGTGGCTTTTGGGGATGCTCCTGGGCAGGCCCAGGAGTTGGACTTGATTATATTCTGTCTTCTGTGATCTGGTTCCTTTGTTTTGTTCAAAAGCTTAGATGTACTTGGTCAGGAGTGTTTCGTTAGATATTTTTGTCATCAGTATTGCCACTGAATTATTTTGAGAGACACATGACAATAAATTCTCATCAAGCAACTTGAAGTCTGCAACAAGCCTTTTCTCATTGTTTTCCTTCATACTTTTTTTAAAAAGCTTTTCAAAGTATTAGTGTCAAGTTCTTGTCCAAGTATAAGTAGTATTTGTCCTTAGAAATAAAAGCATTACAGTGCAGCATATCTAGTATGTTTCTTGGTGTTGGTACTTGGGTTTTTTAAGCTGATCACCATATGGCAATGATGACAGATTCTTACTTGCTCCTAAGCTATATGAGGTTGCTAGGGGTTGTCAGATGACACTTGCTCACATGAGAGCCATTAACAGGGTGTTGTAGCCAGTGTTAGAACAACCTTGCAACTAAGGGCGAGTCACTGCAAAAGCAACTATGCTTTTTTTTTCTTTTTTTTTTTTTTTTTAAAGAGGCCATATGGTTCAGTCTTGTGACTACATAATTGCCAGCTACCTAAATCACATACCAGGAAACAAACATAGCTAAAGTCAATATTAGCTGTTGTATCTGCTACAGCTTTGCACCAGGCTTAGTAAGAAAACCTCTGACAGCAGCAAGAGCAAGTCCACGATGGCTTCTGAAACCTGAAAGGCATGTCTGTTCTGTCTGGAATAATTGCAGGAGAACATCAGCTACAGCTGTCTTTTTGTATTAATGGCTTATAGAATATATGAAGATCGTTTTGCCTTTTTTCCCCCCCAATTGTAAATTCAGCAGACTGTGTTCCTTTATAGGGAAGAAAGCTGATGGTAAATTACCATTGTTAATGGTTGATCAATATTGAAGAAACCTGCTTGAGGCTGTTTCTCTTCAGCAGGTATTTAGTTTCTTTAAGGGACCTTTACAAGAGGATTTGTAGCTAAGAAAATGTGTGGGGGTACGCCAAAAACTGCAAATGGCACTTGGGGACAAATAGAAAGAGCAAGAAACAACAACGATGTACCACTTGGAAATAACCTCTCTTGTACCAAATTGGATGAAAGAATTAGAAAGTCTTTGAGAGACAAAAGTGTCAGCTGTGCGAACAAAGTGACTAGACTGCTGCAAAACAGGTATGCATGTAACTTTTTTTATGTATATGATTTTTGACAAAGAAAGGAAGTTTTATATAACACTGGATTTAAAATCATGTGCCTGAAAGGCTATTTTGTAAATAATTGAAAAAGTTCTGTTAGCTTATTCTTGATGATGATACCGACTGAAACTCCAGAAAGTCTTTCCTGTTTGAAACTGAACCGACATTCTTGACTCTGATGTGTAAGATTTATGTATATGCAAACTGAGGCATAAAAGGTAATTGTCTTTCTTTTTAATGAAGGTTAAATAATCTTACCTTCTCTTTCTAGTCTCCTGATTAGTTTCCCCTCTTTTACTTTTTTTGCCACCTCCTCTGTTAGTGGGTCAAATCCTAACAGTGTGCAGAGCTGACAGGAGATAACTTGGAGGAAGAAGAGAGAGCTTTACTTGTAAATTACCTCTAATTCAAGCATTACAGCAGAGTAATCTGAAGTGGGAATGGTGTTTATTTAACTTTTGTGTTGTCCTTTTCAGACATGTTGCTAGCATGTCTCCAATGTCTGACTCTTTACAGCTATGTAGCTGTGTTGAAAATACAGTCTAGGATGGCTTTTTCCAAGTTTTAGCACCCAAGGGTGTCAAAATCAGTATTCTACATTCAGGATTGCTGGTCTAAGAAGCCAAAAAAAAATATAGATGAATATAGAGAGATGTTTCATCCTGTTTGGTTCTCTAGCCTGTAGATGTTGCACTTGAAGGAGTGAAGTGTTAGTCACTTTCAAAAACAGTTTAAGGTCAACTGAAGTAGTTTTTGAATATAAATTAATAGGTCACTCTTCAGTTATTGCATGCATACTGATAATTATAAAGATGAAGCAAAAGCTTTCTTCATGGAGATCTATATTGACTGAAAGCATTTGGGGGAAAGAAAATTGTGACTTTTTTCCAGAAACAAACAAGTCTGCTTTCCCCTAAGTAAGAGAGATCTCCATGTCTCATAACTGTAATTGAAGAAATGTTGAACAAGCCAAAGGAAAGTAGCTTATATGCATGTGTAGGAGAAAGTAAAACAAGCTTAAGCTTCTCTAGGGACAAAACTTTTCATGATGTCTATAAGCGGTTCCAAACTTGTGGATTGCTTTCAAAAAATTAGTAGGAAAAAAAAATCCATAGCATTTTAGTATCTCCAGTAGTCCTGGTTCTACTGTCATAGGAACACGGACAGCCCAATATTTTGGCTTGAAGATAATGTTTCTTAGTTCTAGCAACTTCTGCAAACATTAAATATACAGTCTGAAGGTGAGGCTAGGTAAGCTGACCTGCTCAAACAGACTGATGGTGTTGAAGGAGCCACTTCTTTCTATGATTTTTGGCATCATACTCTTGTCCTTTTTCCCCTTGGTCTTTCAAGTCCTTTTAGAACTGGCTCCCCTTAGGAAGTCAGCTCACTAAGCAGACAGAGGACCGACTTGGGAACAAGAAAACTCAACATCCCAACTGACCTCAGTACTTACTTGGAATGTATCAGGAGCGTTTTCTTTGTGCCCTTTCCTAAAGGTATTTCTTTCCATGGACAAAGTGAGTCATGCTGCCACCAAGAGGTGCAGGTGCTGCTGCCTTCTATTCCTTCCTTTCTCCAACCATGTTTCTGATCCACTTTCATGTGCCTGGACAGAATTCTGTTGCTGTAGAGAATTCAGTTTAGGGACGGGTCCAGAGTAGACCCAAGTAACAGGGAGGGTCACATAGTTATAAAAAATATTGAAAGGATATGTGGGCCTCGTACTTGTGGGGTCAAATAAGAAAACCTGAAATGCGAACATATACACAAGATCATATTAATTTAGTTAATTAGGCTGATTTTTAAGAATATGACCTGACATTGCTAAATAAACAAGAAGCTGATAGTGATGCCTTCCAGGCATCAATAGAGATATAAGGAATTAACATTTTGGGATTTTGATTTTTACACATGTGAAAATGGAGCTGACCAATGAGTCTGTGTACTGCCTGTGTTCTACAACACTCTGCTTTTAGGAGATGATTGAATACTCCCACTGTCCCTGTTTTGGGGGGATCTGTGTTCCATAACCTCGCTTAAACAATAAAGGGTGGAAGTACTGTAAGCAGTGCTCATCAGCTTTTGTGATGGGCATAAACAGTCTGGTCATCTGATTAGTCTTGGGCCTGGTGCTGGATTCCATGTGGAAGTAATGAGACTACATGGACTTTTATGTGTGTAAAGATATAGATATGCTTGATGTTATCAAATGAGGCTCTCTAATGGGTAGGTCTGCTGCAGGAACTACATCTATAAGCAGTGGCATCATTAAAACATAAGTTTGATATTTGGTTAGAACTATAAGAAGGGTTATCTGAAATTACTTCCCTAGCTTTGGTTTGCTAGTCACAGAAAGCTCTATATGATAGATTTTATGTAATTTCTTAGCTCATTGCTGACTGGTACTAGAGAATCTGTTGGTAGTTCTGACAGATTGCAGCAATCTTTAGTTCTAGCATGTTGTATGGAAAAGGCTGTTAAATTATCTTCTACTTTAACATAAAATCCAGTTCATGTCTTATACAGAAGTCAGCACTGTGTGAACAACACGATGTTTCCTTTAGTGCATGATGGAGTTCATTTGTTCATAAGAAAACCTGAATTCATGCAACCCAGCCTGCATGCAGCCCTGCATCAGTGGGCAGATGCAGGGCCTGATTGGCTCAATCTGTGTCTGAAATGCATCTTTCTCAGTTAAGACTTGCAAGCCTGTGGTCTTAAGTATAGGTGTTACTGTGCCAGTCATGGGGATAAATAAGACTTTGTTCTTGCCTAAAATTTAAGCTAAAGCCATAGCGATGTGCCTTTTCTTTGTTATTAAAGGAAGGAAAGACCTGCCCCCTTTTTAAGAAAACAGTGTAGTTACTTCAAGTTGTCTGTTGCAGCAAGTAAATAGATAGCTGTGTAACTGAAGAGCTGTGGGGATATCTGATACTGAAGAGTATCAGATTCATGTGGCAGACTAGGATGAAGTGTATTGATGGCTCTGACTTCTCATGTATTCAGTAAAACTGGATTTTGTAATAGCATTGCACAGGCAGTGAGCTGAGAAACTAGTAACAGACTTCTTAAACAGATGGTGTAGTTGCAGCTGTCTGTTTTAGCTAGGTGTGTAGGATCTTTGTTGGGCAACTATCAACAATGGTATCAGGTCTGGTCTCATGCAGGTTAACGTAATGCTGTGGCTGCCTTTGAAAGGGGAGGCTTGAAAGAAATCTGCCTGGCACTCTCAGCAGTTCTGGAGGCAACCTGTTACATGCTCATTGAGAAATTTCCTCAGTGTGGATGGCAAAGCAGCCTTTAGCATTGTTCCATGATGGGAAACCTTGCATATTATGTACATACAGCATACTTGAATCAGAGTACCTTACAGTGGAGATAGGTATGTGGCTTATTCTGTCGCAAGATGTTTAAAAATAGATGTCCGGGTTGAGGTCTGTCAGGTTTGAAAAAGAGGCCTATTTAGGCTTTTTTGGTTTTTTTAGCTATGTAGAAAGAGCACAAAGAAGAAATTAAGCTGGTTTTACTTAAGATTATTTTAAAATCTCAAGCCTGCAAGTGTACTTCCAAAGCAGTTGTCCTGACTCTAGCAGGATTTGATAGTGTTACCTCACTATTGATTTATGGATGTTGACAGAGCATAGAATAAAAGAAACGGCTTCATAATTCTGGTCTTTCATCTGTATAGGGTTTTATGCTCTTCTTTTGACTATCTACCTTCTATTTCTGTAAACCACAGTTTGGGGAAATTCCTAAATGAAACCTTCTTTTGGGTGGAAGATCAGTGTGGCCTTGACTGAAGTCTGTTATGCAGTTTGTTTAACCAACAACTATTAATAACACTTGTACTCTCACCCCCCAGGTGCAGTCCATCCAGGTCAGGGCTGGGGCAATGTGACTGAGCATCAATGCTCTGTTACACTGCTTTATGCTGTAGTAGGTTTTTTCCATTGATTTCAGCTTGTCAGCTACATAATGTGAGAAGTGTTTTCTGTAGCTGAAGGTGAGGCCAAGCAGATCTCCATGCTCTGATGTGCAGACTGGCTCCTTTTGGAATTAGGAAATGAAGTTTCTTGTCATTGCCATAATGATCAGTTTGGTTCCTCAGCCCTTGTGGTAGTGCAGTGAGGCAGGTTGTGTGCCATGTTGTGTCTTTGGAGAACGGGCAGATTCTGGCTCGAGAGAACAATTTTACTTCAGGTTGAAGTTCAGGTATCTTGGTTTCATGTACTAAATGATCTCATTGTAGCTGGAGATCACGTCTCAGTAATTGATGGCTGCTTTGTCACCCCTGAAATGTCTCAGAAAAGGAGGAAGAAGAATGGAACAACATAAACCTTGTCTATCAGTTGCAAGACTTAAACTTTGTGAAAATCTTAATTTACATTGTAATTAATAGGTCAAAAGGAATTAGGTTTGTGTTGTTTAGAGAAGGAAGAGAGGGTGTAAGCCTTGCGCTTTTGAAAGGCTGCAATAGAGAAGATGGTAATCCATTCTGTTTTATTGCCACTGAAGGCATTGCATAAAACAGTACACTTACCTTAAAATAAGGATGATCCAGGGTGTGTACAGTGAAAAGAATAATAATAGTTAAGGCCTGGAGCAGATTGCTGAGACAAAATTTTATGTTCTCTTTCTGGAAAATTTTGGAAAAAGATTGGATAAAAATTGATTTGGCTGTGCCTGCCGTCGTCAATGACGCTGAGCTTAGACACTCCTTCGGAGTTCCTTATTGCTTGGAGCTGTCTGATTTGCACCCTGGATTCTATAATTGCTAAGTAAAATTTTTTGCCTGATACCTGTTCTTTGCCTAATACCTGTTTCTACACTTAAATGAACTTGCAAAGTAAACACATGTGGTTTTTTAACATCTCCTTGTTTCTAATATGTAGCTGGTCCTCTTCGGAGTTTGACTTGAATGAAATCCGCCTGATAGTTTACCAAGACTGTGAGAGGAGAGGCAGACAGGTCTTATTTGATTCCAAAGCAGTCCGAAAAATTGATGAAGTTGTGGTTCAGGTATGAAATGTTAATTTTGCTGTTGTCCTACTGCTCTTTTGTTTTCCTTTCCAAAAGCAGTTAGTTTAATAGGACGGTGTCAACAACTTCATCTTGTGATCTTTCACTGTGATAGCTGAACAAGCATGTGTTCGATTACAACAAGCCTATGGACATACCTGGCATTTGGTATTTATATTATAAATATGGTATTCAAATGTAACAACTTAATCCAGATTTACTTTCAGGCAAAGAAATCTATTTCCCTTTAAACTGAGTATTTCTCCAACCTTTCTAGTGTTGACTGGGTTTGCTTTTTGTTGTTAGCCCTGGCTGTACAGTGCAGTCCCTTTCAGTGATATCCACCATGTGTCTAAAGGTGCTTTTTTTCCTTTGCTATTTAGATTAATAAAGCTGTTGTCTTTATGTGAACTAAAGCAACTTCACTGGTTAGCCACATTGTATTGTGTAAGCATGACACATGGCTTGTGTAACATGTAAGTATTGGTGACACATAGAAGCAAGAGCTGATGCTTCAAGCTGATGTCAAGATGCAAATTCTTTTTGCTTCTCTCCAAGCACACAAATTGTGGAGTAAAGCTTTCAGGAAACTTAGGTCATTTTAAGATCAGTAAACCAAGAGTGTTCTCTGTTTTGTGGTAGTTTTACTTGTTTTTTTCTACTGCCTTTGAAATATCTCAAATTTTTGTTTGAAGCTTTTTTTAGAACCAGCAGCTTTGGCTTATTAGACCAGCATGGTTTATTGCAGAGCTATATATATATATACCTGTATAAGCCATATAAGAACAGTCAGAACTTGTAGAACTTACTTATGAAGTTGCTTAAAAAGCAACAATCTCTATTTCAGTCACACTGTAAATAATGCCATTGTGCTGAATCAGTAAGACTGATGAGCATCATCAGCTGATGTCTGATCATCTACTTAAGAGTGTAAATGGGTCAGACTGGTTGTTAATCTTGCTGCCCTTCTTCCCCCACCCCCCTCACAAAATCAAGGTCATTACTTTGTATCTTAAAATTGTTTTAAAACAAACAGCATCTTAGCAAAAAATACATTTCTGGCTTCATTTTAATACTTAAATTATTCCACTTGCCTGAATACTTTAGCTAAAAGTTAAATACAAAGTGTCCAATCAGAAACTCTCTATGCAACACTGACATAAAACAGATTATAACCTCCCTCATAACACATGATACAGGCTATAATCTGTTTTCTAGCCAGACACTAATCTAGGTACCCTTTTAAAACAGCCAAAGTACTTTAAATGCCATGCAAACACATAGATGTTAAAAATTATTTTGGGTGTTTGGTTGTTATCAAACGGCAAAACCAAACCTTGATTCATTTAAAATTAAGGCAAAATTACTTTCAGTGTCAGTCCTGTTTAAATTAAAGCCAAAGAAGCATATGTGTGTATACTGTGTGTTTTTCTGAAATACAGTAAGGCTTATTCACATTGAATATTCAAATACATTGTTTGTCTTTAACCTGTTAATTCTATCAAATGATGGATTATTCATCCCTTGTTTTTGCTGGTTGTTCTTCTGTTTTAGAAACCCATTAATCATTTGGGGAGCAAAAGTTAAAAGCAATTTAAATGATTAATTGTGCAACTGATTACAGGGATTGGTTTGTAAGAAACCCATAAACTGAGATTTTGTTTACATAAATTTTGGTAACTATTACAAAGAGTAATTCATAACAATTGGGAATGATCTTCCCATGAAACTAATTACTGCGATTATATGTGAAACCATGAAAACCTATCTGTGTGTGAATGTGAGAGCAGTTCTCCACTTGCTCTGATGCTGGTGTTTAAAAGAACTTCTAAAACTGATACCTATTTTTTGAACCAA
>VWYI01008834.1:269-22379 GCA_013399455.1 Anthoscopus minutus
AGTAGCACCTGAGCCCATTGGCCAGCAGGAATATAGGATGGAAATTCAGTTCAGGTTCTTAGGGATGTCTCCTAATTTTAAAGCCTGCAGTCTAGAGAAAGAATAAGAAACACTGAAGAAATAATTTACTATAAAGTTTTGACTGGTGGGTAAAATTTCTATTTAGTGTCTACTGCATTTGCCTTTGTAAAAATGGAGAAAATGGCCAGAAAAATAATCTATCTTTGTATTCAAGAAATTTTACCAATATTTTGTCGGTGGCCAGTGGATTTTTTCAAATATTTGTCCAACAGAGTTGGTCTGGATTCTGAGTGTGTTTTCTGCTGAAATGGTGTCTTGTGCACTTGCGATGTAAATGCTTCATTTTCAGTGCTAAATTCTGTTGCAAAATCAGCAGAGCAAATAATGCCTCCTTGATTGCCCAAGAAACTGAGGTGCAATTTCCACAAATATTTGCAAAGAGGTTTTCTGTATTTCTAGGCAATTAGATAAGGAGAGTCCAAGGTTCTGCTTCATTTCTAATTTTAGGTCATCCATAGGCACTGCAACAGAAAAACAGTAGAAGATCATGAACCACCTAGTAAATACAAATCAGCATTGAAACAGAAATACCAAAACTAGGATAGGTTTAAGATATGTTGAATCTCAAGCATCAACCTAGGCCATGCTGAAGCTATTGAAAAAAAATAGCAAAATATCTTTTTGTTCAAGTAAAAAAAATACCACAATTGGCACTCAATTGGCCCATATTTATTGAGCATTTAAAAAAAATTGTTACAGATAATGAGCTGGGAGCAAAATTGGAGATCTCTCAGCTGACATCAACGTAAAGGATCAGTGGCCTTTCAAGAAGGGAAAAAGAAATATCTGTATTTAAAAAGATTCAATAGAGTTTCAAATGAGTGCAGTGTCCTGAAATCCACAGCCAAACATCAGCTGTTTTAAGATCCTGCTGCAGTTGATGTTTAAGGGCTAACAGTCAAACTATTCAGCTGTTTTCAAACCAAGATTTATTGATCGAGGTAGTGCATGACTACAGACCTTGCTTATGCTGTTGTGCCATCAGAGTTACAACTACTTTCATATTTATACAGCATGTGTAGGAGTCAAGGAAAAATATGGGGAGAGATACTGGTTTATTCAAATATTTCCATGAGTTACAGAACCACAGCAGGGTTTTTTCCGACCATCTTAAATGGCATTTTTCATTTTTCTATACATGCTGAAGATGTAGAGGTGGTGACAAAAAGCCAGCATAGAAACTTATGTAGTTTGGAAGGGCCTTGTCTCTCACTGTAAAAAAAAAAAAAAGACTTATGGTGGTAAGAGGTCTGCTGGGAAATGTAGAAGACAGTTTCATGAGAATGTATTTCTTTCAACATATTCCTTTTTTCTTTCTTAGATGTAGTTATGGAGTATTTGAATACAGCAGGTGAGAACATGGCTGACCTCCAAGACCTGAATGGTTTGGGGTCTAGATATTTCTCTGGTAAGGAGGAATTGGACTATAAAGAAAACACTTTTCTGTGTGAACAGTTAGTTTCAATGCTGAGTAATTTAATGTTCAATCCACATATTTTAGAAGATTTATGCCTAAAAAGAGAAGGTCTTGGCCAGAAGAGGGTGCAAAATTACCTAGCAAGCTGAGACACATTTTTGTGGATTTTAAAGACAACTTTATAGCACACAAAAACATTGAGGAAAAGTAAAAGTTGCAGTATTATTGCCAGATGACTGTCCCTTAGCTAAGAGGAGCTTTCTGTGCATCTATACTTCTCATATCACGAAAAAAACATCAAGACTGAATAGGATAACACCAAAAGCTATGCTCACAATAAAAAACCCTCTCCATGGGTTATTATATTATACTATATCAATATTGTCTATCTTCTTAACAAAAAAGTTGTTAAGAAGATAGACAATATTGATATAATCTTCTGTGTACTACATAGGCTACTTCTGACTGATATATGAATGACATGGAATGCATATCTGGGACTCTTCAAGTAGATTTTAATATGTGAAATAAATATTCGTATAAATAGATCCCTCAAAATCCTCTGATATTTTGTAATATTGCCATATCTCCAAAATGACAGTATGATAACTTTCTTCAGGCTGAGAATATACCTGACAGCATCTTGTAACTCCATTGCAGAAGTCAAAAAAATATATATTTTAGAATAAAAAAATATATTTGGCATAAGTCAGAATGGTAGCCTGCTCCTCAAAGGCTGAACCCTGGGGAAACCTACATTTCCATCCAGTCTCCATCCTGTCAGAATGAATGATTTGGAAAAGTATCAGATAATGATTATTCTTGATTAATTCATTTCTCAGATTGCCAAAAAAGTTTTTAATTTTTTTTCCTGTATCATTCATATAAATTGAAGTCATTCACTGAACAAAAGTGCTAATAATGTTTTGACCTGAGATTCTTCAAAGAGGATATTGCTTTCAGTTTGACATTCAGACTTTGAAAGCCAGCCTCTTTTGGTGGGATACCTCTACCTTCCTTCCATATGAGAAAGCATTTCAGAGAGAATTACTTTCAGGGTAGCACCAATTCTTAATTAACTAGCTAGGGAGAAAGTAAAGACAGACTATCAATATATGCTGTGGTTTAGCCCCAGCCAGCAGCCAAGCCCCATGCAACCACTTGCTCCCCACCAGCAGGATGGGGAGAGACTTGGAAGGGTAAAAGATGGAAAATTCATTGGCTGAGATAAAACCAGTTTGGTAGGAAAAGCAAAAGCAACTCACAAAAGCAAAGCAAAACAAGGGATTAATTCACTGCTTTGCATGGGCAGGGAGGTTCAGCTATCTCCAGGACGGAGATATGTAATGATTATTTGGGAAGAAAAACACTATCACTCCAAATGCCACCCTTTCTTCCTTCTTCCTCCCACTTTATTTACTGACATGATATCATGTGGTCTGGAATATCCCTCTGGTCAGTTGGGGTCACCTGTCCTGGCTGTGTCTCCTCCCAACCTCCCAAGCACCCCCACATTTCTCACCAGCGTGGCAGTATGGAAAGCAGAAAAGGCTTTGGCTCTGTGCAAGTCCTGCTCAGCAATAACAGAAACATCTCTAAATTATCAACCCTGTGCTCAGCACAGATCTGAAACATAGCTCCATACCAGCCACTGTGGAGAAAATTAACTCTATTCTATGCAAAACCAGCACAATCCTTTTCTTCCAAGATAGCACTATAACTCCAAAAGTATATTTGATATAATAGATATTAATAAGGTTGTGGCTGAAATCTTGTTTATCATACAGTATTTACAGAGATCTTAGGTGGCAGCAGCTGAAGCAGAATAAACCAGTCCAAGCCCTAACTATATATATGTCTGAGAAAGTTATCATAATCTAAAATAAATAAAATACTTTTGTGTTTCTCAGAAAGATTCCTTCAATAAGTGGAGCACCCATAATCATGAATTCCAGAAAACATTAGCAGTGAATTGTAAATTCACATAAGGTAAGGGCAAGCAGAGATTTATATAACTTTCTTTCATAAAGCAGACTCTGGAGGGTTAGTATCAAGGTAACCAAAGATCCTTCCTGATTTACAAGTAAAAATGTAGTACAGCAAGTTTACTGTTATTTTATCTAGCAGGTGAAAGGTTAAAAGCAGCTCTGTACTCAGAGAAGAAAAATATTTGCAGAAGAAATGTACTAAGAAAGTGCACTTGAATTTTTAATTCTTCTTGGTACATTTTTGGTTGTCTTGTCCTGTAGTGGAAGACTGCTGATGAGACTACTTGTGTTTTTGCCCCCATGAGACCCAAGGCAAAAATGCTGTCAGTTAAAGTGTATCTACCTCAGTATTAACCAGTGGTCATCACAACAAAGGAAAAGAAAAAAAGAAGGTCTGGTTGTCTTGAACTGTTCTAGCAGTGTTGTTTTCCTGGAAAACTCAAAATTATAACTCATGATAACAAGGACTTAGAAACCCTCTAGAAATGGTGTTACTCTCCAGTTCCAAGTTATGGCTATTTCTTTTGATGTTATGATGAGTATATCAAGGAGTAGGAAATAAGGCTTGCAGAAACGAGTATTTTCTGAAGCTCAAAGTACATAATGCAAAGCTGTGTCAATCTGTGCTGAAGCTGAACACTCAAATCCTGCCACAATGTCTGTTGTGAAACAGACCCCGACACGTAATGAAGGGGCATGTAGTACTTAATCATTGGCTTGCTTTACATAGGTGGATATGAATCCAGCATGCTGTTGTTTTTCCCAAATATATTTTTCTTGGATGGGGAAGTGGATTTGTAGTCACACATCCTTGTATGTGATTTCCTATCAAGCTGATGCCACAGAGCAGATGCCTATCACTATCCCCAGCCTGTGGATTTAGGTCCAGATCTTTAAAATCGTCTGAGTAAATAAAGTAAGAGGAAGAGATCAAGAGGGCTTTACGGGCAGTGCCTCTTTTGAAGTCATACATCATGTAAAATTTCCCTCATCAGGAGTCATATTGCTGCTAAATCCTACCTCATCTATTTTAAGCTTGACTTCCAGTTCCTTGAAAAGCCACTGTCTATGTGTAAGTGTTCTTTCATCAGAGAGTCACAGTCTTCCCACAGGATCTTGGCTTTGCAACTAGGCATTGTGAGGACAGATAACAGTGAAGCACTGCCAAGCTTTTTCTCAGCTCAGTGTACTAGAATCTTATCTGTCTGACCCTGAGAAGTTATGTTACTTGCACATTTCTTTCCCTCTTTTTTTTGGTCAGGTATTTTGTATCTAAGACAAAGCTTATGTTACTCCTCTCAGGCACTTCCAAGGTACCACTAGTACCTTGTCTTTCTCTGTCTCCCTCTTGCACATTACAGGCTTGGAGAATTGAGCTCTGCTCTTCCCTTGGCTGCATTTCCCTAGAGGTTCTTGCTTGTTGAAAACAGCCCGTGCTTGGAAGGGCTTCAGGCTTGCTTGCTTGCCCCATCGAGAGCTGCCACTTCTGATCTTTCCCTGTGTGCAGTACAAGCCCAGGGCATGCACAAAAGCACATTTCATGCATCACTATCCAAGAAGCACAGTGGAGAAACTTTTGGAAGGCAAAAGGTTCTTGTCATAGATATGTGTCCTACTTGAGAAAATCCCATGGTACCACACACACCTTTTATTTTTCTTCTTCATGCAGTCGGTATTGATCTTCATTCTGCAAGTTCTCACTCTTCAGGAAACAAGGACTGCTTGGCCTGTGTTGCTTCTGCTACTCTTTGTGGCTTTGTGGATATTCTTTTCCAGACTACAAGGGATGTTTTTTTCAAGCTGAAAAGCTTTCTTCAAACAGAAGCAGAATGCATGGGCTTGCTCCTGGCTACACACGTATGTTGTGTTAATACTTGTGAGCATTGGTCCTGAAACAGAAGAGTAACACAAAATAAAGAAAATTATATAAAATTTTTAAGATCCTGTTTCTGCATGTAACATCTCTGAATCCTTGAATATGTTTTGGAGATGAAACAACAAATAAGATTCCAATTTTTAAGTTATTTAGCTCATGGTGAGGGACTAGACTAGAATAGGTTGCTTCTGTTATGTTCTGCATGACAAATTATGACCCAGGTTGGAGGACTCTGTCCAGGAGAGAAGCTCTCTGCAGGCTCCAGGCCCATCCAGGAAAGCGAGAGAAGGGCACGTCTACAACATTGCTCAGGCAGAGACTGAATGCTCCAGGGAAATGAACAGGTATTTTTCATCTCAGAAAGTTTTGCAGCCATTTAATTCTGGAGCACCTCCTGCTCCACACTGAGGGCTTGATCTTTGAGCCAAGATCTTTGATCTCCTAATGTTAGAGATGAGGGAGTTTGCCACCCCGTAGAAGCCCAGCTAAACCAGATAAACATGGAGGACTCTTCTAAAACCCGCACTATCCATGGAATTTTTGCAAAAGTGTTTAAGTGGACAAGTAATCTCAGGACGATCCATATCACCCCTATCAGAAGATACATGCCTCCTTCAGAAACAGTGAAGAGCCAATGCCCAGGCTGAAAAAATTGCCTGTTCTATCCTTTCTCCAGTGGAGGGCTGGGAAGAAATGTCATCAAGGATTTCCTCAAAAAGCAATGGTAAGGAAACGCAACTCTGTGCATTCTTGGAGACAAAATTTTGCTGCAAAAGTGATTTACTTATAGGAGCAATGGTTACACTCTGTGTAGCCATAGCACCTTCAAGAAGCTGGTTGCTTTTGATGCAAATAATACTTACTAGAAATGCATTGCAGAAAATACTGATGTTTGAAGCAAAGGGAAAGTGATGTGTCTAAATGCAGACGTATACCTAATGAGCCACTGGAAAATCAAGTAATAAATCTCTGCTCAAAATCAGAAGCCTTCCACATATTTATCCTGTGTTAACAGTTCTGTTGCCTGACTGGAGGCAGTGTTTACTCATGTTTCCCAAGTTACAGGAGTTGCCAATCAGAAGGAGACCATTAAGCACTGAGGAGATAATTTACTGGGGAATTCACAAAGCAAAATTACCAGTAGCTTGAATCAGAAGGCTTCCCTTTGGTATTCATACATACACAATGTTCATTTAGCAACCCCTGCAAAATGTCATGCTTTATAGGTGGTGAAGGTTGTTTCCTTTTCTGCTTCTGTTATTGGAATACTAAAGGGTTATCATTTCAAGGTCCTCCCCAGTACTTTTCAAGCAGTTCCCCATCATTAATTCACTTATGTAATATACTATACCATTATTTCACTTATGTAATATACTATGTACTCAGAACATGTCATAAGATCCAACTTATTACTGGGTTAATTTATTCATAAAACCATTTTCCTCATAAGGCTGTGCTACTGTCAGTAGGTGAAAGAGCAGCTTCCACTAAATGCTAAAACTTCCCTCTACAACTGTTCTCACACTTCGTCTGAGTTTAAAACTGGATCCCAGCTAATAGATTTTTATCTTTGTTTATGGTAGAAATAGATAGTTGGAATCTCTAATTTTTTGTCATAAGTCCTATGCTCACCTGGTTAAGTCCACAGTTCACATCTGTAAGTGATGGAAGACTTTATAACAGCTTATTTAATATCTGTGTTTCTCATAGTAAAAAAAAAGTAAAAATTATTTGACTCAATATGAAAACCAGCCAAAGATGGCAAACAGCATGAGTAATGCTTAAGAAGTTGCATTTAAAATACCAAGGAGATAAGCACCAGCATGAAAAAAACTAAGCATATCAAATTTTGTTATGCCTGTAGGGACAGGCAAATTTTTCTCTTACATATAAAACTTTATATAAAACTCTGCTATTAAGACATCATTGTCATATTTCCTTTTTAAAGAGATGGGTTTTATAAGTGTAGATTGTTGGGGGTTTGGGCCAACAATCTGCATTTATAAAACAGATTTTTCTGTACACAAAAGAAGCCTAGAAACATAGAAAGCAAATTGCTAGCTGATTTTGACAAATACTCCACACAGTATAATAATTTAAAACTTTTAGAGCACACTTGAACCAATTTGACTTCCAGAGATGGATTTCATGCAGTTTGGAGAAGCCTGCATCTTGCTTGTACACACAGGAGAATCCCATTTCAGGAAAGGCATGCAGACTTACCAAGGCTAATATTAATTTTATAGGATATGTCTCTTACTTATGATTTCACTGTTGATTTTTTTCCATGTATAATTGTTCTGTAGGAAGTTGCAATTGAGGATATGATAAAGTAAAAGAATAATCCTTATTGTTCAAGTTGCCCAAATGATTTTTCATTGTATGGATTTAGAATTTTGATACTACGACCCTACAATGTAGAACATTTTAAAGAATTTCCCATGCATTTTTGACTGTAAATAATTTAATATTCAGTTTTTGTAAAAAGACTAAATAAGATTGGCTGCCTTGGACTCTTCTTTGGTTTTTTAATTAATTAAAAGTAGGATCTGTCTATCAGGATTACAAACCAGAGTAACTATACCAATTATTCTTAACTTCAGTTATACACAGATTTAAAAATGCTTGGTTTGTGCACTAGTTGCTGACCCATTGACTTCATAGGAAGGAGTCTCATCAGCTTCATTAGGTGTTGGGTTAGGCCAATAGTAAGGTCATGAATGCAAAATCATGGGGCAAAGTTTCAAAATTCACAGCAAGAATCCTTTGGGATTTCAGTATTTTTCATTAGTATTTTTCATTAAAACTATTCTCCATGTCCTTGTCATGTGAAGAGCTATTGAAGCTGATTACTGGGGATGAGATTTTTATGACCTTTTCTCAGCTATTTTTCTTCTCATATTCCGTTTCCTTATTGATGACTCTGTTCAGCAGACTAAACTAAGACAGACAGTGTACAATGCAACTAGTGCTTAGAAATAAAAGCCTGCAACAAAGACAAGCCATCCTTGTGTTTAGGATTGACAGCCGTGGTCCTTTTATCCAAGCAGGGCTAGCTGTTTTCTTTCTACGTTCAAGCTTTTTCTCTACAATAATGGTCTTCACAAGCAAACACATGCCAGCATTTATCCTGTGCTTCAGACAAAATTCTGCAATGGTAAAGGCCCAGCTCCCAAAAACATATTGTGTTCTGTCTTCATGAGGGCAGAGCTGATGGGCTACAGCAGTCTTAATTCCCATCCTTGGCTGTTCTAACATTAGGTGTTTTTCGTGTTTGGAAACCACTGTTGAAATACACCACCACAGACCTTTCACAGAAGAGTAGAGGTATCTGTAAAGCGGAAGAAAAAAGTAGATCTTGATGTTTTTCTGGCGCTGTGTCTCATGATGCATCTGCTTTACAAAAATATATAAACATCAAATCCCACATGTACATTTCTGCTTTGTATTTTAGGCTGGTTTTCTTAGCATTCTTCTGTGTCTCTTTAGCAGAGAAATCTATTACTGTCCCATGACATTTCCTTAAAACATTCAAATCTTGCCTATGTTGAAATTATATTTTATTATACATTATATTACTAAATTAAATGTGTATTTTTCTATGCAAAACAGAGGCATGTGCAGCTTTAAAAGAATCTTGCTTGTTCTTGGATTTCTACATTTGCTTTATGTACTAAACATGAAAAAAGCTTTAAAAAGTAATGTGGATGAAAAATATTATAAAATAATAAAAATTTAGTGCTGTCTTTAAACCTCCCACACAGCAATTGAGTGCAATACCAACAAGCCACAGGTGTACACCATATGCATAGGTGCAAATGTGATTATGAGAGGTCTGATGACAGTTCTGGGTCCACAAAGCATTCATCTCAATATAAACATCTGTTATGTATTCAAGGCAAAACTGTGCAGAATATAGAGCTATAATTGAGGTTTTAAATGCAGAGATATCAGGAAACTCCAGGTTATTGCCCCAACAGGAACTCAGATTTGATCACATTATAAAAAGATAGTATTTTTTATTAGTGTACATGATGTTAGGCTTCATGCCTTATTATACTGAGATGGAATTGCTTCAGCTCAACAGAGTGTAGGGACTACTGACTTGGAGTGATGCACTTATTTCTCAATTATGGGACTGATGCACTCTTCTGGCAGAGGGGCTCTAATGAGCTGGGCTGTTGTTAGCTGTCAATATACATTGAATAAATCCTGTGGTTTGATTGGCTGCTGCTTCTCCTAAACCAGCAATAAATATGATGTGCCCAACTTCTGTATTCCACTGCTGACAGCTAAAGTTGCCAAATCCTTTGCATTACATATAAATACCCTGTTATCAGATGCTTATAATTTGGCCAGACTTTAGCTGTTCAGGATTAAATTTCCTGTGCCTTGTGTCTGCCTTTAGGCGAATGTCCTTTTCAATTTCTTCTAAAACCATTTCTGAGAAAGAAATAAGGGGAAACTATATTAACCACACAAGGTCTCTTCACAGTTCTCTCTTCACATCTTGTTGCATTTCCAAAAGTACAGCCTGAAAGGCAAAAAAAGTCAGGCTAAACTGCAGGGGACTGAAAACCTTGGATTTGTGTGTTTGAGGAGCCTGGGACAAGAAATGGTATGTCATCTTTCTTATATTATTTTGCATTTTTATTCTTCTGACCCCAGATTACTCACATGTAAACAGGACTAAAAACTCACTCCTACATCAGATCAAATAGCTTTTCATGGTGTCAATCTTCTTGAGATATCAACAGTATGTTTACAGTTTTGTGGGTTTTTTTAAACAAATATTATAAGAGGAATCCTCATAGCACCAAGGTGTCTCAGACTAAAGGCTTACTGTGCCCTCTCAGATGCAAAGCTCAATATCAGTAGTAATCAGAAAAGAAGAAAACATTAATAACTTTGGAAGATCGAAGTGTCTTCATGCTTAATAGCTGAGGTTTGGATCACTGTTTTAGTCTCCACTTTGATTTGGACCTCCATTCTAACGAAAATACATTCTAAAAATAATGATTATACAAATATCACTGAGACATGTCAGGTGGCAGCTTTTGAGAAGATTAAAAATATGCCTGCCTTCCTTCCTTCCTTCCTTCCTTCCTTCCTTCCTTCCTTCCTTCCTTCCGCCCTTCCGCCCTTCCGCCCTTCCGCCCTTCCTTCCTTCCGCCCTTCCTTCCTTCCTTCCACGCTTCCTTCCGTGCTTCCTTCCGCGCTTCCTTCCTTCCTTCCGCGCTTCCTTCCTTCATTCTGCGCCTCCTTCCACGCTTCCTTCTGTACTTCCTTCCTTCCTTCTGCGCTTCCTTCCGTGCTTCCTTCCTTCGGCGTTTCCTTCCTTCAGCGCTTCCTTCCTTCGGCATTTCCTTCCTTCGGCGCTTCCTTCCACACTTCCTTCCGCGCTTCCTTCCGCACTTCCTTCCTCAGGAGAATCCCTTCCGCCCTAGGCTTCCCAGTGAATGCCAGCTGATGTTTTCCTTAGTGGAAGAATATCACCCTTGAGAATAAGACTACAACCCATACCCTTAGCAGTGGAAACACAGTGGCAAGGAGGCTGCACTAAACTGCGTTCATTAAGGGTCTAACTTTGCGAGTTTTCACTTTAACAACACAACAACAACAACAAGAAAATTGGGTGCATAATTTGCCTGAACTTTTACTTCAAGGAAAGATAGAAGTGATATTTATTACCAAGTCTTTCCAGGAGAAAAGTAGCCAAATAGGCTTCATTCAGAGAAGATTTCCCTCCCTCTCCCCTACCTCCCCCATGTACACATGCATGTATCTTTGTGAACTGAGTAGAAACTAAAGCAGAATTTGACTCTGTGTAATGAAATCTATTTTTTCATCAAAAAAGCCTGTCACGTTAGAAATGCAAACTCTTTCTATTAAATTTTCCTTTCATTTTATTTCTTTCCTGTGCTTTTTCCTTCTCTTCCCCTCCCCACACCACCCTTTTTACTCTCTCTCTTTCTCTCTTAAGCAGAATGAAAGGAGTTCTTTAACCAAACAAATGTAAATACGTAAGTGGTAGGGATTTTTTAAAAGTATGTTTTTCAGTTCATCTAACAAAGACATATCTGTCTGCTCGAATGATTCCTTACTGAATATGAATGAGAAGCCCTTTAATGAGGTACGGTAATTAAGCTCTGGCAAGTCCCCCTAGCCCCCTGTCAGCAGCTTCCCAGGCAAACAGCCATTGAATCTGGTGATTGACAAACCAGACGCTGGACATGTACTGTAGCTGATGGGGAACAATGGGCTGGGGGGCCATGGTATCTGACACACCCGGCTGTTTCAGCCCCATCAAAGGGCCGTGCTCCTGGGGTGTCCATCTTGCTGTCCTGAGGGGCTGGAGCTGCAGGTTTACCTGCTGGCCTCTCCTGGCTCCTGTCAAGGTGCCCATCCTGGCTGGGTGTGCGCTGTGCCCGCTCCACATGTGCACAAGCAAGTTCTCTCCTTTGGCACTCGTGCGTCGCAGCGCTTGGCTCATGAATCTTTTTAATTGTTAAAAGTCTTTAATTTTAGAATAGGATTCATTATCCATTGTATTTGCCAAAATGCCATTTAATAAGTTGCTTGTTTTATTAACTCTGACGGAAAAGGAAACAGGGTTCTTTATCTCCAGCTGTTGGAGACAGATATGGGATTTCTCTGAACAGTTTTGCTTAACACATTGCAAAATGAGTGTGTTTAACAGGTGTGGATTGACTGGCCTACAACTGAATTGCACACCTTTTCCTGCTGTCCCATACCCTGGATAAACAGTACCCATGTTAGCAGAAACCATGTGTGAAGTACCAGTAAGAAAAAAAAAATGCACCAAGAAAAAAGCACAGCACAAAAACCTAGAAGTCCTGGTTTCTACCACCCTATAACTGTTGCTGCATGATAGCTCAGCAGCCCAGATGAGAAGGATTCATCTTTGTTTTAATTGATTGTAGCCATATGGATTGGCATTGTGAGGGAATGCTTGATTTCCACGCCGAGAGGTTAATTTCCTTTCTGTATGTCATCAATTCTATAACACATGCATGTGCATTTCACTCCTCATGGTCATTTGGAAACACAGGTAGTAGTGAAGGCCTGGCTGCAGGCTTTGTAGAACAAACTGGAAAATTATTTGAAACACATGATACCAACTTGCATTTTGAAAGCATATGGAGGGAGAGAAAACATACTTTTCAGGGAAGAAAATGAATAATTTAAACATTTCTTATCTCCTAAATAACAACAAAAATATGTGCAAATATGTATATAAGCAAACATTATCTGAATAAGCTGTTAGAGCCATTTGTCAAAATTGGCAATCTCCTCTTACTAAAATTGGAAGCTCAACATTCTTCCTTCCTTCCTGGACTTCTTTTTCTTCAAAAAGCATATATAAATCCCAGTAGTACAAGTAAAACACCAGCTAAATATTACTTCGTTTGGCTTAAAGATAGATTGCAATGTGCGCATAATGACCCAGTTCTAGTAATATCATCTGATTTAGTAAGGAAATCAGAGTTTGCCATATGTTCACCAATAAGGTCTTAGAAATTTTTCTTCTTATTCTTGATGTCTCAGCCAACTGCTAGTAAGGATGCTGTTTGGTCCTGAAATCATCTTGGTTTTGAGCACCAAGCCCATTAAAGTCATAAGCATGTGGCTCATTTTATCATGCCATCTCTAGGAATGAGCAGGGGGCTATTTAACAACCTGCCACCTGCCTGCCCTAAATACCTTTATGCATGAAAATGTTCCAGTTGCAGGCCTGTCTAAAATCAGATTTCCTGCTAACAACCCCAGAAAGGTATTCTGTGACTTTAGGGATATTTCAAAAGATGAAAATTAATCTTGACATTTCCCCTAAATATATTAGCACCCAACTGGCAAGATTATTTTGCTGATGTGACAAACCAGAGGGCAACATGAATGCCCAAAACAGGAAAAAATCAAAGTAGTGGGTAAAGCCAGACTCTACTGTACTGGTAAAGCCAGACTCTACTGTGCCATTTAGCTGTGTATTTGCTGCCTCTGTTACATATTTATTATTTGCAAACTCATGAGCATTAAAGAGCAATGTGCCTTTGCTGTGTGTGAGCCAAGTCCAGACAGCAACTGAGGACTTGCTGTGGACCTATAGCTACCAAGGATCATAATGTGAGCTGCAGAAGTTCCATATTTCTCAAACTTTGATTCTCATTTCGGTTAGACAACCTCTTTTTTCCTTACTGTCTCCCCAGTATTTCACACCCATGTGCAGGTTAGAATCTGCTTTACCTCTTCAGGCAGACTGGACTTTGAGCTGCCACTTATTAAATGTCTGTCCTGCCCACTCTGGTCACAGTGGGAGTTACCATTGTTACAGAATAACAATGAAATAATCACATTGGAATATGAACTGTTGCTCATGGGGATTTTTTGACACCTAACATTGATGACACAGATATTGAACCAGTATTTTCACTGTTCCATCAATATTCTGGCAAATAGGAGATTATTTTTTTTATTTCTGTTTTATATGGTTCACTGATTTACATTTTTAAATATTAATTCAGGGAGTTCATTTGACATATTTAAATAATTTATATTGAAATTCTCTTCTTCCAATTACTCCCTTTTTCTTGTATTTCTTGAATTCACAGTGCCAAAAATATTTTTTGGTAAATCCTGGTACAATCCCTTAGATATTAGTGGAGTTTTAGTAGCTTATTCCAATACTGAGTGTGTCCAGCATTTGCATATGCAAATCTCTTTATATATATGTAGCATTTCATGAAAATTTATAGATCTGAACTTCTATCTAATATGTTTGATCTAATATTTGTTGTACTTGAACAGTACAAATGCCATTCTTAATTTGCTTCTAGATGTAGAAATCTACCCTAAAAGAGGGTAGATTTAGATTCATGATGAGGATGGTGAGACACTGGAAAAGGTTGGTCAGAGAAGTGGATGCCACTCTGATTACATCCCTGGAAGTGTTCAAGGTGAGATTGGATGGAGCTTTGAATAACCTGATCTAATGAAAGATGTCCCTTCCATGGAGAGGATGCAAACTAGATGACCATTAAAAAGTCTCTTCCAACAAATACCATTCTGTGGTTTGTTCTGTGATTCAATGTACTGTAAAGTACAGACACTAAGTAGTCTGTAGTAATAAAATTTTGTATTTAACCAAAGCACGTCCTTTCATGGGAAATGAGAGCTGAAGGTACAAAAGTCACCTTGAAAATATATTTCATCTGAACTTTTCCATTTTTTCCAGTTTGAAATTGCATCACTCATTCCAGAGCTATCAACACCATTTATTCCAGAGCTATCAACAAGTAAAGAGTAACCACTGGTTATTTCATTACATTCCCCATCAAGATAGTTGTCTGAAATGCTTAGCTAATTTTTCACATGTTGCAGGTTGCAGGTTCTTTCTTACAGGTTGCAGAGAGCATGAAGATTCTAGTTAAAATTGAAGTAGAATTAGCTGCTTCAGCTTTTGGAGTCCCAAAACTTTTCATGTCAGCGTCTGCCGAATGCAGTAGCATAAGGTTGTGTGGACAGTTATTGCAGATAACCTCATTGTAAACCCAACTCCTTGGACTTCCTGAACATCCATCATTGATAACCAGCAGAGACAGGATATTTCAGACTCGGAATACAGTGTCTTTGTATGTTACTTGAACCCTTATGATAAACTAAACCAGTCTAAATATGCCTATTTAGTGTCATAAAACCAAGATGCTTCTATTGAAAACTCATGAAAACCAATCACTTCAAGAAGTACTCTTAATGTGTCTAATTCCATGAGAATCTTAAAATTAAATAATTTATTAATATTAACAAATGAAAACTGATTAATTTCTACATGCTTTTTGTTGAAAAGGAAAAACAAAACAGCTCTAAAATTTCTGCCCTTTAACACAGTACACAGGGAAGTATCTTTTTTAAATAAAAGGTGACGATGATGATGATGATGATGATGATAATAGCCTTTAAAATATTTTATTGTCAGATACAGGGAAAAAGTTAAAACTAAGCCTGCCAAATCAAATCTTTCCAGTAAGCTGGACCTTCTTTTCATATCAGGCTATAGTATTTTTTTTGTGTGTCTTTAGAGTTCCACACATCTAGATGTTGTGTAATTTTATTGTAAAACTTTAGTGATAAATTATCAATTATTAATTAATAATTAATGTTAATACTGTCTAATATAAATGATTACTGAACTCTTCTTTCTCAAATCTCTGTATTTTTCATCCAAATACCAGGACCTCTTCCTACTGGTCATCATACATCCTCCTTTCCTATTCCTGGTTATGAGGTTTACTTCAAAGGCCATGAGTTAAATTAAAAGGCTTTATTATTAAATTAATGTTTTTATCTTTAGACGTGGTCAGTTATCAGAACTTAATCATGAAGGCGTGGCACTGAAAGGACCATCCTTTCTTTGAAGATCTTGATGAATAAACCATATAGTAAAGGAAATTTTATATTTCAGGATGAGGGGAAATCTCAAATTGTGTCAGGAGTGATTTAGATTGAGTATTAGGAAAATTTTGTTCATAGAAAGGGTTGTCAGTCCCCTGGCATATGCATCCCAGGGATGTAGTAGAATCACCTTCCCTGCAAGTGTTCAAAAAGCCCTGGGGGATATGGCTTAATGGTAAACACACTCATGTTGTGCCAATGTTGGCCCAGATTATCTTAGAGGCCATTACCAACCTTAATTATTCTGTGATTCTGTGAAGACAAGAGAAGCAAAGTAGGAGTTTTGATTATTATGATGGTGATTTTGCATTATTGTCCAGGTTTTCCAGCAGGAGGGGTTTGACTAAGAACCTGCTGCTTGTGGGACTGTCTTCCACCATAAGTAGCAGCAGGATGCCTACAGCACAACATGCTGTACATCACACCAGACCCCTGAATTAAGGTATGGCACAGTGCTACAGAGGCACTGCCACAGAGCTCAGGAGCCCTGCAGAGTGAAATGAAGTAGAACCTTCTGCCATAAAACTTGTACCAAATTTTTTAGATCTGGAAGTTACTTGATTTGTATAGCCCAATAAAACTGGTACTTAGGCAATTTCTTTGCCCTTAAGGCAAGTGTTGAGACTGCAGTGTAGTATGCAGATAACCATGCCAGCTTTAAACTGGCTAGACAAGACATTGCTAGCAGCCTAATGAAGAATCAATGTGGGCCAATTCAGTATTTACCTTCCTTTAGAAGCAGATGTGCCACAGCTGCATGCTGTTGCCACTCTGATTACTTTAATGATAAAAGCTGACTATGACAGGAGCAGAGGAAAATAGCTGAGAAACTCTGGCTGTTGAGATACTTAGAGCAGAAATAAAGGAAATCTGCCAGGAGCCACTTGCTAACTTTCCTTGGGGGTTTTGGTACATGGAATGCTTGCCATGAAGAAAGGCTGAAAAACTTGGTACCTCTCCTTCCACTAAACTTATCCCTACCCCAACCACAAGCTATCCTTTGCTTCTGTCAGCACTCTGGTCTTGCAACAGCCCAGAACATATTTTCCCCCATCCTTTTGAGAGAGGCTCAAAGCCTGAGAACTGCTACAAAATTTGTTTTCCCTTGCAGTGATTACCAGGGAGCAGCTGGTTTTCCAAGTTGCCAAGCTATTTTCTTTAGAACTTGCATTTCTTGCTTGAGTTGATCCATACCATATCAGAGCACTGTTTGTGCATTGACTGATGGAAAATTTCTATGATAGAAAATCTGTAACAGCCTAGATGAAAAACACTTCCTTTTCAGTTTCTTATTTTATGAGTACTCTATGTTGAAATGCTTCTAAAAGGCTTTCCTTCTCTTGTGATTCTTCAAAGTTGCTTTCTTGAAGGTAGATTAATATAGAAATTACAGTCAAAAAGTTGGTAAATGCTTTTTTGTTTTACAGGGACAGAATTGATTTATCTTCCTTTGGCAGTAAAGTATTATTAAGAGTTCTTTGATTTCATTTTTTTCTTGCATTTTTTAAAATTTCAGTAAATGTTCAATCAAATAGTTTGCTTTCTGCTGAAAAAAGTATCTCACCAAACTCAGTAAGGAAAACCCTGAAGGTGGATGTGCCTTTTAAATTTATTCACTACTGTGCCACAGTTTTCATTGGTTTTTGGAGAGTTGACTGGTGTCAGAGGGTAGGTCCTCATTTCCAAATCTTGAAATCCTTTGCACAGACAGCTGTTTTAGCTAATGTAAATTGATAGACAAATGTAAATTCCTCATGGGAGGCTTGGCGGAGCCTTGTCAGTCGTAACCAGATAATCAGATTGCAAATCCACTGCACGTAGGGAGTACAAAAAGTCTCTTCAGACCCAACCATTTGTTTGCTGTTCCAAGGTATGTGTTCTGAGATCTTCGAGGGGATGTGCACAGTCTCTGTGTTTTTGCTCAAGTGGAGCTTTGCAGTGTGGGTGATGAAGAGTGTTATAGAAAAGACATTAAGAATGTGGCAGAGAATTTGGTAGAACTGTTGCGTCTAAAAATTTTTCTCAACTTTCTTGGAAAGAAATTCCAAGTTAATAAATTTCATGTCCATCTGCCCTGAGTTTTTCACTTATTGTTATATCTCTGATGGTTTACAAATTCTATATCCAGCTCTATAGGAGCTGCTTCTCTCTCTCCCTCTCCCTCTCTTTTTTACTTCTAAGTCAGTAAACTATGATGTATGTGTCTCTCCCTGAATAACGTTATTATATGATGCTGCTGGAGCCCTGAATAGCTTGGCTGTGGACTGCTGAACCCTTTGAATGTAATTGTTTTAACACCATGAAATGAAGTAATGCATAAAATTGATAATAAACGGATATCTCTCTGCCTCTGCATGCAAATGAGCACTTAGCACCAGGGCACAGATGCCACCATTGTTTCCCCCCTTGAAAATGACAAAGTAAGTGAAAATATCTACCAAGAGCTTAGAAAGTACGGTAGCTGCATTTTCATTATATTTTAGAATTTCACAGAGTTGGGAAAGCAAACTCTCCTGCCAACATTCAGAAAGGGGCTGGATAATGCCTGCCTGTAGTACACTGGAACATACAGTGAAGCAAGGTTTTGTTGATTTTTGAGGAAGATAAAGAATATAGTTATTAGTGATTCTCTTCCACTTTCATGTTTTTAATTTTACAATCTCATTTTTGTTTTTGAAACAAAGACTGTATTTTTTATCTCAGTTTCTTGCCTCCTCCTTCCGCCTCCTCTAAAAAGTACAGCTAGAATCAATGTGTTATACCCATTAATCTGCAGTGCATATTAAACAGGCACGTTTAGAATACCTTGAGTCTGGCTGCAGCTTTGGATTTACCCTTTGTTTGTTTTCTAATTTATACTTTTAGTTAATAAATATAACCAGGAACTAAAATGATTACTTTGTTTTAGAAATGTTGTACAGGCTTGGCTTTTTTCTCTTTCTGCTTTAACAAAAGGGTAGAATTCCATAAAAGAGGGGTGTTATTTTATGGATTAATCCTTCCATTTTCAAGCATTAGCTGTATTGCTGTTCATTTCATAAAGGGATCTTACTTAGAGAAAGGTCTAAATTAGCTTGTCACATTTTTTACATTTGCTCCAAGGTAAACAGTTTCAAGTTTCTTGTTATGATTCAAAGATGTTCACAAGGCTTAAATAGTAATAAATTATGTTTATATTTGAAACCATCATCATTTCCCACATCATTTCCTAAGACTGCAAAATTAACTTTGCACTCACCTTCTGTCTTCATGAAAAAATGTATCACTAGAGTCCAAGAAGAAATATTTGTTGAAGTCCAGACATATGACATTTGTTGATTCCTGCCATGTCTAAATGCCTGACTCCTGTTAATAGAGAATTGCCTCATCTTCCATTTTCCTCTTTTTTTTTTTGTTTGGAAAATTGCCTGATTTCTTGCTCCAATACTCTTTAATTTGTGTTTATCACTTACGTCCCTGTGTCGTCTACTACCCTTGCATCCCAGAAGCTCTCTAGAGTTTGGAGCCTCATCTTTCATCAGTAAATTCTCAAGTTAGTCCCCAGACAGCATTTCCACCTCTTTGTGGGGTGCTCAAGGATGATTATTTTTACACATAGTTGATTTGAAAAGTCAAAATTAAATAAAAGTTTTACTTCACACTAATTTAATTCAATCCAAGTATAAGCTTTTATCAAAAAAAACAGTTCTAATAACTGGCCCTTATCCCTATCTGCATGTCCCAACTGTACCTCCTGTTTTAGATCCAGCAATTGCATGGCAAGCCAGAGCATAGTTTATCTGATAGACTTCCCCTTTTACTTTTGCATTTGGCACATTAGAGATTTTGTGTCTGGTCACAAGCTGACCTGATGTACTTGAAGTGTCACCATCCCAGACCTCATGTAACAGAAGTGACAGAAGAATGTAATCAGGCCTGAGAGAGTGAGGGGCCACTCTTGTCCACAGTAGCCTGTCTTTCCACCAGGGCAAGCAATATCATGTGGTAAATTTTCATTAGTTTGGGCTTTCTCTGTTTTGGTCTGCAGACCCTTTGCTGGTGCTATCAAGCTCTTTAGTAATCTGTCCTTTCAGTTTGCTTCTTCTCTATATTTCAAATCAATTAAATTTTATCTGTGGTAGTGCAGTTTTGCATTTTCTGTCATTCCTTTCCACTCTTATACTTGGCACTGATATGGTTGTGCTCACTTATAAATTCTCCAAGTATTTTAACTGACATTCTCCCTCTTTAAGCTTTCTAAGTTTTTTTATTGGCATTCTTAAAAATCATAATTGTTATTATATGTATATCCGTTCTTCACTTTCTAATAATCACAGAGACCATTTCATGGTCTCTCCTACCTATTTCACCTTTCTTCTTCATATGTGCAATGATTTCCCATCATTTAGAATCATCAATAAAAGATCTTCCCCTCCAAATCCTTTCTCTTCATGAATCAACAAAATTATCATCAATAGGAAAAATATGTCTTATCCATTAGCTCCTTTCCTGAAAGATGCATGGGTAGTTGAAATACCCTCCTTCCACTGAGACCAGAGTCTTGGACTCCTCTGGTTGATATTCTGAAAAAGCTTTGTCCAGTCCTATACTCCCTGTCCCAGCAGCATGTGATTCTCCTTTGCAGTCATTGCCAACAGGCTTTTAGCAGCTCTCCCTCTCCACATTAGGGATAGCTTTTCCTTACTTTACCCTTCCAGAATTATCATTTTCCAAATTTATAGGCTGGACATGAGAGTAAAAACAACACCCCATTTTACTAACATTTTGATCCTCCCATTTAAATTCATTATTCTTGTACTGGTACACAGGCATCTGCTCAGTGGGAATGTCCATGTCTCCAAATTTTTGTCACCTCTGTTATGATTAAACTTGTCCAGTTATGATTTAACTTGTGTTATTTAGGCCTTCCCAAGTGACTGCTTTACTTCAGCTTTTTGCACACATCCACAGTTTGATCCTCGTTTGCAGTTTTCACCCACTTGGCAAGTTGGAAAACAATAACACACCCATATTTACAAGGATTCAGTGCTTCATGAATAGTTTATGAACATCATTAAAGTATTTACCAGGAGTGTATATTTTCACTAAAATATTATGAATATTCTGAAATGTGTTTATCTAGCAATGAATGGGTAGATGAGATTATTTCCCATTCAGAAGTCTAAAATCTTATTTAGTTACACCATGCTGGAAAAGAAGTCCTTGTTTGAAACATTATAACATTATTTTAAAAAATCATTTTTAGTTTTGCCGTAGCATAAGCATTCCTGTGTATACATGTATGACATGTCCAATAGAGTCTTCTCAATGCAGAGTGAGGAATTTGTCTCATAAGAAACCTACAGAGAATCATAATTCTGGATCTAAAATTAGATCAGGCTTCCAATACCAAGTATCACTGATCAAAGGAAAAAAAGACAGCTTATTAACAAGCTGGTTTTAGTGTAGAACTATTAATGGAAAACCAGGATCATGTGAGAATAAGTGGCAACAAAAGTTATTTGATGGGAATTCTTTCAATATCCCAAATTAAGCTTAAATACCAATGATAGGAGAAAAAGATAAACCTAATATCTTCCAAAAAGGAATTCAGAATATATATGCAGTAAACAGATACTAAAGTCATTTGATGAAGTAACAAATTCCTGAGCCATACAAATCTCATATCCTACAGTCTTCAGTGTGGTTATGAGTCAACTTAGCTGATTTATGTTGCATCATAAAAATCATGAGATGCTTTATGCATGACTTTGATATAGAAATCAGTGAAATGTGATAGTTCTTCTTTGAAATTCCTTTCCTTTCTCAAACTTGACCATCAGTGTACAGCTTTGGGACATAATGAAACTATCTGCACTAAAACAGAGAATAATATATATATGTGTGTGTGTTCTTTTCCTTCCCATCCCACCTACCTGCTCAGAAAATATATTGTCCCTTGAAAGTGAAACTATTGCTTTATGATAAGCCAATCTGGACAGCTTCTCAAATACTGATTTAGGAGTCTATCCAAATACGAGTTAAATCAGGAGACTGTTTCTCTTATTTCTCAGTTCCACAGTTGTGGATTTTTCATGAGAATCTTCTCACATTATTGTGGTCAGCCTTGGCTTTCTTTAACCTAGAAAGAGTATAAAGATAACCAGATAAAATAAGAACAGAATGATTTTAAGCTCAAATCACAACTGAAGAGTGATTAAGGTAAAAAAAGGACTTTGTTTGTATGTTGTTTTTCAAATACAGACTTCTTCAAGCCCTTGTTTGCAAAGTGGCATCAA
>VWYI01008843.1:0-22189 GCA_013399455.1 Anthoscopus minutus
GCTTCTCAAGTCTGAAGCCTTTGCTAGTTTTTAAGCCTCTCAAGTTAAGAGATTTGGGTGTTGGTCCTGACACTTTATTAAAAGAACTGAAAGAATAAGAAGAATCAGAATAAAACCATCAGAACACTTCTCCTCTGCTTGCCCCACTTCTTTCCAAACTGAAAACATAGAGACAAAACCTGGGATTTTAAATCAGTTACCAATTCTACAATAGTCTTTCATCAGGTCTTGCAGGGAAAGGAGTTTTCCCTTGCCATGCCTTGGAGACTCCTCCACAAGAAACTGTTCTCTCCTGGCTTTTCTGTTCCACAAAGGGCAGCTGCCTTAGAAAAAAATCTGCAATTGCGGAGCTCCTCCCATTTTCACAGAATTCCCATACTTGAGTCAATAAGCCATAAAAGTTGGATTATTTTAAGGATGAGCTGTTCAAAAGCAAAGGTTCTCTTCATCTATCTCTGCAATCATCTTCATCTCTGGCAACAGAGGTCTTCTGCTTCTTTTTCTCTCCCTGGGGACACAGGGTCTTCATCACTCTTATTTCTCTCTCTGTTCAAGTTCCTCGTGGGATCACAGCTCCTTCAACATCTGCTTTGCTTCATTATGTTTGCCTCTGCTCACGTCTACAGTTTGAACACTCCATCCTCACATACTTTCTCATGGATTAAACGGGATTTTTTAGTATACCATAGTCCATCTCAATGGCCTTACCAAAAGAACTTTCAGCCCCATTCCAAGAGCATCTCTTCATTCTCCTTCTATCTGAGACTTGACTCCATTTTACTGACCGTTCTGTTTTCATGCTGTCTTTCTATGTGCCATTACACTATTCTTTTATGTCCCTTTAAAAAAGATCAAAATCTACAGGTCTCACCTATGCAGTGAAAAGGTTAATATCTTGCCCAGGCCTACAAACAGTCCTGGACAGTGGCTGAAGCAGTCACGGTGATCGATTTCATGCCACACTTGGCCCGTCCCTGCAGGATTTGTGAGAATACCTGTGTGGAAGTGGAACAGACCCTGATTTTCCAAGAAACCCGCTCCTGCTGCCCAGTGACCAGTGCATTTTCTGAAACGTGATTTTTAAAAATCCTTTTTGGAGTGCAAGTTGCAGTGCTGGCTTACATTAGCAACAGAATATGGGATCACAGTTGTTCAAGCCCTGGAGGAGCCCCCAGGTGTGTGCAGGGAGCCAAGACACTTGTGCAAGTGCAGTGGTTTGCTGCGGTGTGTTTTGAGTTTATGCTTATAATGGTTACACTTATAATGCTTCAATCCAATTTATCCCCCTTTTTGTTACAATGGTTCATCCTTTTTTATGGAAAATTCTGTTATCTTGCCCCTATTGTTGTCGATCTGCCATACCCATGGCCAGTTTCCCGTCTTGTCAACCTAGACCACACCCTTATTTCCAGAGAGTTCCCTGTCCATCACCGAAAGCACTCCCTTAGCCCCGTCCCAGTCTCTGGAAATCCCCTAAACCCTTTACATTTGCTGGTCCTTCCTGGTGCCCATCATCTTGACCCACCTCCCTGCCTTTCCCTCATTGGTTTCCTTTGAGACCACCCCCTCCCTGATATAAGTTAGTGTTCGAGCTGCCTTTGGAGTTCTCGGGTACAACTCCCTTCAGATTGTTGTTCTTCACAATAAAGTGGATGTTCCTGAAATTGTTGCCTCGAGAGTCCTCCTTCACCCCTGCTCCGAGGACTGGCTCTCTCGAGAAAGCTGTGGTCATCCCGCCCATCTCTAGCCGCCCCGGAACTGGGTGGCTCCTTCAACGGGGAAGGAGCTCGGCCCGGGAGGGAGCCCCTGTCTCAGGATCACTGTCCCGGGCCGTAAAGTGACCAAGGCCGAGAAGGTGAGAGACCCTGAGGCAAGCGGTGGCCCGTACGGGGCCCTGCCAACCCTGCGAGGATCCCAGCTGGAGGGACAGTGATTGAGGACTCTGCGTCCTGAGAGCAGGCGGCTCCAGAGGCTGTTCCATCCTTGAAGACAGGAGGGAGCAGCCAATGACATCCTGGGACGGGAGACCACCACCAGTGAGCAGCTTCACGTTTTAGTTACTGCTGCTCCTGGGGTCTTGGGGTCCCACCTTCCTGATACCCCAAAGAGGACTGTGTCCAAGGAGACGTGTCCACTGGCTCTTCCCTGGTGCTGGTGACATTTGTTGGGTGAGTCCCCAAGGGAAAGAAGAGATCACCAGAGGAGACCCCAGGAGGGTGGTAAAAAGGTCCCAGCGCCAACCTTTTAGTTTTCCTCATTTTAATTTGTGGGTTAGTGACACGGAGGGTTCTGCTCAGTCGGCGTGCGTGTGAGGGGGGAGAGTGAGTACGAGGGTCCCTGAGTGAGTGTGTCCCCTGAGTGAGTGTAGGGGAAACACGGGAACCCTGCCCCCTTGTCTGTTTGGGAAAGAATAATAACTGTAGCGCAATGCGTGTCAGGATGTCGATTGAGCAGAAGGAGACTTATATCCAAGTTCTGGGAATCCTAGGGGAGGGGAGACATAAGTTCAGTAAAGCGACTTTGAAGAGACTGGTCAGATGGATATTCCTCCATTTTCTGGAGGTATCCCTGACCCTGGTACACTCAGTCCCCTTCTGGGACAAAGTGGGATGGACAGTAACTGTCATGTACTAGGAGGGGATACCAAGTTGGAAAGGTTTGTCCCACTGGTTTGTTTCATTCGGGCAGTGACACTAGAACCAGAAAAGCAGAGAATGGAGGAAACATCTGATCAGTCAAGGTTGGGAACCCCAGTTTTACCCCGTCCCCTGCCAACCCCAAATACCTTTATCCCTCTGGGGAGACTGGTCAAGAAAAGGTTCGAGCCCCCTCGAAGGTCGGGGTAGTTGCTCAGGGCCGCTGCATTCTCCATGGTCCCCTTGTCTCCACAAGCCTGATCAACGTGTGGGGGCTTCTACCCAATACTCTTCATCCGGTTAACTCCAAAGTTCAAGAAAAATGTTAAATTTTGTTTAACCCCCAATGATTCTCCTACTTCCACCCCCCAAGCCTCCCCGATGTCATCCCCGAGTCCTCTGGGGAGAAGGACACAAAATGGTGGAGCATCCTCTCTCCTCAGAGGACAAAATGGTGCCCCATTCCCGAGAAGGAGGCAAAATGGTGATTCCTGCCATTGCCCTCCTTCCACCCCCTCATTAACTGCCCTAGACTCTGCCCCTGACTTTGACCCTGTCCTACCACCACCTCCTGACCCCTCCCTATGGGAGGAGGACCACCTCCCCAAAACCCCACCTCCCCAACCCCTCCATGGCACGGCCCCCCCTCTTCCAACTTCTGCTTCCTGGAGTTCCGGGACCTACCCTTCTGGTACCTACACAAGTAGGCCTGGAGGTCGTGGGCGGGAACCCAGAAGTAGGAATCCAGAAACAGGAGTCCCTATGACCATTGCCCCAGTCATGAAAGGTGAAGAGTCCCGGGTAAACTTGGAACCCTTCTCCTTTTAAACAAAGAAGGAACTATGCAAGGCCCAGAAAGAGTTTGGGCAACAGACTCAGTACTTCAGGGGTCTCCTGAGGGCCACTCTGTCCTCAAATCTCCTGGTCCCTGCAGACCTCAGGGACCTCTTCACATGCCTCCTATCCCCAGGGGATTTTATCTTCTGGGAGGGAGCATGGAAGAGAGCCCTCAAGGATCTGCAACGGGACCTCTTAACATCAGAAGACCAGGCCTATGACCAGGACAAACAAGTCATCACCCTAAACCATTTGGCGGGTGAAGGGAGATGGGCCAAGGTGAGTGAACAGGCCTGGGTCTTATCCCAACCTGTCCTTGCCGAAATTGCAAAAGCCGCCGAGGCCACATTTATTAAATGAGATTACCTGAGATAACAATCCCTTATACTCAAATCTATCAAGGCCCCATGGATCCTTTCATTGATTTTGTTAACAAACTAACAGCACAAATTGAGAGGCAGGTGGCATCGGCGGCGATTGTTGGGGGTTAGGTGTCCTTTTGTGTTTTTTCTCAGCTAGTGGAATTTTTCCCCATTTAGCTGAGAGAAGCCTTGATGGTTGGTACTTCTTTGGTGCTTAAAAAGACAAAGAATCGGCTGGGCCTGGGGGGGCAGCTGGAGTGGGGTTTCTTGGGTCCTTCGGCGGAGGGGGACAGACACTCTCGGAGCTGTTTCTGCTGGGAGAGGAGGATTTTTTGCCATCATCCAGACGGAGCAGCTGCTTCTTCTTCTTCGTTTGAGGCCGTCGCTCCCCTGTCCTGCCAGACATGCTGCAGCACTAGCTGACCACCGCAGAGCTGTTGATTGATCTCATCCATCGGCCTGGGATTCCTGCTCATCCCTGCCATTCCAGCGAGGTGTTTTCCTCAGAATCCTGCAGGAGCTCCGGAACTCAGTGCCAGCTGAGGGGTTTGTGAGGCACCGCCTCTCCTCCACTTTTCCCATCTCAGCCGAGATGAGGTCCCTGTTCTGTTCTGTTGTTAATACTGTAGTTATTGTTGTTGGTTTACCTTATTATACATATTAGTAAAGAACCGTTATTCCCATATCTCTGCCTGAGAGCCCTGTGTATAATTATTTGGAGGGAAAGGGGTGGGGGCTTACATTTTCTTTTATTTTTTTTCCATTTCAAGGGAGGTTCCTGCCTTCCTTAACAGATACTTGTCTTACAAACCAAGACAGTGATGCATCCACACTTCCTGCTGGAGGCAGCGAAAGCTAATGCTAATGAGAGCTGCAGGGCCTTGATCAGGGCACTCCCAAAAGACCTTCCACTGACAATAGCCACCCTGGTTGAGGCCTGCACCAAAGCTGTCCCAGCAGTACCAGTATGAAGACTACCACCTCCGCCAGCGCTGATCCCGAAGAAGACGATAACCACCACCTCTCCAGCAACCAGACCACCATCGCCATTGAGCTGCTTCAGTTGTGGCCAACCAGGCCACACTGCAAAATTCTGCCTACATAAAGTCCCACCCTTCAAAGGGCACCACAATACTTCTAATATGGGCAAGGGAAAAGGGGGAAACCATCAAATAAAAACAAACTAGGGGGAGAGCGCGGACTCACCCTGCACAAGAAAAAAATAGAGGTGAACCACGCGGGGAGAGGGGATGGGAGCAAAAAACACCAGAAAGATCTTTTTATCTCAGGCCACCCAATGAAAAGGATATTATAAGCTATACTGGACGTGACCCATCAACCAGTAGTGACTTTGACACTTGCACTTCTCCCAGAAACAGGGCCCAAAAACTGGAGGGAAGAGTCGTTCTTCTCACCTCGGTGTCACCTTTCCTCCGGACTTGGTCCTGGACAAGAGTTTCCGTGGAGCCACTGGGAGAACCACTGGGGCAACAGGCGAGAGAATGTGAGTATTTTGTGACTGGGGGCACAAAAACACCTCTGCTGAAATAGAGATCTCTCCAGTGACCTTCAGGTGAGATCAAGAAGTACTCGAAATTTTGGTGCAATGAACCTACCCGCCATACTACTTACATAAAGACCAGTTTGTAACTCAGGCCATACCAGTCTGGAAAGAGTAACCTGTAGATGTGGTAGCCCCACAGATCTACCGGGTGGCGGTGATGGGGGAGCAGAAACCAGTCATTCACTGTCACCTCACCAAAGGTGGGGTGGGGAGGGGAATGACTGGGATGTTGGACACATGGGCCAATTTGACAGTTATTCCCGAAAGGGAATGGCCATCAAATTGGGAGCTCGTTCTCCTAGCAAACTACATACAGGGAATAGGAGGGACACAAATAGCAAAAATTTCAAGGGAGCATATCCAAATTAGGGGGCCGGATGGCAAATTGGTACAGTAAGGCCCGTCGCTGAAGATTTCAAGGTGCCTCTCTAGGACAGAGACCTGATGTCACAAGGGGGGCAAGATTGGAGATCCTGACCTCTCCCCGGGATTTTTGATTGCGGCCACTGTGGAGCGCCCTACTCAAAAACTAAATTGGACCACTGATACTCCTATTTGGATAGACCAGTGGCTGCTGAATAAAGAAAAATTAAAGGTGCTCAATGAGCTCGTGGACGAGCAGTTAAAGTACAGAAATATCGAAGAAAGCTTCAGCCCCTGGAGCTCGCCGGTTTTTGTGGTAGGAAAGCCAGGGAAGGACAAGTGGAGGCTCGTTCACAACCTCTGAAAAATCAACAATGTCATTGTTGACATGGGGTCTCTTCAACCAGGGATGCCCCCCCCTCAATGCCTCCCTGCAGATCAGGCATTGGCAGTGGTAGATATAAAAGACTGCTTCTTTTATATCCTGCTGCGTTCCTCTGACTGTGAGCAGTTTGCCTTCAAAAACTTCAATGAGGAGGTTCCACTGGTGAGTGCTGCCACAGGGCATGAGGAACTCGCCCACCACTTGCCAGTGGTACCTGGCCTCATTGCTTTCCTCCGTCCGCGCCACAGCAGGAGAAGCCATCATCCTTCACTACATGGGTGATGTGCTGGTGTGCGCCCTGAATCAGGAACTACTCACCACAATACTTGACCAAGTTATAAAAGTGTTGTCAGATGCAGGATTTATACTTCAGGAAGAAAAAGTTCAACGGATGACGCCCTGTAAGTATCTGGCCCTGGAGATTACTGCGCAGACCATAGTGCTGCAAAAAATTGGCGGTGAGCAGTAATCCCAAAACCTTGGCCGACCTGCACTCCCTGTGTGGGTCTTTAAACTGGGTAAGGCCTTGGCTGGGTCTCTCTACAGAAGACCTAGCCCCCCTCTTCAATCTATTAAAAGAGTGGGAGGGATTGGGATCTCCTCAGGTCTTGACCCCAAAGGCAAGGGTGGCTCTGGAAAAGGTATCCAAGAAAATGCAGACACAAGCTCACCAGTACAACCCTGAATTAGGCTTTAAATTGATTATACTGGGAAGGCTTCCACATCTGTGTGGACTGATATTCCAGTGGGACAAGGTGAGAAAGGACCCCCTCATCATCATCAAGTGGGTGTTCCTTCCTCAGCAGCGGTCAAAGAACATCACCCGACCGCAGGAACAGATGGCACGTCTGGTCAGTAAGGCCCGAAGCAGACTGCAGGAACTGGCCGGATGTGATTTTGAGTGCATACACTTCCCGGTTGCTCTTTCTGAGGACAAAATATCCTCAGCAAGACTGACCAGGGAGATGTTCGAGACTCTGTTGAGACAACAAGAAACATTACAAACTGCTCTAATGGACTACACAGGACAGGTGTCAGTCCCTGCTCCACCACACAAATTATTTAATTTGAAATTTAACATCATTCCAAAAGAAATCAGGAGTAGAGTGCCTCTGAAAGCCAGGACAATTTTTAAAGATGCGTCTGGAGCTCATGCAAGCCTTCACAGTTTTGGGTATTCCCAAAGAAATTAAAATGGATAATAGCCCGGCGTATACATCCAGGGAACTCCTGAAGTTCCTGCAAGAATGGGGAGTGACACACAAGACCGGCATCCCCCACTCCCTGACTGGTCAAGCTATCGTGGAGAGGATACATCAGTCCCACAAGAACACCCTCTTGCACTAGTGGGAGAGCAGTTCTGGCCTTACACCATAGGGCAGATTGTGTAAAGCCTTATTCATATTAAACTTCCTAAACTGCTCTTTTGAGAATTCAAACCCTCCCACGGTCAAACATTTCTCCCCTCATGGAAACCACAGGAACAAAGACCATCCACCTGTGCTTGTCCGGGACCCCGAGACAGGTAGAATAGAGGGGCCCTGGAAGCTGGTAACATGGGGGAGGGGCTATGCATGTGTCAACACCTCTGAAGGTCTGTGGTGGATCCCATGAAAGTGGGTGAAACCGTTTGTGGAAAAACATCCCACTAGACCTCCGGATGGTGAAGTCCAAGTCACAATGGTAGAGGTGTCCCGGGATGGCCTAAGGCAAAGGAAACATCCGCTGGCTTCCACTGGTGACCCTCTCTCCCCATTTTACCCTCATTTTCTTTCATTAAACCATTTTGTTGATGACTTTGATTTTGCTTCATAGGATGACCACCTCAGAGATACTCCCATCTATCCTGAAAGTCTACATCATTTTAGGATGTGTGTGTTGGATTCTGCCACCAGAAGGACAGGCATGGATCGTCCCTCAACCCAAAAGGAACATATGGGTAACTCTGGCATGGGGCCTCAAGCAAGACCACCTCTGCTTGGCTTCGGCAACAGCAGAAAATCCAATGTTTCCCTGCCTGATGGGGATCCCTGATGTTGCCGAAACCCTCCCAGCCAGTCTGAAGAACACCCGTCGGCTGGCTGAGGGCTCATATCCCAACATGCCCAGGGTCCAATTGGAAATCACTAACCCGCTCACCCAGCGGCTGAAGAGGATCCAGAAGCCCCAACAGCTGCCAAGTGAACTGCAAGAGTTGGAGATCCTGGGTTCAGCCAAGGCCAAATGGTACATTCATTTCAAGCACCATTCCCGGGACAGGTCAAGACCTTTGATGGAGGTGTGGCAACATCGGAAGAAATATCAGTCAGCCCAATGGTGTGAGAAAATTGTGCATGTTAAAATGGCCTCCACAATTAAGGGTGAGCCCTTGGCTTTGCCCAGGGGCAAGTTCTTAATTTGTGGAGACTGGGCATGGGCTGGGATCCCTTCCCATCTAACAAACGGCCCTTGCACAATTGGCTCCTTGACCCTGTTTTCTCCCAACAAACCTCAAATTTTAAATTGGGAAAAGAAAATCACAGATTCGGAGTCAGATAGAAAGAAGCGCAGTACCACCGATTCCTTTAAAGAAATCAGTGAGCATTGTGACAGTGAAATTTTTCATTGGAGTAAGTAAAAAAGAATGGCAGTATCAGTATTTTTGCCATGGGTAGCTGCCGCAAAAGCACTCGGGAAATTGGGACACCTTGAGTGCTGGGTGGCTAAACAGGCCAACTTGACATCAAGAGCCATAGCAGACATCTTAGAAGACAAGACAGTCACCAGGCAGGTGACCTTGCAAAATAGAGCAGCCATCGATTTCCTGTTGTTGCTGCATAAGCATGATTGCCATGAGTTCGAGGGCCTGTGTTGCATGAACCTTACGTCAAAAAAGAGGGATGTTCATGCCACCCTAGACAAGATGCAAGAAATGTAAAACAGCATAAAGATAGAATTGGAAGATTGGTGGCGGACCCTGACCAAAAACTGGGGGCTCACAGAATGGTGGTCATCCATCATTCATTCTTTAGTGATGTTATGTTTAATTATATTTCTCATGTTATTTATATTTTGTCTGTTGAAAAAATGTTGTGTTTCCACCACGAAATCCCCTCCTCCAGTTTTAGCACCAGTTTCCGTAAACCAAAGTGATTTTAAGGAAGAATGCCCCAAATGGATATTGATTCCTGAGTATCACACTGAGAACGAAATTTGATCATCCCTCATTTTGTTGGGTTTTTTTTGAAAAAGGGGGAGATGTTGCAGTGTGTTTTGAGTTTATGCTTATAATGGTTACACTTATAATGCTTCAATCCAATTTATCCCCCTTTTTGTTACAATGGTTCATCCTTTTTTATGGAAAATTCTGTTATCTTGCCCCTATTGTTGTCGATCTACCAAACCCATGGCCACTTTCCTGTCTTGTCAACCTAGACCACACCCTTATTTCCAGAGAGTTCCCTGTCCATCACCCAAACCACTCCCTTAGCCCCTTCCCAGTCTCTGGAAATCCCCTATACCCTTTACATGGTCCTTCCCGGTGCCCATCATCTTGACCCACCTCCCTGCCTTTCCCTCATTGGTTTGCTTTGAGACCACCCTCTCCCTGATATAAGTTAGTGTTCAAGCTGCCTTCGGGGTTCTCAGGTCCAACTCCCTTCAGATTGTTGTTCTTCACAATAAAGTGGTTCCTGAAATTGTTGCCTCGAGAGTCCTCCTTCGCCCCTGCTCCGAGGACTGGCTCTCAAGAAAGCAGCGGTCATCCCGCCCATCTCTAGCCTCCCCGGAACTGGGTGGCTCCTTCAATGGGGAATTTGCCTCAGCCCGAGAGGGAGCCTCTGTCTCAGGGTCACTGCCCAGGACTGGTGACCCACAAAGTGGCAAAGGCCGAGAAGGCGAAAGACCCCAAGGCAGTGGCTGAGGCTAGTCCTGGGAGAAATGTACCCGAGGGAAGGGGAAATGGTACTTTGGGGACCTCTGTGGGGAGGGAGACTTGGCTCTCACCTTGCTCTTTCCCAGGAGGACACTTCTCAGCAGCGTCCTGAGGCTGTGCCATTGTGGATGTGGAGGACAGCCTGGAGGGTCAAAGCCTGGAGGAGATTTGAGTGTTGATCCTGACACTTTATTAACAGAACTAAAAGAATAAGAAGAATCAGAGTAAAACCATCAGAACACTTCTCCTCCGCCTGCCCAACTTCTTTTCTTTCCCAACAGACATCGTAAAGACAAAACCTGGGATTTTAAATCAGTTACCAATTCTACAATAGCCTTTCATCAGGTCTTGTAGGGAAAGAAGTTTTCCCTTGCCATGCCTTGGAGACTCCTCCACAAGAAACTGTTCTCTCCTGGCTTTTCTGTTCCACAAAGGGCAGCTGCCTGGGAAAAAATCTGCAATTGCAGAGTTCCTCCCATGTTCATAGACTTCCCATACTTGAGTCAATGAGCCATAAAACTTCGAGGGTATTATTTTAAGGATGAGCTGTTCAAAAGCAAAGGTTCTCTTCATCTATCTCTGCAATCATCTTCATCTCTGGCAACAGAGGTCTTCTCTTTCATTCCCTGGGGACACAGGGTCTCTATCACTCTTATTTCTCTCTCTGTTCAAGTTCCTTATGGGATCGTAGCTCCTTTAACATCTGCTTTGCTCCATTATTGTTGCCTCTACTCGGGTCTACAGTTTGAACATCCCATCCTCACATACTTTCTCATGGATCAAAGGGGATTTTGTAGTATACCATAGTCCATCTCAATGGCCTTACCAAAAGAACTTTCAGCCTCATTCCTAGGGCATCTCTTCATTCTCCTTCTATCTGAGACTTGACTCCATTTTACTGACCTTGTTGTTCTCATGTTGTCTTTCTACATGTTCTCTCTCTGTCCTTTTCTCTCCCCTGAGAGAGGATCAAGGTCTTCAGGTGTCATCTGTGCAGTGACAGGGTTATTACCTTGTCCAGGCCCGCAGAAGGCTCTGAGCAATGGTTGAAGCAGTCACAGGGCTGGATTTCATGTTGCATGGGGCCCATCCCTCTGCCTGGTAACTGCCAAAGCCATGGCAGAAGGGTCCTGACTCATCCTGGAGCCACTCCCAGGGCCCTGTAGAACCTCAGCTCAGTAAAGGCTGGGAGGAGAAGGGAGGTGGTGATGCTCTGTGTCAGCAAGATTTGAGCAGCTGGGAACTGGCCCAGCCTCGGCCAGAACCCTGGGGCTTCTCATTCCCTGCCCGGGAGCCACTGGGCTCTGGCCCAGCCTGGCCAGGCTGCAGAGTCTGAGACAGAGCATGGCTGGGCCCACCAGAGCCCTTTCAAGGCCTGACGCATGAGAGATTTCCTGGGCTTGCTTGTTTTTGAAATTTGGAATTCGCAGAGGTGGACCCAGCTTCTAAATGGCTTAAAAAGCTGTCAGTTCTCAGAGCTAGCCAGCAGTTGGCCCTTTTCCAGACACAGGAAGCTCCCAGCAGCCTCTCCTGGAAAGATCACTCTGTATGTAACTTCCTCCCTCTCCACTAAGTATCAACCAATGCAAAACCAGCACATAGACAATTTCACATTTTTTATTAGAGTTGGTACAAGCTAAAGATAGTTCTTTGCATTGTCTTTCATTATGTTTAGAGTTGCTTCAATCTTTGAAGGGTAACTGAGAAAAGAAAATTTAATTATATATTTTGAATATTATTTTCAGCAAATGATCTACTGTATTTTGCCTCAGTTCTGTTAATTTCTGCACATGACAAAATTGTATTGCACTTTAAATACAAACACTGATTTATAACACTTCTAAGCATGAACCTTTCATACACTGAAACCAAAAGGATAAGGGAAACCAGAAGTAATCATCATAAATAAGATGGCATGGCCAGATGAGATAAACTCAGCCCTTTTCCATTTGAGAAGGGGTCAGGAAAGAAAAAGGCACCAGAAAGGCGTGAAGAAAGCTGTGACTTCCCTCATCAATGAGTTCTTGGGACTGGCCACCTTGAGCTTTCAAAGGCCAGAATCATCAGTCTTAATATCAATTCAGCAGTATTATATATGGCAGCTAAATTGGGATAAGTTTTTAAAGAACTGACTGTTTTGTATTTGCAGTGATAATTACTGTTAGTTGAAAAACTAATGTTTGGCCATGTGCTCTGTCAACCCAGTAAAGAGTCAATTCTGAAGTCTGAAACTACTGGATCTATCTTTCAAACATTTTCTGTCACAGCAATTCCTAATTCCCCACTGGCACACACACTCAGACATATTCAGGTGCACCAGAAGAGACTGCAGCAATCAAATTCTGCCTGGTTTTCCTTAGAGGCCAAGTGGTGTGTGCAGCAGAACCACGGCATCCCTCCAGCTCCAGCTCTGCCTGCACAAAGCTCTGATGAAAGTACAGAAGCAGCTTACAAGTCAGGGCAATAACTCTGCAGCTGGAAAGAAGGCAGCAAACAAAGTATAAACCTGACAGCATGAGACTTGACAAGTCTACATTTGCCTATTCCAAGCAACAATCTTTGCAATTATAAGGGAAAACTAGTGGTACTACAAACTACTGCTTCACTTGTAATATTCTCGTGAAGAGTGGTGCTCATGTACATTGTTTGTATTTCTTTATCCTTGAGGATGTGTAACATATATATATATATAGATTATATACAATATATATTACATATATGTATTACACATATATATATATTACACACATATATATATATACACACACGTAGGTATAGACACACCTCTATATATAGGTATTTTAACTACCTGTTAAACAAGATGGCTTTCTATAGTAATAATTTCTGTATTTGGATTGAAAGTAATGCAACCTTCAAAACTCCCACTGAGTTCATAAGGCCATGGTCTTAACACTAGAGCTTCCTAAAATTCATTCTGCTGTTATTAGATACCATTAAATCTGCTGACCACATAAATACATTGTCTTGTTGCTCAGGCTTAGTAATCTGATGTGCATTATAAATGCTGCAGTACTACTCAGTAATGCTTGCAGAGCAGCTGTGGTAACACACAAATGAAATATGAAGGAAGAAATATTTTTATTTTCATCTTTATATTACAGTCAAATTAACTTGATTATCATTCTGTTTTATAGGTTAATAAAATACATGAGAAATTAATTATTAGCAAAAATAAATATTTATGATGCAGGCACAATGATAATAACAATAAAGGAAAAAACCTCTTAGTGGAAGTCCTTCCCCTGAAGGGTAGGAGATATGCCAACCTAATAACCTCACCAGGGGTTATGAAAAATTTGCACATTGCCTAACAGCCTAAGGTAAAGTCTTATGGTAGCTCTTCAAGTGGATAAAGGGGAAAATGGAATGCAATGCAAAGTGGTACCATTTATCTTAATCAATGGAGACATTTCCTACTGCAGTGACCTTCACTGCATCTTGAGGAGCATAAAAAGCATTAAGGAACATTTTAAAAACACCCAAGGGTGTTCTTTATCTAGGTTTTCTCCCTGATCAAATAAACTGGAACTCTTTATTACAGATATTTCCCATATTTCAAGTTAATGTACATTTCTCTGCACCATAGCCACCTAAATAATCTTAACACTTTGTGAGGGCCCTGACAGTCTCAGAAATGTCATATTCCTCCCATGACACGCATCCCTCAGAGCTATAGATGTGCAATGTCCCTTTTCACTGACACTAACTGAAATTATCATCCTTAAGATGACCAAAGAATGGACTGAAAGGACCAATATTTAACATCAGTGCAAGTACCAAAGGCTGGAAAGCCACGAGTGCGTGTAAAGTGATATTGTATACATGATAAAGCTCACCTGCATCTGTTCTCTTATTCCAGTGTTCATAAGAAATAATACTGTGGACAGGAGGGCCATCTCTCTTACTCAAAGCAGCAGAGTAAACTGTTTACTCCTGGCTTTTTCCTCATGAAGACTCAGATTTAAATCAGGCATCAGTAACACTTCAGTAAGCCTTACTGGGCAAGTTTTGGAGCCTAAATGTCACCTTAGAACAACTGAATCATTCTCTGTTCAATCGATGTACAAAGGTGTTCAGCATCAGAAAACATGCAGACATTAAATATAAAGATATATTGCATTTAGAATATTTATAGAACTTTAGTCTCTCTACTCTTTGATGTTGATCCACGTGAACTAGCTTTTCACACCAGGAGAAAATGATAAAAGCAAACTGCACACAGATTGCAAGAGTATTTCACTCATAGTGCTCTTTATATCTGTAGGACTTCAAGAGCACAAATAAATTAGCAAGGCTTAAGTAAATAAGACAATGATAAACCCACTTCTCTGTATTCCTGCTAATGATAACACACAGCACTGCAATAAGCTGTGGCTCCTAATTACATGAGGTGTGTTCATTTCTAAAAATTATCTTCAATCTCTGTATTCTTTCCAGTAATGCAAAGCAGTCTTATTGGGCAATATTTCTAAGAGAGATGAAACACAAAATAAACAAAAGCTTGGATTTATGTAATTTCTTTATCCACATTCTCTCTTTTTTAGTTACTCTCACTGTTGCTATTAAAACATTCTGTTTGCACCTGAATTTGAGTCTTCCATACTTCCTTTTGCTTTTTTTTGATAAGTTCTCTTTGTTTTTACGAGTTTCTTTTGTCTTTACCAAGCTAAACATGTCCTTTCCCAAATTTCTCAGCAAATATGTACTTGGTATTAAGTGGAAATCTGGTCCAAAATCTAAAGTAAACTAGCATCTTTCAGATAAAAAACACAATGAGGTGTGCAAAGCCTTTTATTTAATACCATAGGAGTGACAGTATATCAAAAGTAAATTTTGTCAAGTATGAGGTAGTGAATTTCAAGCTCTTTATATTCTTTCCATACATAAATTATCAAAATTACCTGCATGCTTTGTAATTTCAAGTCACTTGAACTTGAGTTTCTGCTTATGATTAGTAGTTTCTGCACTTCTGCACTGTGCAATACTTGTTTTAGTTCTCTGTGGTTTTTCTTTACTATTCAGACATTTTTCCTTATGACACTTCCAAAGCACGAGATTTATTTCTGAAAACTTTAAGTCACATGTTTTTCTGCTTAAAAAGTAAACTTTAGACAGCAATTATAATCATCAGTCAGATCATAAGTTTATTCCATAAAACCTGACAACAGTATAGAACAGCGACAGGAGAAATGTGTGTCAATGATGTTTATTAAAAACATTGATCAGAATATTGGAAATACATTACCTTAATACTTGTCAAGTATATTCATGTTTTATGACCAAATCCAACAGCTGCTTTTAAAATTCAGGGTAAAGATCTGTGTATCTTGCCTGTCTATTTCTTTGAATTCCCTGCATCTAGTCTCTAAATCCAACCCACAGAGGAGTTCTTGGGTTTTATCCTCTCTTCTCCTCAAAATTAATGTGAGTCATATAAAGCACCTGACACTGGTAATCATTCCTTTATATTCAAAATATATGTAGCTAGAACAAATGTGTGAGTCGCTTGGCCGTGTTCCATCGCTATGCTGGAGCAGCTCTCCACCTCTCGCACATATTGCATGTTTTAAAGCTGTCTGGTGTAACAGATAAATCTGGGCAATCGCCTGTTCCATAATGATTTCTCCTGACATTCTCAATTACGTTTTGGAGAGCCTTGAGTACAACATTTCCAGCAGTTCCCTCAACCGATAGCATAAATTTTCTTAAACTGCAACAGACTGCTGTGCAAGATTTATTTGCTGAGCAGTTAACTCTGGTTACACCATCAAAAGCGGGAAGTGGAATTGCATCAAATTTCACCAGCAGTAATTAATTTCTTATTTTGAAGGGAAATAGTAAGACCTGAGCTACAAACAAAGAATATATTCATATAATCACAGCACAGAAGCATTACTTTAAATTTCCTACAAATCATCATGGAGTGCAAGCCATCATGTAAGAAGGTCACCATAAATATTATTAGGGACCTTGACTGCATTTTTGGCAAGAGGCTAGAAGCTAAAGAAGGTATGAAGACTTTGCAATGGAAGCACCATCTAACAACAGGTAAACTTCTATCAACATACATATTTTCTACATTAAATGGAAACCTGGGTGACTAGGGTGATAGGAGCTCAAACAATTGTAACCTTGCATGTAAAATTTGACATATTTGTCATAAACTGGCCCAGTTTTGGGGGGGGGTAAATGAGGGGGTGTGGAGAGGCATGTTTTTTGGGAGCGAGGTCTTGTGGTTTTAAATCATTTCAATTTGAAAGCAGCTCTTATAAAAACAAAACACAAATGTACAAATACTGTCCTTTTTGGTTTTTTCACTCAACTAGAAAAATACCGCAAACCACTACTCTTTAGAATGGTTCTATGTTTTAACTTGTAACATTATGTTTCTTGAATGACTGAGTAAGGCAATACCTCTATCCTAGTACCTCTTAAGAGATAGAGAGTTGTCAGCTATATTTCTGCAAAAGACATACCTCTACAATTCTCTTCCCACAAGAGACTGGGAGTATAAGCAAGAGAGTTTTTTACAAGGATCAAAGTACAAAATTAACTACAGACAAACAAGAAACTACATTGAATAGATGACGGTAAGGTTTTCTCAGAAAGATTGGTGAGAAAGAGCGTGTACATAAACTGATTTTTACAGAGAGAAGAGTAAACAAACACATTATACTGAGCACAAAATGTAACCTCTTAAATATAACTGGAACAAGGGAAAAAGTAACATTTAATTGAGGAAATGCCTAACCTAAACACAGTGTTTCCATGAAAGGTCTTGAAGGGAAAAAAAACAACAAACCCACAATGAAAACAGCAAAAAAGATTTTTTAATAGCTGATTCCATAAGATATTTAAGAAGATATTTTCTCTCAACTTATAAGAGGTCTCCTTTTGAAAAGCATTTTCAGTTCCATGAGAAAGCAGTCTGAACTAGAAAGCCAGAGGGAGAAGAAGAGAAAACATCAACAACAAAACACATGAGGAAACTATACACTCAAATTAATGATGTCCTAGTGCCAACATCTCCAAATTAAATCAGTCTCCAAGCACTTGAGGTATATTAAAAACAGGGCAAATCGCAACAGAAAGATCAAAGAGACTTGGTTTTGAAAGTTCAACCTGCAATACTTTTGCTTTGGTGTTCCCAGCTATAAAGAAAGATAATAGCATCTCCCTTCCCCAAATGAGCTCCAGGATGATACAGGCATCTATCAAGTACTTGAATATCATAGTGATAAGTACTCCAGTTTTTATTATAGAAATAAAACACATTTTGCTACACAAAATAGGCAGATTGAGTTCTATATTTGTACTGAAGGTATTTTTGGATCACCATGGGCCCAGTGTAATTTAAAGCAGTGTCTGTAGCCTTGACTGCAAAGGCAGACAACCCATCCATGGCCTCAAAACAGTGGCTGTCTCAAAGAAAAAATTTGTAGGGGCACAAGTACCCCAGCCATGAGAGTAGAGGGAGAAAGGTTACTAAAAAATCAGCTGGTAGAGTTTATGTTAGCAGGTGGGTGTAATTCAGCCCAACACAGAACAAAAGTTCATACAAGCTGTGGAATGTTGATTATACATATCTTCAAAGTGGTGCTCATGAGCAGATTCCTCTGATTCGTTTTGAAATCTTACATTATTTTACATTTCCTGTACTTAATTGCTTTTCATTTCTAATTTTCCACAGCTCATCCCCATTTCTTGCTTATAAAAAACACTTTATATTCTGTCTTCTTATTCCTGCTTAGTGGCTGTCAGAAACCCTAAATTACTCACAGTTTCACCCACCACCTTTCCCTCAGACTCGTCTCGTCTTTCTTGAGAACTGTAACTCATATTTAAATTCATTTCCAGGGTGCCAGCAGCTTCTCAAAGTTGTCAGCAATTTTTCTTAGGAACTGCATTCCAGCAAATGCAATATCTTATCCAATAGAGAAACTGATTTAAGAAACTGAGTTAAGAAACTGTACAAGACAGAGAACATCTGCCAGTCTAGTAGGGACACCCCATCTGCAGGAGAGATTTTGTCCTCATTGAAAACAGCTTGGGTCTCCTAAGACTCAACCAATAAAAGTTACTGTTTCATCATAGGAGTTCAGTGATCTTATATAGAGTATTATTGAATATCGTGACAAACAGCCCACTGAGCATGCCCTGAGCTGCAGGAATAGAGCACTCTCTACATTCTGCTGACTTGTTCCCTCCAGAAACAGAAACTCATGTCAGTGATTAACAAGAACCTGGTAGAAATTCAGCACAGCTGGAGGCCAGCAAACTACAAGCTGCAGTGGCAACTGCAGTAAGTGAGTTTAAAATTAGAGACTGAAAACTTTGAAAAACAGAAGATGAGGGGAAAGAAGAAAGTTCTAATGCACTGTAATGGATTAAAAAAATGTTGTAAAACATTTCTATGCCTGTGTTTATGGAAATTTCTCCAGCAATCTTTACTCACCCTCTGCTAATGTATGTTAACAACCATATCTGTGTCTTCGATGGCAGCAAATTATGCTTGTTTTCTTTTAATTTGCTCTTTAAAAACACTTACATAAAAATAATTATAGCACTCCACTTTTAAAAGTTTGGGTATAAAGGCTAATTGATAGATTTGTCTCAGAAATAAATATTTTGAAATTACTGTGTCATTTCAATAATATTGTTTTAAATGTTTTTTTCCCAGGCCATAAGCATGACAACTTTTTGAACAGAGTTTGTATATTGCTCCATTATTCTTCAGCTTTAAATAAAAAGAAAAGGCCACTGAAAGAAAAGAATAATTCCAGCACAATCGTTTTGAGGTTCATTGGCTTAAATTATATGATCAAAACTCACATTATATTTAATTTCAGTATGTTGTCAACATGACCATCACATTTAGCATTTAGCTGTTTCTGTTGTCCCATACACAAATAACATTTGTGTGTTACTTGTATGTTTTTGCAAGAAAACTAAATTTATAATCCATAACAATTCCCCCGGCATTGCCAGGATTTTATTCGGAGAGGATGACATCCTCTGAGATCTTCCAGGAATCAGTGCTAAAATGGTAATCATTTGATTAATGCATGGAATGTTCACCAAGAAGTTTGGACATGATGTGGTAGCCAAGAGATTCTTTGAATAAGGGACCACCTGGAACAGAGCAGAGGTAGTGTTGCCTCCATAGATGGTGTGTGCATGGTAATATCAAGGCAATGCCATACACTTTGGCTCACTTTGAAGACCTGTGGTTCAGAAAAAAATGTTGAAAAATATTCAGAGGGAAACCAGATGGATGACTTAAGATCTATCTTCCCCAAGGCAGAAGATCCACAGTCACTTCTTTAGATGAAGGATTATAGTACAACTTGATCACAAGCAATCTGGACAAAAAATCTAGCAGAGATTTCTGATAGCAGAAAGCACTTAAATCTAACAGGTAGTTATAGTAAAACCAAATTGCTAGAAACTGAAAGCTAGCTAAGCTCAGAAAAAGAGGTGAATGCTTTTAATAGTGAGAGGGAGTACTCAATCTACTTTTCCAGGAATGTACCTAATTCTTTGCATTTCATAGACTCTGAAATGGTTTTGAATGCTGCAAGTTCATATAATGAGATAGAAATTTGATACAGAAGGAGTTGTTTAAATTGCAAGAGAATATAATTGTGCAGAAGTTGTACTGTGAGGAAGGTTAAATTATGCAGAAGGTCATTTTTGATTCCCACCAGTTAGTCCTATGTATGTCTGTGAAATGGAAATACTATTCTTTGTTTTGTAAAAATTCAATGTCTGCTTGTGTGGTAAAGTATTGGAACAGGCTGCCCAGAGAAGTTGTGGATGTCCCCATCCCTGAAAGTGTTCAAGGCCAGTAGAAAACCTGGTGGGAAGTGTCTTTGCCCATGGCAGGGGGGCTGGAACTAGATGATCTTTAAGGCCCCCTCCCACCCAACCATTCTGTGACTCTTTGGCAGCAAAACTAGAAAGCTGAAGAACATTCTTTACTCAACAAGAGTGCTATTAAGTTCAATAAATACGGTAACTACAACGATTTCTTATGAACTTAAAATTGGAAACTGTTGTGAAGCCTACACTGCACTGTTTTCAGCTGTCTTTGCATATCAATTATGGCTGTCCAAATTAAATTGTTCCACACCCATGGCAGCCTCCAAGATTTCTTTAGGCAGAGGGATTGCCAGTGTGTGGCAATGTCATTTCCATTCCTTTAGGGCAATCTACTTCTGACAGAAAAAATACCATTTACTCCTATCAAATCAATAGGCCTCATTTTCATTTCAGAACCTGTAAGGTTTAACTGTCTGTATCGAAGCTCATTTAGTCAGACATTATTATCTACTGTTTATTTGTATACCACTCAGCAGAGCAAGACTCTTACCTAAGTAGATATCACTGCAAAAACACAAATGAAAAGACAGTGGCTGAAATGAAAATATCAGCTACAGGCTTTTCCTGTCTGTTTTCAACTGCTGACACGAATTTTGTAAACTACTTCATATTTCCTAATAGTCTTAAAAGAGACCAAATTGAAACACTGTAGTTCTTAAGTACCCCAAATGTCACTGATCAGTTAGCTGTGTTAAAATAAAATACTGTAAATCTCATGCAAACTCATAACCTTGAATCCTGATTTTCAATTCAACACAAAAATCAAACTGATTTTTATTCTTGAATACCAGAGAGCTAGATTTGTTTGCTTACCGGGAGGACACTGGGATTTTCCATTTCCAAAATCTCAAAATCCTTCAAACTCAAGGACCACATGAAAATGCAGACAAGCCCATCAATGTAGAAGACAAAAATGGCCCTCTGGAAGCCTTGTACCAGTTCTGTGACTGGGTTGCTTTGTACAAAAGGTTACATTTTTGTATCCCTTTTCCATCTTTCAAAAATGCAGAAGGAACTAAATATTCCAGACTGCACCTAGTTAAACACTCCTGTCCTGATCTGCTCAGCCATGCTGGAGGACTTCCAGGAAGCAGGAATTGAGAGGCATGTATCTCACAAACACAGCAGTTATATTTTACCGCTCGGGCTTATGCACACCACGGCCAGATATAATAAATCCAGATAAAATAGAGTCCTAGATAACCCACATTAAGAACTGTTCATTGAACTAATATAATCTACACCATAGCCAATGAGTATGGAAGGCTATTAAGCATGAAGTCCACAACTGCCTTGTTAAGTGCCTGCAAGCTCTCGGATGAATGGCAGTAGGGTTCAATTTTTCTGCAAGATTTTAACATCAAATTGCCTGGTATTGGATTCTGAATGCTTCGGACTCTTTATGTTTATGAATTTTTTATAAATGTTATTTAATATGCAAGTGCTGTGAGATTGTACATTAGCTGGAGAAACAGCATGATTTCTGACGGATATGAGCAATTTTCCTGTACTCAGATAAACTGAAATATGGAGCCAGTCTTTTACCATATGGCTTACCCTCAGCCATCATGTAACACAGATCTCTTTGCCCAGCAAAATTACATCCTTTCACCACCAGGATCCTATTCATCCTGACAGTTTCCAAATCACAGAACCACAGTAGAGTTGGAAGAGACCTCTGAAAGTCATTGAGTTCAAGCCCCTGCAATAAGCTGGGATGTCTTCACCTAGATCAGGTTCCTCAGAGCAAATGTTGCTGTCCAGCCCGACCTCTGATATTTCTAGGGACAGGGATCTTCTGCATGGGTAGAACCATCTTCTCTGTTCCCCTTGTGCTCTGCTCTGTACTTGCTATTCTGGCCACCACACAGCACACTTGTCTGTTCTTCACGTTTATCAGATTTAAATTTCACTGTGACAGGGTATTAGCAAATATAATGCTCCTTGTTTTGAATCTATCCTGCCTTCAAATAATGTAGAATGAGGCTGTCTGATGCAGGACTATCAGAGTCAAAAAGAAAAGTGGAGAGAAAACTAACGTCTTATGAATTTGAAAAAATAAAGTAAACACCGAACCTTAGGATGAACAGAAATTCACATGAAGAAATAAAAGGAAGGATATGCACCAAATTTTAACCTCCTGATACAGCCTTCCCAAAGAAAATAAAAAAGTAAATGTGCTGATAGGAAATTTTTCATTCTGCTTTGTGCTCTGGATAACCCACA
>VWYI01008843.1:22283-60617 GCA_013399455.1 Anthoscopus minutus
TAAAGGTCTTTGGCGTTTGTAGGAGAACATGCTGCAAAGCAGCCACGATAATTATGGAGGAGGGAAGGGAGTAAAGAGTCCTCCTTTCTAGGTCACTGAAGGATGCAGCATCCCCAGGGCAGAGACAGATATTGCAAGCATATGAGTAGAAAAGAACAGTGTTTGCAAAGAGGTAGATCCTGGAATCCACCTAATCCACGTTTGCCATATTCCTTTGAACATAAACATGAACATAAATACAGAGGGTATCTGCCCTGAGGGTGATAAACACGGTGGTACACCTGGTGACATATACAGGAAATGCTGATTTTGGTGCCAAGGAGCTTCTGCAACATCAGGTAATGACAGCTGAATTTAGGCACCACTTTTTTGGTATGTGTGATCCTCACTGAAAATGCCCACTGAAATTTAGTGCCAGGAAAAAGGTAAAAGAAATGAATGAAATTAAATAAATGGGCAGGCAGAGCTATAACCTGTATGCACTGGACAGGTAACAAACATTGTTATTTTAAAATTATTGCTAACATTGTTGAGCAAATCTATATAAAATAATAATAAAATCTCATTCCTTTCAAGATTCATCTCCTATCATTGTGTTCTCTCTAGAGAGAAGGATAATCATGCTGAAAAATAAGCATATCTACACTTTTATACCTTCTCTGTCTCTATGCCTTTCCATAAAGCCATGCTGTTTCTAAGAGCGGTTGGTTTTGGATATCACTTCCTAGCATTTAACAGAATCCTTCTCCTATGAAGCTTTACCATGAGCTGCTGTACTTTATCCTTTTTATTCCCTTCTCATGCTTTTGCATATCCATAATAAGCACTTAAAACAATGAAGCTATAATCTATAATCAACAGCTTCAGGGGGTAGCTGTACTTTGCTCTTAGAATGGAAATTATATGGCCAAGGAAAAAAATAAATATTACCCAACAGTTACAATTTTTAGGCATTTTTATGCAGAATTTCTCTTTCAGATGGTAGAACAAACACTTGTGATCTTTTCCCTGAGCTGCCTCCTCTAACAACCTGTCCTCCTTAAGAGATCTCACTACCAACATCAAAGAAAGTGGCTACTGTGCCTAGTCAGATGGCATTTCCATTCTTGCCCAAATGAATCCTTTCTTTTCCCTCAGGCTTATAGAAATCTAAAGATTCAGAGAAGTGTTCAGGGAAATTGCCTGAAAACATCATACACTGCCAAAAGTATTCTGAATCCATGTTGCTGGCCTTGTCTCTGAAGGTCCCACCATCCTCTTAAGCAGCTATGATCTACCAGATGCTGCTGTATTATTTGTGCTGATAAGAAACAGCAGTTTTATTATGTCTGACATGTGCCAGATTGAAAGTATCATTCCAAGAAAATTAGACATTCAGCATTCAGAGGTATTTAACAATACCAAAATGAAAATAAACTTCATCCAGAATATGCACCTCCTTCAGTGGATTACAACAGCTCTCATTAAGAGTAGCTTCTTCAGTCCTTGCTGTGGTGAATATGGTCCCTCCAAAAGCCAAGTGAGGCAGCTTATGCTTTGTCTCTGTTGCCTTTGTGTCTTTGAAATTGCAAGAATGGCATGTTATGGTTGATAACTCTTGGTACTACTGCTCTGAACCAAACTGTTCTCGTTTCCAAGATCTGAGAATACTAATTTGGCCTTTGTAATAATTCATTTGTTTTTAAATTACAAGCTTTATACTGGGCTTTTCTTTAATAATAGGGATGCAAGCGGCCTTAAAAAGACAAGAAAATTTAAGTTTGTTTCGTGATCTACTTCTCACCTAGGTTGTTACTGTTGATCTTCACTGGAAAATACTATTACCAGAACTGTATAGCAAATAAGACACTGAATTTATAAGCAAAGTCAAAAGAACTTGTGGCACAGTAGAATTTAAGAGTGGTATTTGTATCTAAAAGCAATAAAAAAAATCCATTGTGTTGGCTACAGGCCAACTTTTGTTCTTACATACTTGCTACCTGTCACTGAATAAAGATCAAGATGTTTAGGCTGGTTTGTTTTCTGAAAATGGTAAAAGGCACCAAAAGAAAAAATCAACTTTTTTTAACATTAGGAAGGTTAGAGAAGATAGACAAGCTTGAGAGGTTCTGCTGTTACTGAATTGGACCACAGGATTAAAAACTAGATTTTTCTCTAATTATTTAAAGAAATTGAAGCTTACATACTTTGTTAAATACTGAGTGTGCACTAATACCTACCTGAAAGTGAATTGAGAAGAATTTTATTAGGCTCTCAGTATGAAAAGTAGCAAGAGGAATACATTAGGAGATGCCACTCATCCAGGAAGTTTTAAGTGAGCTGCTGGCTTTCTTCTGGCTGAATAAAGCTTCCAAACTCCAAATGACAATTCTTCCTCACAAAACTATTCACCAAATGTGACTAAGAGCATAAAATTTGCTTATGTTTGGGATAATATATGGCCAAAGTATGATCTTGTCTTTGAATTTTTTCCTGGTTTTGAAATGACTCCATGAAAATCTTAACCAACTCCAATGACTGGGTCATCTTTCTTCTGTTCCTCAGGTATCTGCCAAAAGTCATTTTTTCATGATGCTCACACACTTGACAGCAGCAATGAGATCACTCTATAGCTGATATGTTAATAGCTGTGTAACTCCCTTTGAGTTCTTGCAGTATTCCTACAGGATTGCTGTTTCTCTGCTTTTCCTCCCTTAAAAACTCCAGTTGCATTCTCCAGCACAATCCTTAATCTTTTCATCTCTACAATTAAAATGGGAAGCAAAATAGGTCAGCTATTCACATAATCATGATGGTTTAAAGCTTGTCAATCTCTCTCATATAAACCTGCCTAATTTTCCTGCATGCAGTTTTCTTTAATGGAATATTATCTATCAAACCATAGCTTTACAGTGTTTTTCCTTATTCCCTTTGTTAAAGAAACTTGGGAATTAAACTTTTTGTTTGTTTGTTTGTTTTTAATTACATCTAAAATTTTCATCAGTCATTCATCATCACCTCAGTCTGTTTTTCTTTTATGAAAAGGGATTGCATAAAAGAATTGCCACAATAAAATCCCACAGGCTTGAATTTTACTTGCATAGAATTATTGATAAGAACAGTGTAACATGTCCTTCTGATAAAACATGGTTTTTTTCAGAACGTGTGCTTATTCATTTATTAGTGATGATAAAAACAGCCAGGAGCTGTATTTTTAATGCCTCTGTGTAAAGAACGAACTGCCTCAAGGCTAAACATCTCCTACAAAATGTCTTCCTCTCTGGAAAGTAGCAACATCTTTATGCTAATGATTAAAAATATTCCCTGGATCTATTTTTTAATGTATTTTAAGAAAAACTTTTTTACCCATTTTTTCTTTGCGCATAATCATACTTCATTCATAAAGAAAATCCTTGTAATGAATCAAGTGTGTTATAAATCACATCAGTGTGAAACATTTCAGAATTGACTCCTACAATGTCTAAGGAATATGCCCTTATAAAAGATAAAAAGTGTCTAAGTGTCGTATACAATGGCAGGATGGAACATGGACCCAAATAATTACAGGTTTTTAGCCATTCTTGGAATTTTTGCCTTTAAAAAATCCAAGCAGAGGAGGAAAATCAATCTTTTGTCAAACATATAATGTGAATTCCTACCTAATCTCTCCAACTTGTGAACCCAGCAGCCTAGAGAAGTTCTCCTTCATCAGAGTAAAAGATAATACTGACACATGTTCATCACAATGTGTCTGGAGACATGAGGTATTACCTTGAGCTTTTGTACAGCCATCTGACCTCATGCACCTTCTATTTTGAAATCATAAGTCAATTATTCCTAGTTTAGTATTTCTCCTAGATTTCTAATTAATATATTCACTAAGTTTATATGGGTTGCTGTTATATTGCAACAGATGTCCCCCTAGGACTGTACAGATTCCCATTTACCACCATGATTTTTTCATCTGCAGCTGACAGCAGAAGAGCAAAATATAACTATCACCACTATACTGAGATCAAATCCAATAGCGTGCTTTGCTCATATCAAAGTCAATATGACTTCATTTTATTTTTAAATAATACTTCTTATAACAAGTTCTAAGAAATTCACCACATAACCTATCTGCTTAGAGAGGAAAGTATCAGCTACCAGAGACCATTTTCTTCATCACCACCTGATAGCTCTAAAGAGAAAAGACATCTCTAATGCAGAGCCAAAGGAATCACCACACCTTCTTGCACCCTGCCAGGGTGGTGAATGAGTTCTATGGCTAACTGTTAAAACCAAGGATTATACGATACATTCCACAAAATATTACTTAAAAATTAATTATTGGTAAGGCTTTTGGCCGGCTTCTAAACACAGCCTCAACCTCAGTACAATAAGGGCTTCTCCAAGCCATCATGTAAACCAACAGAAAAATATTTCCTTATAGGAATATCTCATTTGTGGAATCACTGTTACATATTACAGAATATAATCATGATTCTTCTGTTATCAAAACTCGTTAGACAAGCAAAGGCCAGAGCCAAACCAGTCAGTATTATTGTACCAGCATTCTCCAGCAGAGCTCTGTCCTGCCTGGAAGTTTCTGATCAGGTCTAATTACACTTATCAGCTTTGCAAAGGCCTTTTGAGAGTTGCAGAAGAAGAACACAAAACTAGAACTGTTATTGTTATTCAACTCTATCAACATTTTCTCTGCAGGCTGTGAAAGCAAGAAGAAGGGTAGTTTATCTATTAATAACACTATAGATTCATATACCTAGGGAAGAACTGAATTTAACTATGACCTCACATACTGCAACTATCATCCAAATTTGAGCAGGTGGAAAAGATGATACGACAATTAATTTGCCAGTAATCTGAAAGTTTTAAGACTTCCCACTATGACATCCTACTATGGGATTCGTGCATGACTTCATTCAGCTCACTGCACTACAGCAGTCCCACAGCATGGAGGGCCAGAGGTCTGGAAGCTGGTTAACTCTTACAGATGTGCTGCCTTATGGCCTGAGTAGCTCAGCCAGCTGTGCTACACTACCAGCAGCAGAACTGACTCTGCTTTTCAGCACCCACAGCATGAGCAGGCCATCCTAGTCTGCTTCCCACAAATAACCATCACCAGCATCTATTTATTGCTAATATTTACATTAGAAGACCTCAATATTAAAATCATACTTTATTCTCACTTCATATAGTAAGGAGAGCATAAGAATTTTCTCATCATTTGTCGACACACATTTCAAACCTGTCCTGTTTCTTAGCTCATCATCTTGAATGTCACAAGAGTTATGCTTCTGCTGCCATTATGATCTGTTAATAAAAGGTTACTGCAGGGAAGATGAAATTTTTCTAACTTACAACATCTGTCACGTTGAAGAGTCAAGGGCAAAAATACTGTTGGCAAATTTATTCTTGCAAGCACTTGTAAAAGAGATTCTAAACTACAGTAGCCTTTAAAAACAATAATGATTTTGAGTACCTACTTATATAAATATATATATTTATATATGCATACATACATACATACTGGATGCATATTTCATCTATACTCTTTGTCTGTTGTGTGCAATCAACTAAATCTATTTCAATATTTATCTATTTAATAGGCCAAATGTTATAATTTCAAACAAATCATGTTGTGAATTCACAGAACAATGAATTCACTGCTTATTTATAAAATCTCTGTTCCATGGGACAAACCTGGCTGTATTTTGGTATCTAAATACACATACTAAGAATACTGCATTATTTATAGCCAAAAGAAGAAGAAATTCAGGTAATGGTATTCATTTTAAACAGACAGGTTTTATTTACTGTTGTTTTATAAATTCTGTATACCCTAGCACTAACATCTTCCAAAAACATATTTTTCTTAGACTTGCTGGAATTATACTCTCTTAGTGGTTTTTTTTCCCCTGGGACACTGAACATAAGCTGACAACTCACCCTGATTTGCTGAAGTTGAATGTTACCTGAAGTGACATGCTGTCCAAGGCTTGGCAGAAGCAACCATTTAGAAGTTTTTAAGTCTGATATCTTGGCCAAAATCCAAAAAGGTCAGTAATCATCTGGCCTTCAAAAACCTGCTTGTAATGATACAGAAACAAGGTCGATTCATGAATGTTTCAGAGAATTTGGGCTTAACTGGAGACCAGATTTCCTGATCTCCTCACTGGAGATCTCACATATCAAGCCCACAGTGTGTGTAGGAGTTTTCCACTAACACCACCAGGGTTTGCCTTGGAGGCAAGGCAGACACTCATGTTGATCCTCCACCGAGAGCATGAAGAAAGCACATCAGACCTCTGGGGTAATTCTGGGGACGTGCTTTAATCTTGGCCCAGAACTGGGTTTCTCAACTCCCTCTGCTACTGTCTGCTTTGCAGTTACCTGGTGCAAAACTGGAGCCTCTGGAGACATTAAAAGAAGAATGATAAATGAAGATCCATTTCATTAGAAGGCAATTCAAAACTGAAGTGCTCACTTTGCAACAAGAAGTCTATGAGACTGCAGCCTTAAATATTGATTTTGTATTCATTGTCATTGACAGAAGCAATCCTATTTTTGCAGCATGTAATAAATATGACTTTAAACAGAATAAGGCCCTTTCAGCAAGAAATTTTCCATATATCTGTTTATAAGCTTAAAATTAAAGCCACTAAAACTGAAAAGAGAAAAAAATAACCAAGGGGGTTTTCAAAAATTTAAAACTCTATCATGCATAAATGGAGCTCATCAGCAAAAGTAATTTCCCTGCAGAAAACACTCCATCTTTTGTTTTATGTAAGTTAGCAACATGAATATTTCATTCCTCGTGAAACTGCCGTTACCCTTTTGCATTTCATAGCTATGCTTGGTGTCTCAAATACATAAGCTTATTTTTCTCACTTTGCTGTTCAAGTCTATTGCAATTACAGGTTTTGCTGTATCTCAGTAGATAATAGAGTTTGGAATCTGATATTAGCAGCAACCACATCCTTTGTCCCTAACATCCCCTCTAGAAAGTAGATGGGAAGAAAGGAACATAAAGGACAAACGGCTGCACAGAGGGTGATTATTCTCAAGATACCAATCATCATTTGGAAGGCACGTCAGGTATCATTGTCCTCAATTGGTTTAGGTTTTTGTCAAAACTACTGTCAACTTTGGCAAAATTTTACATTTAAACAAAAGGTAGTAAAAACACCTACACTGCATATCCATATTAAAACAATAGCCTAAATGAATGCAGAACTTAATTTATCTGTGAGATGCATTTCAATTCCAGGATAGGAATAATAAAAAGAATCAGTACAGTGGCTAACATTGTATTCCTAACAGGTCTTGCACAAAATTGTGGCCAAAATAGGTTGCACAAGAATACGGACCCCATACAAGCTTGCATTTTAAATTAATTTAATCTCAAGAAGCTTAAAGCTTTTTGATTAAGATGAAAAGGTGAAGATAGATTAATTTACCTATATTTAGTTCCATTACCATTTCAAATTGTCTTTTTTGGGAGAAATTTTATTCTTAATTTTGTTACTTGACATGTCAGAGTCTGAATGGCTGATTTTTTCTTTCAGGGTTGTTTTCAGTCATTTTACAGGATTCTTTTTTCAAGATTGCACATATCTGAAAGAAATTGTATCAGATCTTCCATCCAAACAGCAGTATACTTTCTTCTTTAAATGGAACAGACTTTTTTAACTGTGGGCAGTGAGCAGTCCTGGCTACTGCAGCAAAATGGCCAAGGGTGGTCTAATTTGAAAATCATGCTGCAAGGCAGGCCACCATTCAGAAGACCACCCAGGAAGAGTCTACAAGATAAAATCACTCTAAAATTGTAGTGCCATAAACCAGCAAGGAAAGGATTTTTCCACTTTAGTTAAAAGATCAGCAGGCAGAGAGATTCATGCTCCAGAACACCTGTGTCTAATCGTGCTTAGAGAAAATAAAACAGCCACTGTCCAATGAAAGTCATCTGGTAACAAGCAGAATTGAGTGTAAAACATGACTCAGATCACTGGTGAAGGTGTAGGTATCTCTGAAGAGAGGCAAGATACATTCCAAATTACTTTTCATGTTATTGTAGCTATCTCCTTTTTCCTTCATCCTCTATAAAAAGTTTTCAAATTTGTTTATTCCGACCATGAAAGCATTTGCATAGGCAAAGACTCATGATAAAACATAAGGACAAGAGCACCCCATGCTTAAAACTTGTCTCAAAGACATGCATCTATGTTTGTGCCTTGTTCAAGGCACAAGTGTAACATCTACACAGTGTAAGGTACACTGTCTGCCATTTGTGATGTCATGCAAAAAAAAGAACTGCAAAAATTCACCTTTTAACTGAAGTCATCAGTGTAAAAGGGAGAGTTAATCAATGTATAAAGCAGAAGTTTTAAAATTAAATTGGGTGAGAGAATGCATTACATACTAGAGAATTTACTTGGGTATTCAAAATTTAACTATTGCAGAATCATAAACTGAGTTAGTACAACTTCTCAGTTTTAGAGTAGTTTACATGCAAATTATTATCCATCCCTGTGAATCCTGCTCAGCATTAGGAAATTGCTGATCTTATAATGTAGCTCCATCTTTGGTATGGTGATCAACATGTTTGACCTACTTTGTAAATCATTGCTACTTTTTTGCTTTAATTCGTTAAAGAAATTTTTTGCATGCCTGTTTTATTTTCCCTTATGAAGTCCTAAATCATTATGGATAAAACTGTGCTGAGTTATATCTCAAATGGTATTCCATATGGACCCAAAATCATGACAGATATTGAGGGCATCAGCTAGTAAGCCTGATGTCTCTTTAGCTCTCCCTCTCTTCATCTACTGCAATTTGTCTTTAATTCTTTCGCTGTCCTTAACCTCACTAGTGGTCGTAGGGATTGAGAAATTTACTTCATTAAAAAGGGCAGTAGTGCCATATAAATACCTAATCACCTGTCATTTGAAATTTTCAAAAGGCAGTTGGCAAGAAGGGACACCAGAAAACAGTTGCCTCGTCCTCTATAAGTTTTTATATAACTTATTGTTTCCTAGAGTGGCCCCTTCTATGAAGGATGCTGAAGATATTCCAGAATATAAATACTGAATGATGACCACTAAAGTTAGTTGATGACATTTATAAATTAATTAACAGATGTCATGTAGAACAAGATGTAGGAATTCCTAGCAATAGCCCAGACTCCATAGAGGTCTGCAGGGTCTTCCGTATTTCAAAAAAATCACCAAGCCTTTTAGGTCAACTGTCTTCTCACTCTGCAGCAGAAGCTGAATTGGGACTAAAAATCCCATTTTCTGATTGTAGATGGAGTGAAAAAATAAATATTTCCTTTTTTTTATTGTTTTGGATTTGTTTGTTTGTTTTTAAGTATTAGAAGATATCTCTTTTCAACCTAAACCCCTAGACAAATAAACAGCCAAAACTCATTCCTGCCTGAAGCTGCTATATTGACTTGCTTTTAAAGGCAACTCTGTATATAGGAAAAATTCTTAATGAGCATATGCTCTTGCACAGTAGTGCTTTTGGAGAGAGATGATTTTCTAGTTCCTTTACTCTGATTTCTGTCTTTGACTGCCATTTAAGAATACAGCCCTCAATCAGTGCTATTTCCTGAATTTAATGAATAGGATTAGAAAAAAGAATGGCATAACTCATAAACAGTGTTGTGCTCATACTCAAATCTGTCAGTGAAAGCAACAGAGTCTAACTTTGTTTCAAAGTGGTTACTCAACTTGTTCATTAAACCATGTTTCAAAAAACAGCACGATTTTATTATCAGGCTCATATTGCTTTATCTTCTTTACCTTTTATGGCATCACATTTAACAATAAATATTTTACACAATCATTTAACTGTGTTTTTCAGAATGTAAATTCAGATAGAAGCTAATGAAAGGAAATTATTTTCCTAAGGAGTTGGATTGTTTCCTAATTGTTTATTATATATGTATTCTCTTGCCAGAAATCAAGATTTAAAATTCCATCTTCTTCAACACTTTAATGTTGTTTGGATCTCTGAAGCATTTATATTTAATTTCACAGCAGTGTTACAATTCAAGTGCTATATTTTAATGTCTGCAGCAGCCAATTGTTGATTTATTTTCTTTCAGGCAAAATGCAAATAAACTCTTAAGAGGTTTGCTTGCAACCCTTGTGTTTGAGTTAATACATTTGCAGTGAATAAATTAAAAGAAGTCCAAAAATTACTTTTTAAGGCCCTCTTGAATTTAAAAACTCCATCTAATTAAAAAAACAAACACAGAAACAAACTAACAAAAAACCATTATTCAGAACTTTTTCTACCAGAAGAAACAAACACACATGAACTTGGGTCATTTCCAATATAGGTTTACACCAACCACAAACTCCAAGGGCATGGAAAGGAGCAGATCTAGTGACCCAGCGCCCTTTTGAGCTCTCCTCTAGAGGTCCATCCTTCTCTGTGAAGACATTCCTGTAAATCATATTTTCAAATTACCTCAGAGCTGACTGCCCCATGGAGCAGTCCAGAAAGGACAAGCAGATGCTGTCTTTGTCAGAGCATTCATCTTCCAGCTTAAAATCTCTTCAAATCCATCCTTTCTCCTCCATTTGCTGTGGTCACAGGCTGCTATGACTGAAGCACAAAAGCTTGGGCTGGTGGACTTCAGAGGCAGAGGAACTAGAAGCAAAGAGAGGGAATAACCAGACCAGCTCCTCCTGGGCTCAGGAGAACATATTTCACCATAGACTCTAGATTCATGGTTCCTTAGGCATTAAGACTGACCTACACTGAAAGAAATCACAAAAAAAAAAAAGGAAAAAATATTTTAAGGAATTACCAAGCAGGTCAGCTTCAGGACTAGGCTACAGATTGTAAAGATAGTGAAGATGGTAAAAGGCCAGGCTGAACAATTTAGAACAATCTCTTAGGGCTAGTTTCCATCAGAGATAACAACACAGAAGGAGGATATAAACATTTTTTTAAAAGCATAGATGTACACAAAAATTAATCTTGGGCGGAGGTGAGAGAGTTTAAGGCAGCTTTTCAAATATCATACTTGCAATAACACTTATTTTCCAATTTAAATTACTTTGCCAAATCATCAGGATTTATTTGAATGAACTTGGTCTTTCAAATAAAGCAAGGAATTGGAAGTTGGAAAGTTTAAGTGTTCTGATCTATCGCTCTCTCTCCTGAGTATAGCAAGAAAATTTTCTGACTTTTAAAATAACAGCTCATTTTTTCAATGGTGTCTTGTGAAATTATTTAATTTTTATAAGATTCACTAACACCCAGGAGCACCATGCTTCACAGAAGGATGTTTTTAAAACCTAGCCAATGCATCTGAAAACTACCTACATCAGAAATATTTCCTTTTTTTCTGCACTCTCTTGCAGTTCTAACACAACAATAACAAACCTACAAGAGAACATTTGAAGAGCAGCTCTGGTCTTATTGGAATCAATTGAAAGAAATGGGATGAGGTCTTCAAGTAACAATGCTGTAATTAGCACCAGGTACTGCAGAGACAAGCAGTTTTCAAGATTTCAAATCATCTTGAATCAAATTGATCCCTACTACATTTCTTTCTAGTTTAAAAAGCCTATTAACTCTGCCTAGAGGGCTAAAACTGGTCTTCAGATCTGTATTTACTCAATTCGTTTTCATTTTATTTTTAGACTCAGTTAATTTATGGAAAATTGTTAGAATTTTTCCATATAATTTTCATTCAAGAAAACTCCTTTTTATACAAATTGTGTCCTATTTGGAAATGTAGCCATCTCGATAAAAAAAAAGATTCATGTTTGAGGCATAACCTGAAAAATTGTTACTTCTTAGAAGAAGGAGCAAAGATTATTACAGAAACTATGCAAATAATTAGTTTGATTTTTAGTTTGATTTTTTTTGAATGAAAGAGATTATTATTTTGAATAACAGATGTTTATAATGAGATCAAGAATTAAATCCTCTCAAACTTATGCCAGATGGTTGTTAATTTCTTAAGTTCCACCTTCTATTTTCATGAACATTGAAATATACTCTGAAAATCAAATTATGCTTTGGAGTTTACTGACCAAGAGGATTGTATCAAAAACAGCCAGTTTCTCATATTCTTTCTAGAACAAACTAAATAAGAGTTTGTAGCTGGGCAAAGGTAATTCATTTATAAGTGATTAATCATAAATTGTGGATTAATGCTTCCATATTTTTGCTTAACTCCTCCTCCATTTGTTATAAATGAGAAAATATCTTAATTATTCTTTAATTATGTTTATTTTGAAAAGGAATATGTATGGAAAAATGACACTTCAGTAAGTTATTATTACTAGATCCTCCTTTTTCATTATTTTATCTCAATAGGCAGTATGAAAGCTGAGAATGGTTAAGGCAGACAAAATTCAAAGCAGAAAAAATTCACATTAAAACAAGTCCCACCAAAGAAAAAAAAAGTGACAGGAGAGATACCAAGAACTGAGGAAAGTATTTTATATTTTGTTCATATTCCTTTTTTCTATAAGCTATTGATAGCTCAGTGCAATATAAAATATCAGTGCTATAAAATACCTATGTAATGTTGTACCTTGTGCAGTGACCTCCAATATTTCTGGATCAAGTAAGTCCCTTGGCAGCCCAAGATATCTGACTATCATATTTTTTTAATTTCATCTCCAGCCTACTAAGATCAGTGATACAAGGGGAACATCTCTCTTCTGAAACCAAATATCAGCATTCAAAAGACACTAGACCTGACATTAAATGAAGAAACAGCAGCTTTGCTTCTAGCAACTTGTTATCTTTCTGAACGTAAATTACAATGCTGTAAGTGGTAAAGTTTTTGGGTAGAAAAATGGTCACAGAAAATCCAGCCTGCAAAAACTGGATTGATCACAAATTAAGAAGAAATTTAGTAAAAACTGGGAACTAACGAGAAAAACACACACGTTCTGCAAACTTTCATCTGGGTTCAAAAGGAATCACATATCTGCATCATCAGAATGATCTCAAATGTCAACAGCAACCTTTTCCTTTCATCTGCCTAACTTGCAGGAGAAACGTCTCAGTTAATTTGTACTTTGATACACAGAGGCTCAGAAGTCACTGAGAGTTGAGCACACATTTAGTTATAACAAGGTAAAACTAACTCTCCCATCTCTATCCAAATTCTCCCTTTTCTTGTTTTCACAGAAGAATTGTTGACAAGGATTACTTCTTCCTCGGTGTATACTGCAGTAATCATACTAAGAATTCAATCCTAACTGTAAAACTCAGCTTTCAAAATTTCAGCCAAAACTTCGTTCTATCCTTGTCAAATGATATCACACTGTCCCCCAATTGCTACCAGAATCCTAGACAAAGTGACAGAGGTGACATTTCAGTGACATGAGTGTCGTTACTTTTTATAAGCTAATATAAAGGAAGATTTAGCTGTTGTTCAGAAGACAGAACATCTGGTAACATGGGCCAAGTTACAAGTACATACAGCTTTTGTCTTTCATAATCACCTTCATAATCAAAAGGCTCCAATTTTGAAATTGCTTTGACATCTTTTTGTTTCAATTTTTTACCGTGAAACACACTCCAAAGATTCCCAGTGACATTATTCACCAGCATCTTGACATGATGTAACCATGATGGGTTTGCATCACTGACATCTCTAAAGACTTGGAGAAGCATTTCATCTGACATTGAAGTATCATGTCTGTGAATTCACAGTGACATGCAGAAGAGGTGGTAGTGAAAAAGGAAAAAGAAACCAAAAAGCCAAAACCAGACTAACAGACTGCTGGAGTGATTAGGAAATTTTCAGCACTATAAAATAGAATAAGGAAAAATAACAGGTTTTTTTTTTACCTCAACTCTTTCCAAGCTCTTTCATTAATGCAGAAAAACCTTATCTATGTTCATGGACTAGACAAATAAACTATACCCAAAATACGCAAAACTACAACTCCATTACATGAAGATCCTTTATCAATTTGAATTATGCACGATGATTTCCAACACTGTGGAGCTTGGTCATTTCAGAATGGGATTTCTAAAAGGCACCAATCTTAAAAACATGTTGCAGATACATGAACAGAAGTGCTAGGGACAAACACACTTGTAAGATGTTGCACTGCATGCTCTTATCTAGACTGGAACACCTTCCTCCATTATGATCTAAATTATGATTTATTATAACTATTTATGATTAAATATTATTAAAGCCCTGACCTGCACATTCCAGTCAAATACATACATATGAGCTTGGGAGTTGTTTGTTTTTCTTTTAAAAATAAATGAGGGTGACACTTTTCCTCCAAGAATGACAAAAGGAAAGGCTCAGATTTTTTATTATGCTTACAGAATTCACCCAGGATGTAGGAAAATCCTGTTAAAGCTTCCTCCTCTCCCTGAAATGCATTCAGGTGGCAGCTGAGGGCATTTTTCAGGCAAGAGCAAGAAAGTTAAAGCCGTTAACCCCACATCCTGGTGAGTTGTCTCCTTCGAGCACAAGGTGTAGTGTTAACAAGATGGGGAAAAGGGGTGGCGAAAGGAAGGCTCTCATGATGCACTTGATGGCTCAGCTGTGGGAAGAACAGGGTCTGCTGAGCATTTCCTGGATAAATTTTCTGGATCAGCCTCTTCCAGTGAGATGTAGGAAGGTTTGTGCCCACAGACATGCTTCCACATGCAAAGAGTGAGGGTGTCTCTTCAACAATCCCCAGCACAGCACTCCAGTCATCTGGAGAACTTTTAGCCAAAAACTGCCAACATGAGACATCATCTGAGCAAGAGCTCTCTCTTCCTCCAGATGGTCATAATTTCAGATGTAAGACACTGAGGCAAGACTTAAACCCTTAACCCATTTTTTGCACCACAAGCTCTAATTGCCTATAAATCATGCTGTGTTACCTGCTTGACATGTAAAGCTTGTCTATAAATAATAAAAATGCTTTAAGCCCACATTTCTTCATGGCACTGAATTGGAAATATGGCAGAGATTTTTGTTCTTCTTCAAGCTCCAGATTTTTAAGAAAACACTTTCAAGTGGGGCATCTTTTTTGATTGTTGGGGTTTTTGGTGGGATCCAGTAAACTGGTGTATCAGTATTTTCCAACCTTCTCTCCCTTCCTTGGAATTTAAAGATCACAGCAATAATTTATTGCTCTGTGCCTGAGAGTCCATCATGTACTAGAGATCATCTCTTCTGTGATTTGAAACAACCTACACGAGTGCTTTAGAGCTATTTCTGAGATTATTGGAGCTGTATCAGTGTGTGCGAGTCATGAAGCCAGTGAAATTTTTATAAAGTTTCACTGTTCTTAATTTTTTTTAATCTTTCTTTTACATATCTAGAACAAGAGTGTGAGTCTTCTGGAGGTACGTAGAGAGGATCAGAGCTGGGGCAATGTTGCTCTCAGCTGGCACACCAGCCCAAATCCTCTCACACACCATGGCAGCCTCCTGGGCTGTGTCATCAGCGTGATTGATCCACAGAGCATTCAGAGGAATAAGGTGGATTTTAGACACATTAGGAGGCCACAGAGCACAAAAAAAAAAAATAAATAATAATTCTGATGTTAAACAAAAGAGCCTCAAAAGTAAGAAATCTGTTCCCAGAAATATTACACACCCTAGTATAGCCTGAGCATCCTGGTGGTAGGAGCACACCACTGGTGAGTAACTCTTCCCTTTAACATTGTCAGAATCTGGTATCCTGAGGTAGATCCTGAGAAGGTTTTTGCCATCACCAGATGTCCTTGGCTTTGGATAGCTGACAGCAGCCAGGTACTTGACATAATTTGCAGGTCTTGTATAACAAAGAGTCCAAACTGCAGAGATTTTACTGTTTTTAAAACAATCTGTATGACTACTGTCCATTCTCTCTGTGCTTAACAGCACTCATGCAGTTAAGATTAGGCACCATTTACAAAAAGCATCATAAAATTATGCTTGTACCTGAGAGAAAGTTAAGTGGAGCAGAAACCAGATTTTCCTCCATAAAAGGCTCTATGTTTATGAAGAAAGAGTTAAAATGAACATATCCACTGTAGAAGATCTGCTGTTGTGGCATCCAGGGCAGCAAGAAATTTTTAAAAAACTAACCCAAATGGACATGTTTCAGTCATGTGAGCCACTCAGAGGTGTCAATGTAAAATATGAGCCCTTCTGCCTTTCCAGGCAAGAGATAACCAAGGCATAAGGGGACTCTAGATTTTACTAAATCTCTTGGCTGAAAACTTTTATTAGAAGTGTGCAGACAAAACAGTTTGAGTTTCAGAGCCACAGGCCTTTGCCAACATGGAAAACAGGTACAGGAAAAAGTCAACTACAATTTAAAGAAGCTTATGCAGAGCAAAGATATACTTAATTACTTTACCAAATTAAGATTTTTATTGCATCCTCCCTTGCCTGCTTCTGTCTCATTTATATTTATATAAATAAGAGGATAGAAAACAAATTTGGACAAAGAAACCTCAGAGAACAGCATTTGCTCGCATGCAAGCTGTTAGAAACACACTACTTCGATCTGGACAAAGGAAAATGTCCACATTCAGTTTTGAAAGTGGTATTTAGCAGCCATTATTTTAAGTATTCCTTTTGCTACAATGTGAGAATCACAGCACTGAGAAAAAGGCCATCCACAGGTTTGTTATTATTAACAAAAATGTGAATGGCTTAACGTTATTCAATTTTTTTATTGTAATCCTAAATATTTTTTTTGTTTTTTATAAGCAAATGGCATTCATGCAATGCAGGTGAAGGTTCAAACTACCACACTATAATACAAAGATGCTGTGTAACTGCATTGGCTGCAACCAAAAAGTGATAAGTAGGATTCTAGATTCTGCAAAGCTGTTGAAATCAATTTCTCTTAATTTCAACACTAAAATTAGAAACTTGGTATCATTCTAAAAGCATTGTTTAGCAATTTTCATTCTTCTCAGCTGAGGCACTCGAAGTCTCACTTCCAGAACTAGGTCTGATTAAAATGACCACCATAAATTAGATCCATCAGGTCAAATCGGGAATTCTCATTCTAGGCTCCTCAGAAAAGCAAAAAACAAAATCCTGCAACTGAACCACACAGGGACACCCAGTCACACTGGATACTTCCAGGCCATACTAATAGCAAGCATTTTACAATCACCTCAACAGCTGAAACTCCTTCATGAAAATTTAAGGGGCAATTTAAAATAGCAGTAAAAACCATAAGCAGAATTCACACATGGGTTACTCACAAACAGGAAGGAATCCTCCATTAGTCAAATTAATTGTTCTTTCAAACTGCTCACACAGCTCTCTGATATTGTTTTCTGCCATTAGTCACTCAGAGTGCATCTGTAGACAACCATCCTAACTGGGCTACTCTTGCTGCTCTGGTGTGGAGATGATTGCCTCTTCTGGTAATCGTATCCAGTAACTTGAACAATAAAAGCAAAGTCACCTTATAATCAATCATTGCTTTAAAATTCCTTATCTTTCTTATAGATTAATATCACTGTGACCTACCAGCACTGCTCCAAGTGAAATACAAGAAAGAAGCCTGCAGCATGAACACTGTTTGACTTGCATACTTGTAACTTATTTAAAAATCTGGACAGAATATTAATGTGACAAGGTAAGAAGCAGCTGAGCATGTTAAAGCATTAATGCACCTGTCTTACTTCATGGAAATAAAGTGACACTTTTGGATGGTTCAAGTGGGTGAATAACCTACTATGAAAGCCCAACCTCTGCTCTGCTGGTTTATGTCACAGGAGTCATAGCGGTTTTAATAATTGAAGAACCACATTTGTACAATTGTCTGATTTTTCTGTGTCAAATTTTCAGCAACAATGGAATATGAAACAAAGTATCAGAGTTAAAAAACCACTCATCTAGTTGACTGTGTACAAATCACATAATCACTGAATGGTTTGAGTTGGGAGGGGACTTTGAAGACCTTCTGGTTCCAACCCCTTGCCATAGGCAGGGACATTTTCCACTAGACCAGGTTGTTCCATCCAACCAAGCCATGAACATTTCCATTGCTGGGGCATCCCCATCCTCTCTGGGCAACCTATTCCAATGCCTCTCCATTCTCACAGTAAAGAATTTGTTCCTAATATCTCATTTAAATCTATCCTCCTTCAGCTTCCAGTCATTATCACTTGCCCTATCACTCCATGGCCTTGTAAAAAGTCCCTGTCTTTTTTTGTGGATCTGTTTTGGGTCCTAGACTCCTGCTTTTAGTCTACTTTTGTTGCCTAAAAGACTAAGTCACTGCTTACAGTGTGTAAAGTATAATAGTGTGAAAAATCTTCACTGAAATCTAAGCAGTTAGCATAGCTCTAATAAAACAAAATCCCTGTGTTCACACAAATATATAAACCTCAAGAATATACACACATTCTCCGGGATTAATTTTAGAATTGCCGTTCATCTGCCCCACTCTCATAGCAATTTTGATAATCTTTCTGTGGCAAGGTTGCAAAAGGGCTAAAAGAGCAGCTCCGTGTCACTTTAGCAAAGCCTGTGTGAAATGCATGACACTTGCATAAAGTAAATATTTCCTTCTTTATCTTTTCAGACGTAGATCCTGGAATCTTGGCTAATCCCCATATTTAGATCCAACCTTAGAGAACTTTTTTGCAAAGTTTTGAAGAACTTTACTTTGTGCCAATAAGAACATCCAGAAAAGCAGAGCCTTTTGTTGTCCATTCCCATACATGGTTTTCACAGAGCTGTAGCTGTTCATTTCTGTGCAGTTGGGCTGGATTTACCCTAGCTACCTGAGATGACAACAGAATTTCCCGTCCAGCTTGGACTGCAGGGACAGTTCAATTACCTAAGGTAACATTTGATCAGTACACTGGGATTCAAATTCTTTTCTTTTACTTACATTTTATGCCATTTCCAGGAATGCGCTCTGTACCTAGCCCAGTAAGTAAACCAAGTGCTGGTGTTGCATCTGGGTCAGGATATCTCCGGTATCAATCCAGGCTGGGAACGGGCAGATGGAGAGCAGCCCTGCCCAGAAGCACCTGGGGGTGCTGGTGGAGGAGAGGCTGGACATGACCCAGCCATGGCACTCACAGCCCAGAGAGCCAAACGTGTCCTGAGCTCATCCAGAGCCCCATGGAGGGGATTCTGCCAGTCTGCTCTACTCTGGTGAGAGCTCACCTGCAATGCTGCTTCCAGCCCTGGGGTCCCAGCACAGGGAGGACATGGAGCTGCTGGAGTGAGTCCAGAGGAGGATGATCAGAGGGATGGAGCACCTTTCCTGTGAGGAAAGGCTAGGAAAACTGGGTTTGCTCAGTCTGGAAAAGAGAATATTTTGAGGTGACCTAATTGGGACCTTCTAGTACTTGAAAGGAACTTACAAGAAAGAAGAGATGATGTAGAAACAGGACAAGTGGAAATGGGTTCTATTTGAATGGGTTCAAATCAGGTTCAATAAGATATTAGGAATTTTTTTTTTTTTTATTGTAAGGGTAGTGAGGCCCTGGCACAGGTTGCCCAGAGAAGCTGGGGATGCTCAATCCCTGGAAGTGCTCAAGGCCATGTTGGATGGAGCAACCTGGTCTAGTGGGAGGCGTCCCTGCCAATAGCTGAGGTTTGGAACAAGATGATCTTCAATGAACACTTCCAACCCAAGCCATGAACCCTTCCAACCCAAGCCATTCATGTTCTGCGAAATTAAAGAATTGGTTGTTCAGATATCATAATATATTTATCTGTAAGGTTAGAGTCCCAGGACAGTCTACCCCAGCATCTCCCAAGAAATTCCTCAGTACAGGGTGAGAGCAGTGTGGAGCCTCTCCATGTACACAGCATACATGCAGCCACCCTGGAACAGGGGCTCTGAGCCCTGTAGCCCTCAACAGTCCCTCGTGTTCCTACTTGGCAGCTTAGAAATTGTAGTGAAGTCTCATAAATGCCTCACTATCTCATGATGAGGTTCCAAATGTGTCTCATCTAAAAACAAATTATTTCAAGGAGGGTGCATGCTAAATTTCAATGTAGCAGGAGGTTGTCCAAAACGCTGGAGTCAAGATATATAACAGCATAGTATATTCTGATGGAAAATTGAAATGTTGAAACAATTTTTTTTAAGCCTTCCCTTAAAGTAAAGCTCCTTTCCTGGCTCAAGAAAATTGAGTAATATTTCATGTCTACTGTTATTTGGGATGATGAAAAGGAGTTCGTCTGCTGACAACCTGTCCTTTACACAGGCATTCTTCTAGAAGTGTGAGAGAAGGAAGACAGTTAAGTATGATTTAAGTGAAAAGAATCAGGTCTCTGTACATTCTAAAAGAAGGGCTGATTATAGACAGTATGTATGTGTCCTCATAAATTGGTCTACCATAACTAAAAGTTGCCCAAAAATGAGCTTTACTCATCCCATCCCACAAAAATTTCACTGTTACAACACATCAAAACAGCAGACAAAAATCCCCAAGACAGGTTATAAATTCAGCCTCCTGAGAGCTAGAATTCAATTACATTTGCTTCTGAGAATCATTTTCTTTAGTAGAATACAACACTTGTGAACCCACACAGCAGCATTTTCAAATCAAAGGTTTCCAGCTTTCTGCTGAAAGCTAAAAGTTTCTGTTTTCAGGTGTTTCATTTTTTCACTCAGAAGTCAAAACTGTCTGTAAAAAGCACACATTTCTCACACAGAAAATAATTTTAATAAAGAAAATAGTTTCAACATATTTCTTTGGGCCATTTCTACAATGACTTCATGCTGGTTTCCCTTTTTCAAAGCAACAGCATGAAACCTCAAGGTTCAGATCTAATGCTGCAGAGCGGCCTCAGCCCCACTGATTTTTTAATTTTAATCACAAAGTGCACCCAACACAGCCACAGTGGCCAACCTCTCATTATTCATTTAAATCAACAGTTAAAAAAAAATTTAAAAAAAAAAAAAAAGAAAATCCTCACTTTTTGTTTTCCCTCTTGGTGGAGCCTTCTTACATTTGGATGCATTTGAATTACGCTGTTTTATCTCCAGTGACAAATCTGTTATACCTTGGCTGCACCAACATCTCAGGCACATGCTATTTCTTTCATTCATTTCCCTGGTGCTTTTACCTTGGTACCTAATGCGCTGTCAGAATCACAGGATCCATCCATAAGTATTATGTGATGAGCAGCTGCTGTATATGCAAGCACACAGGAGAAATGAGCTTTCATTCTTCCCTTGCAATCATTTACATAGAGAATATGATCCCATTTAAATTACTGCTTGTCATCTCGTTACACTTGATCAGATGAAGGATCATTTTATTGAAACTGGGAGAAAGAAAGAAAAAAGGAAAACTACCACCAATTTGACACTCCTTTATACTTAAGAGTTTGAAGGTTTGTACAGTTTTATATTCAAACTGCTAGACTTTGTGATGGTTTCTCCTCTTAGAAGAGGATTCCTTTGATAGTCAGACAACTTCTATCTTAGCCCTCCAGGCTAAAAAATCTCTATTTTCATGATTTCCCTGAGAAAATTAGAAATTCTATATACCACAATATTAAGTGAAGAGGTGTTTCTTAAGCAGTTACAACCTGACAAATGCCTCATCTGTGGGAGAACAGACAAAAAAAGGAGTGTGCTTCTGGAGGCAGGAAGAGCCCACAAAGCCTGCATTACTGACATACACCTTCCTAGCATAAATATTTTTCACATCAATATTAGTCTTCAGATGAGTTCTCTGAGAATTTAACATAGTGTTACACCTTGACAGGATTCATCCTAAATCACATCTTTGTCTGCATTTCTTAGTACAATGGAAATCCACTTTGCATTAAAGTGACAAAAGGGTATGATTTAAATTCTTAACACAAGGCAATTCACAGAAGAAATAACTGAGCAGCATATCTTTTTCTGTACAAGGTTTTACAAGGCACTTGCCATTGGTGACTAATACTGAATACATGCTCCCATTAAAAATAATAAATGGTATTTCTAAAGAATGTTTTCCAGTGTCTTTAAGGTGGAAATGGTGTAAGGTGGAGGTAGTTTTTTCAGTGCCATTACTATCTCTGGAGCTTTCTTGGACAAATCTGTCAGAGACAGACCACTGTCCTGTGATGTGATACAAATAATAGAACAGGTTTTGCTTTTGCTTGACAGACATTCGAGTCTCCCAAATAACAGTGAAGAGAAATGGGTCAAATTCTGTTAACTGTACTTAGTGCCTGTAGTAGCAGAATGGAGAGGGTGAGTCACAGGATATGGCTCATAGCACTTGTCATTTTCATTCATCTGTGTGACCAGGATGAGCAGCTCATAGCACACCAGAAGAACCCTTATAACCCAAATAGACACTTTTTTGGAGTTTTTTCTCCTTGAAAAAATGCTCTTCAGCTATGACCCACTACTCTTCTGTCCAACAGAATTAGACAGACTACAACTCCAATAGGTTAAATTTGTATAAAATGTAACTGCCTGAGAAATTTTTGATGAGCCAACAACTAAATTGTCAGGTTTGGTTGAATTAGGACTTAGAGCACAGGACAATACCTATTAGTTCTGAAAATGTTCACATTTTTAAAAGAATATTTCTCAAATGCTGCAGTTTTTAATGCAGTCTTTTTCATAATCCAAAACTGAGTGATCTGTTGCTGATTATTTTCTGATTTAAGGAAAAAAGTCCCAATTTTTGTATCAGGGAGTCTTTGCAATGATATGTGATCCAGCTGGCCCATCACAATACAATCAATAAGAAAAGAAAGCCCAATAAAATGAGAAGTTTGAAAGTCCAGTATAAGAATTATTCATTCAAATTACACAACAAAATGCTTTAAAAATAGAAAGCCTTCAAGGAACATCACTACTGACAATCTGGTAAATTTTCTGAGCATTAAACTCAGTGTTTAGAAAAGAGACCAAAAAACTGAGGTAATGTCCTTTAGAAAAATATCACAACCTAGAAAGCCATTTGCCTGCAGGAGCCTAAGCAAAAGGACAAAAGAATTTTGATGTTTTGCTAGTTACTCTTGTATTTGCTTTTTCCATTGTGATTGTATGAGGATTTCATATTACACTGCATTTTATTTTTGCAGTTCATAACACCTTCATTGTATTTTTTCAAGCATTGCAGCCTTATTTAAACTTTTTGATTTCAATTATGTTGAAAAATACCACACACACAAAAGTTCTGCCTTGTCTTCACAAAAATATCTCCTGTGACCTTCATTGAAGTAAAGTCAGGAAAGAGATCTATTTCCTCATAATTTTAGAAGATAAATGTCCTTCACACAAAGCAAAATCTCTAAAAGCCTGTGTCCACTAAACATTTGCACTGCTCCTCTAGATCAATATTGCCCACAGATTAAACTCTTTGAGTTTAGGCACCAAGTTCTTTACAACTGCACAGAGTACGAAATGCCCTTTTAAAGGACTTCTAAAACATGAGTCTTCCAAGGAGCAAACATGCATATTCCTTCATAAAGCACTAGAGAAATCATTGGGTCATAATCTATGTAACAGAAACATAGCAGAAAGTTCCAGAGATGTATTTTATGAAAACAGAGGTTTTGTTTTCTCAGCTCTGCCCAAATGATATAATCTGTCTTGACAGGCAAACTACTACACTCAACTTTAGAACAGGCTTTTCTCTAAAATTTTTGTCTATTACAAACAGAAAGTTACTGATACTTCATTTTTTAACACTGTTACTGTATTTGTTTTACTGGTTTTGTTATCATCTCGGTCATCTAAAACATGTGCCATTAAAATTCATGTCCCTTCCTGCATTATCTTATATCTCATCTGAGCTGGAAGTCAGCTGCCACGACAATCACAGATGTTTCCAATAGCAATGGCGTGTCTCTGGGCAGAAAAAGCCTGTAAAGGAAAGTATACACCCATAGCATAGTAGAAAGCCAGCTCACACATCAAATTAATTTGTGAGGAATATCATGCCTAGGCCTGTGAGGGCAGTCATGCATCCTCCATACCCTGCTCGCTGCTTCCCACAGCTCCCATCATGTGGGAACTCTCTTATTTAAGAGAGACATCCTTGATAAAGGGTCTGCAAAATACTTTTTTTTAAAGTGCCTCTTCCTCTCCTTAAAACTGTTAAGTAAATTGGTGCAGAGGTTCATGACTGACCAGGAAAAAACAGAAGAGGGGTGAGCAATGTATTTTAAAACTGCACTCTGCATACAGTTTTTCAGGTCCTGAAGGCACTAGCAGGTTCTAATAGACCTGCCCATTTCCCACAGGTCCCGTTAACCAGCCCCGTGCCCAGCCCCAGCTCCTCCTGATCCTGGCCAGACTTCTTGTGCCAGTGCAGGACCTGGCCCATCATCTTTTCCCTTATCAGACATTCCCTGAGCTGTGGACCCCACCTGTCACCAGCCCAGCCAGTTCACCAGAGAACTTACAGCAATAGTTCTGCTGCTGCTGGGGTCACCCCCAGACCCACCTTGTCCTCCTTCAGGGGCAGCACTGGTGTGTGCTTCTGTGCTGTAACATTTGAGAGCACTTGAGAATGTTTTTAAGCTGTTTCCTGGCAAGAAAGAGCAAAAATGCCACTACTCGCTGAAATGTATTGCTTTTGCTGCAAAAGCACCATTGATAACAGATCCAAGGTGAAGTTCCTGGTCAAAATTTCCAAAGCAGCTGCTACACTGCTGTAATCCTGAATTAAGCACAAGTGGAATTTGAACCCAAGATTTCTGTATCCCTGACAAGAGGCCACATCACCAATGCTTTATAAGTGCATGCATTCCCATGCACTCACACATGCAGATTTTCCTATTCAGGTTTATTTAACTGTAAGGTAGGAGTGGAAAGCTGATTGCATAGCAGAGAAGTTTGATGTTTGGCAGTGGGGGTCAGGGCTTTTTGTGCTCTGAGTTGAGGAAGGTGGATTTCATTCTGATAAAAAAGGTGGAAACTTCAAAGTTCTCACAAGAAGGAGCCGGGGAAAAGGCCTTGTATCAAAACAGTTAATCAACAAGGAGAAGCCCCTGCCTGACTCCAAATTACCAATTTCTGCCCTGTCAGTGGACTAACAAGAACTCCAAAGGAAAACTCAGCAGGAAATCAGTCATATTTTCAAAACAAATAATTTCAAGTGAAGCCACCTAAGATGAATATATGAGATCAGCTCAGTTGGTTAGAGATTGGTGCTAACAAGGCTAACTCTGTGGGCTTGATCCCTCTGTGGGTCATTCCCTTTGGAGTTAGTCTTGATGATCCTTGTAGGTCCCTTTCAACTCAGAATATTCTATGATTTCTGTGACTTTTGCTGAAATTCAGTCATTTTACTTCAAGTTTAAAACTTTGAAAACTAGGCAAATCTCAGTCAAGACTCCTTTCATTAAAAAGAGTGAACATGATCCCTGGAGAAATAGTAACACTTTAAGAGGAATGACCTTTTTGTTCTCTGCCTCATCTTTCATTTCTAGTGCTTGCCATAAAATATCTACATGCCATATCTGCAAATGTTGCTCTGTGGGGACAACCTTCCAGCTACATGCAACACTATAAAATAGATGAAAGAAGAGCCAGGGCAGTACCAAGTGGATCCTGGTTGAGCGAGACAGTGATCCCCACACTGCAGCTTGAGAATTGCCATTTAAGAATGTATCTGAGCTGCATCCCTTGAAATCACAACACTGTGGGAAATACTCCAGGCTCCTCCAAGACTACAAAAGTAACAAGAGGTCTATATGATCTATTTAGCCTTTCATCTGATTTAGAGAAATGGCTCTTGACAGGAGGCAAGTTGATAATAAAAAGCGAAGCTTTACGATTCTCCTTTCAAGCACATCTTTAGATGTTGTCTCTGTCTTCTCCCCTCCATTAAGTCATAGATCTAAGGACTAAAAAGGAGGAGAAGAAGAGGCAAGATCTAACGCCTGTTGGACTAAATACGTAAATTATGAAATCAAGTCTCAGAACTAGGAGATCTTAACTCACACTACTGGTAAATCAAGAAAGTGATGAAAGCAGCATCCCCCTCTAGGAAGGGTGCTGATTTTAGCTGTGACATTTCTAGCCCTCAGAAGTCTACAATATTTTTCATATAAGATCAAAGAAAATGCATTAATATTTGCATATGGTTTGCTGTATATTTCCCCCTTCTATTAGCATCTCCCTCACTCCCCAACTTCAAACACTGGATAATACTGAAATCTTTAGTGTAAAGGAAACAAAAAACCTTCCCGTTCAGATAACTAAAATGCATATTGAAATTAATGGGAATCATTTGATTCCTTCCTGTGACAAAACAAAAATCAGACATTTTCTGGAGAAAAAGCATCTTTAATCTCCTAGGTGAAACATGAGAGCAGAGAAGTGTGATTCCATAATGAAAGCCTTTTTGTTTTTCTCACATTTTTCTGCATGCAATTTTTGCAATGTTAGTTTTTTTGTTTAACTCAGATTTGGCTTAAGTCGTTTAAATGTCTTCACCAAGAATTTTGCTTTTATTGTAATACAGTTTTATGATAATTAAAAAGAAATTGTTATATTTAAACGTTTCCTACATGATGGGTATTAGAGCATTCAGCATAAGGAATTAATGAGAGTATTGAATAAAATGCATCAAATCATCCAGTTTTTAAAACCTCAACACAAAAAACACAAAGAACAGAAGTTATTTTGTTTGCATAAATGATGCTCAAAAGCTTAAAGCTGTTTCATTATATGGTGCTTTTTAAAATCTGAGATGAGGTTACTCCTTATTGTATCTCAGACCCATAATGAGGGCTTCTACTGAGATGTTTATATTTTTCTCTTGGTTCACAATGAAACAAAGCTGGGATGTGCCTTGCAACGATTTATGAATGCAAGTAACATTGTGTAGGTGACTTCAGTTGTCTACTCCTACGTTACAGAACTGAAGAGACCTTCCCCAGTCTAAGTACACAGCAACCCAGTTGCACTCAAGCCCGTAGTGAGGCTGCACTGACACATGATGGCAACCTGTCTTCTCTGCCCAGTCTGTTTCTTATGCAGTAAAAAAATACTTCACTGCTCTGTTCAGCAAAAGCAGAGCTTTTGTCTGTCTAGCCATCAGCTACCAGACTAACATTTCAAGTCATGTGGAAGTGCTGAAAACATGACACAGAGAGTCACGCATACGGGAAAACCACCACGATTGCTCAAAGGAACCAGTACTGCAAAAATATTCCTGTTTGGTCCACATGGGTTATTAACATCTGAGTTTAATAGTAAAACTCTTCCAGAGGGTGGGCTGCAGGATTAAAACAAAGTGCTACAAATTTAAATCAAACTCTTGGAAAAAAGTCAAGCTTTTTACTTTCTCTGCTACCTTCTGCCTGTCAGAATGATGATTCACGCTGTCAATGTCTGTTTCTCTGTACTGAAGACCCAGCAAGGACATCCACAACACAGTATTTATGTGCTTCTCTGAAAAGGTAAACCAGCTCAAACAGAAGGCAAAATTCTCCTGACAGAAAATCTAGACACTCATTTTTTTTATTGTAATATTGCCCATCTTTTTTACTGGGAAAAAAATACACCTGACGTAATGAGTTAATAATTTGCAGATGGCTTCTGAGAAGGTTTAAGCATCAATATTTGTCAGTTCCTCATTCAAAAACCAAAGGGCTAATTAGGAAATTTCCTGCATTTTGAATTTTTGTTTAGTATGCCACAGCCATCAACAAATATTATTCATTCATCATCAATTGATAACAGCAGTAACATTTTTCAGGACAAATTTATTGATGGAATTTCTATGCAAATGAGGAAAAAAGCCATTATATTTACCTGTCATCAATGCCAGATAAGGGAAGTTCAAGCAAAAGCTTTTCATTAGAAACAGTGTAATTTCTTTATCTCAGTGCCTTTCCAGAAGTATGGATAATAATTAAAGCTGTATGACATTAAGCACACTGGTTAAATCAAAAATCCTATTACATACTTAGGAAAAATTAACTGTGGAATGACGTAAGACACAGCCTTCAGCTCTTAACAGTCTAGGAGGAGTTTTTGTTCAACCATTCAAAAAGTCCAAATTATATATAATACCGCTAAACTCATTAATCTGTCAAGGATTGCTCTCAGGAGACTGGTAAGGAAGCACAGGGCATTGTGTTTCTTTTTTTAATGTTACAGTAGGGACATCCATAGCAAAATAAAATAGGTGGCATGACGGAATGTGAAGAAACATGATGGGAACCAATGAAGAACCACGTTATAATGTCCTTGTTTCAAATTTGTTAAAAGCAGCAACAAAAAAGGGAGTGTATTTCTTTTCTACATGAATGTATGTAAGGGTTCAGTATAGTATTAGAATACTTCCTGTAATTTAGCTGGTAAGTAATATTTGTCTTCTAAATACTGATACTCTGGAATTCTTTCCAAACTCTGCATTTAAGACTAACCAGGAGTCTCATTTTGCAGGACATAATTTCTCATTGTAAATATCTTTGGCTGACAGCTTTCCTGGATATAGAGATTTAACGGGACATAGCCATATATAAAAATACAAGCAAGTTACATATAAATATAGAAAAAAGATTTTATGTGTTTGAACCTATTTGTAGAAAGCCATAGGAAGAAAACCATCTTTCCATCTTCATTATAGGGATTTGGGCAAAGTGAGGATTAAATACATTTAACTAGATTTTTTAATTTAGCTTCAAGGCAACGTGAATCAAAATACATTAATAAATAACTTTTTAAATTCTCAAAGGTCCTTTAAGACTGCCTACCCACTGCACAGTCCTCAGAAGAGGGAGGCTGGGCAGGCATCCTGGCAGATGGCTTCCCTGCAGAAGGACTCTTCCATGGAAGCAGTGGGTTTCCATGCCCCATGCTGCTGCAGAGCATCGTTTCCCTGGAAGGTGTTAATGGCTGCCAGCAAGGATGCCTCTGATACATGGGAAATCATGGCCTTTCTAAGCAGATGTGCATGCTAGCAGCTCTTTTTTCAGAGGAATGAAGATCTTTAATAGAGTAAAACAGCTCGAACAACAGAAAGCCATGTGGGGAGGCCCAGGGGATTGATTGGAAACATTGAGTCCCGTATTGACAGGAGGTAGATGTGTTGGTACACGTAGGCAGAAAACCACCAGGAAGCCAGAGAAACAGATGTAGGCTTGGCCTTGAGAATAGAAATAGACCTCCCTGGGTGCAGGAGTGAAGGGAAAAATAGGTTTAAAAGCCTGCATTAAAAAAAAAATTCATTATTATCCATTTCTGCTCTGCTTAGGAAAAGAGGACACAGTCACTCCAAATGACTAGTGATGTGCCAAAAAAATGCCTGACTTGTATAAGCAGTTTCTCCTCCAGAAATAAAACAGCAACAACAAAAAAGAAAAAAAAAAACAAACAAAAAAAGAACCCACACCAAAAAAAACCCCAAACACTGGAGCCCAGCTAATAGTTGCAAGGAACTGAAAACCGTTTACAGTGTCCAGCCCACCATAAAAGAATTTTCTTCAAAAGTTCAGAGGTCAGATCAATTTCCCATTGCAAACACCAGCCATAACCTCTTGCTTCAAAAGTCTAAACTACTTTCCTCTCTGTGGCTGGTTCTGTCTGGAGCTGCCTGTCTGTTTCCAGAGCCACAAGGGCCACAATGAGGCCCGTGAGCTTGCTGTGCACCCACAGGGAAAAGCACACCAGTCCTTTTCACCTGGCATGTGTCTCCACCACAGAGGCACTTTGGGATGGGTGGCTGCACCCACTCTACCACAAGCCACATCTCTGGTACTGGGAACTTGGAGGAACCTTCTCCAGAGTCTCTATGACAGCAATCTACTCCAGATAATCACAGAATCACTGGCTTGGAAGAGACCTTCAAGATCACTGAGTCCAACCCAGCCCCAACACCTCAATTAAGCCATGGCACCAAGTGGCACATCCAGTCTTTTTTTAAACACACCCAAGCATGGTGACTCCACAATCTCCCTGGGCAGACAATTCCAATACTTTATCACCCTTTCTGTTAAAAACTTCTTCCTGATATCCAACCTATATTTCCCTTGATGCAACTTAAGAGGAAGGTACAGGAGGTACAGCCAAGCCTCCAAAATGGAAAATCATGGAATGGCCTTAAAGGGGCCTGAAAGATCATTGCAAGCCTGTCTTGACCTTGGCCACTTCTAGGCATGGGGCGCCCACAACTTCTCTGTGCAGGAGAAATCGTTGTGGTTAGGAATGCAGATACACAACGGTAGGTAGCCATTACGTACCCATTAAATTCAACCAGCAGCCTCTTCACTCAGGTATGTGGATGCACACACAAGTTGTTGCCTCACACCACAGTATGATTCATAAATGAAGCTGTTGTAATGAAGATGGACTGTTCCTAAATCAAGTCCTGCTGAGGGCAGTGACCTAAGGGAAAGTTTGCTACATATGATTTAAGTACTTGCTGGCAGATTTGTAAAAAAAAAAACTTCATAAGAAAGTAGACATCAAATTTGTGAGGCACTTTTATAAATGCAAGCATGGGCTGAATACTTCAGAACACAAGCTGTGGCAAATCAGGCCCTTCAAATCCATGCTGCTATTGAAAACCAGTGGGGCCTAATAAGGAATATGTTACTACAATTTTTCCAAGTTTGCTGTGCATGTAACATGTTATGTCTCACTGTACTGCTGTCACATGAAATATTAACAACAACAACTACCAATTAAGCACTAACCATATACATTTGTGCTGCACTTGTCCACACTTGACATGACCATAATATCTAATATAATGCCAGATGATGAGCTTGATGTTCCAAAGCTTGATTTCTCTCTGGCTAAATTCACTAGGAAGAGGGAGTAGAAGAAAGAAAAAACAGTGGTAAGCTTTCCACTGGATGTACTTCTGACAGCACAAGAACATGTTTATTTTTGTTATTCCATCTGGTACTCATTATAAGCACCACAGTTTTGGATGAGTTATGGCCAAACTATCTAGCTATCAATAAAACATGGGCTTACTGAATCTGCAGCAACATGAGACATAAGTGCAATAATCTCCTGTTTACTGATGGTGTGCTATGCAGCATTATTTTTACTCAACCCCAACTATTGGAAAATTAAAACGACTTTGATCACTTTTGGAGGTTCTGGGCTAAGATTTCCATTTGTAACTATCAATTATTTAAAAAACAGTTTTAAAGAGTTCTTAGAGGTTTAAAAAAAACCCCAGTGATTTAAGCAGCAATGGCAGATGATTATAAGACTTAAGCCTCATATGGAATAAAAAGTCTGTATAAAATAGTCACATTGCCATCTACTGACAGCTCTTTATGAAAAGGCTTACAGTTTTTATTAGCTGCCTGACTATAAACTTAATACTCCTTCTCTTGACATAACAGTAGCACAAAAATCAGGGATGTACAATATATGTTGTTCGGTACATCCCACTGCAATAATCCTCCTTCTGTTTGAATCCATCTGAATCCATTCAGGCTTTCACAGTTGCATACTGCAATTAGACACGTTTATTAATGGCATTATTGCTCAGTATTTCATAGGAGGTAAAACTGTTTTCAAGAAAGTAACTACAGAAGGGTATGTTAATAAATCTGGACCATGTGCACAGTACATAGGGACCCGCTTAATAGGATTTCCTTAATAACAGCATTTATTTAACTGCATATAATACCAATCATTATACCAATCACTAGAAACCACAGTCCTTATTATATTATGTGAAAAATGGATTTCATGTTAAGGACACATCATATAGACTACAGTGTCACTGATGCACCTGCATATTAAAAATCTTTTATCTCATCTTTCTACTGAAGGACATTTTGGCTCAAGACTTAATGTCCTAGTTATTAAACCAGCAACATGTAATTGCACTTTAAAACTGAATATAGGTCTCATAGCTGTTCTACCTTCCTGCAGCCTGGGTCAATGGATCCTAAAAACAGCCTGTAAATGAGATGATGCAATACTCTTTCATGCAAGCAAATATACCAAGCTGGGATTTCCTTGCTGTAATGAGCATGTCAATACCCTGCACAAACTCAAGGCCTTAGATTCTCAGTGCTTTATTTCTGCATGCTCTCAGATCCACAGCATAATGTGATTTTTCTTCACCCTTGCCCCTTAATTATACTTTCAAGTTTGAAAGAAGAAAATAAAGCAACAATAACAAAGTAAACTATGAGGTCTTTTCTACAGTACCTGTGCCCAGCTTTTCATGCCTCCAAATCTGCCATTTACAAAAGAGTTTCTAAAGCTCCACATTGTAAGACTTCAGTTTTTGTCATTTCTTACACTCATATGAACACATTCATATAAAGACATTTTTTTGTCTTTTCTGAGAAATTTTCTTGGCATACAGAGGAGCCCAGAGAAGGCAGCACCCCACAGAACCCAGGGCATTGGAATGCCTTGCTGGGAAACTTTACATCGCTGAATTTCAAGTACCTTCCACAGGCTTGCTCCTTGGCCAAAACAAGGTGCTAGAGAAACCTGTCTCTGTATCACAGAGTACCTGAGGATGAGGGATTTAATCCAAGTGCCACTGATGGCTCCACAGGCACAGTCCATGTGCTGTTACCTGATCAGTCAGAAAACCCAGGATTTTTAAAGAAACTGAATGAAATATCAGCTAAAAAAAGAGGAATACCTCACAGATACCCAAGTTAGTTTCAAAGTATAATAAGCAAACAAAGCAGAGTATAAGAGAATGAGAATTTTCAGAAACAAGTCCTGATCATTAGCTCTTTCTGTATTTAGACTCTGAAAATTAAATAGCTGAAGAGCATTTGCAAAGATACAACAAGAACTGTGTTACATGCTTATGTCCTGTTTCACCACTAATTAGCAATTCTCAGACCTTAGAGTATCTGGGAATTTTTCTGGATGACGTTTCATAGGACTAGTATGTGTCTATGCCACATATCCTAGCATATCTAAGTATTTTGTCTCCTTTTCCAAATTTACACAACCACTTTAATCTTTTTAGAGCTATTGAGCCACACCTTTTGTCTTCCCGTCCAGTGGTTGCTGGCAGTAACTTCACCCTGAAATGAAGGTCTTGCAACTCAATGAGTGAAGAAGAAAATATGAAAGTTAATCTTGTCTCCTGTTGTAAATGATGCTGTTTTTTTAAAATCCTACACATAGTGACTTGAAATACATTGCACAAAAGTTATAAAATTTCCCATTGCTATCATTTAAGGACAGCTTGAATGAGGTTGATTCTCTAAGGAACAAAATAATTTCCTTAAATAACAAAGCAAAAATCAAAGCTGGCATATGTTTTCAGAATAAAATACCTGCTACCCTAAAACTCAATGTCAGCATCAAATTTCACAAGTTTGCCTTAAATGAAGCTATCCTCTCAATTTTTCTTCTTAAAGAACAAAGATAAGAACTTTTACTATTTAGGCAACAGGACAACAAAACAAAAAAAAAAAAACAAATCAAAAGCCCTTCCAAATTTGAATGCAAATATATTTTTGAGCAAAAAACATATAATCCTAATGGGAAAACTAGAACCGCTTATTTCACTAGAATTGTGACTCACAAGCACAGGGAGATAAACGATAAAAACTTTGGACAAGTGTATTTCTTTTCGTAAACAGCTGAAATACGGATTTTGCAGCTGGCATTGAAGACGTCTTTGGCGGGGTTTGGTTGGCTGGATTTTAAACCACGTATTGATACAGCTTTTGCAGAAATAAAACAGTTCAAAGACTGAAAAGTGTTTAGCTAAAAATAAACACTACTTGTAGTATTTGAACAAATTTCCTCAAGCAGAGTCACCTCAGACTTCACCTCTCACGGTGTTCAGGCTCTGCTCTGTGGGAAGGGCTGAGGAGCTGAAGCCCGAGCAGTATGCAAGGAACACAATCAATCAATTAACGCTGCTCAGAAGTGGAATTACTTTGTTTGTAATGCAGAGAACACAGAGCAGTGATAAATTATTGCTTTAACATTGTAACAGCATCTGCTGCACACAGCCTGCGGGGCTGAGATCCAGCCTTTGATCTACACATCACTCATGTTGGAAAGAACAAGGTAATCCAGATACCTGTAGGACTTGGAGAAGCTAGAAAAATAATACTCTCAAAGAATCACTGCTTTTGTTTTCTTTTTATTTTTATTTTTTTAAAGGTTTCTTTCTTTTGCTTTGACTAGTAAGAAGGAGGAAAGAGGAAAATGTCCATCGTAGGAGGAATGGCAAGCTGATATATTTGTGTTTTCTACTGTTTCCGTTCGCCATGGATAAACACATAAAAATATACTTACATGCAAGTCATGGCTGAATGAGGAAAGAAAACAGTTAATGATGATAGAAACCAACTTCTATGTCTTAATATGAGAGAGCCTCTCTCAGCTGTTTAATTTTAGAATAATTTCTGTATGCTTAAAAAAGCCAGTTAATTCTGTGGTGTCAGAAGTGTCACTTCTGCAGTGCAGAAGGTCACGTCATTCAGTAAAGTATCCTGGGAGAGCCTCTGAATTAAGAGTTTTGTCTTTTAGTACCTGTAACTCATTAGAAACTTGTTTAAAAGTCTCAAGGTTTCAAAGCCACCAGCAGCAGAAAATAGAAGTTTGGGGAGTGCATAGGAATGGTGCAGCCCTGAGGGGCTTGTGTTCCTGCTTCTGAAAAATTGCTTGATCATTGTCCATGCTTGAAATAAAAACTATGAAAGAACTTTACAAAATTAAGCCTTAAAGAATATTTCTCCAAAGATATTATGAAAAGCTTCAAAATGAAAGACAAGGTTTAATTGTGTGCCTTTAGCACCTGCATCTGCATATTCAAAAGAAACAATACAAAGAGAGGAAAATTATTTTTCAAAAAAAATATATTCACATACACACACACAAAAAAAGTTATTTGGCTTTCAGACTCGTCCATACTACAGTGTGAAATGCCTTTGGCAGTGATCTGAAGGCACAGGAGACAATACAGGGTGTAACTGTCATCATGAATGTCTTGTAACACCAGTGGCCAGAACAAAATGCCTTTGAAGGCTGCAGTGAGTGACAAGACACGCTAAGAAAAGATAGGAAAATCAAAGGGCATTGTCATTGAGTAAATCAAACTTTGTTTTGATTGTCTGCTAGGTCAAGATATTTGCATTATAGAAAGGGTTCATTAGCACAGACAAGTATTAGCTGTTACAGGCTCACATTTTTGTTTTGAAGGTCTAAAATAATAAAGTTCTACAGAGAAGCAAAATACTGGCCTGCCAAGGGATCTTAGCATAATTTATGCCCTGATCTCTTTGTTACAATGGAAACACTGCATATTGATTAGCTAGAGTAATAAAACAAAGTTTTATTTACACAAAACTTTCTAAACAAATTTTGAAGCCGAAATATTTTATTAATTTTAACATGTATTGCATATAATACTTGCAATTATTTCAGCACTAATTATTTACCAGGAAAATCAGCCTTACTTTTTTGTTGTAGAAATTGATCCAGCAAATATCTAAATGTTTTTGCTTAACTGCTTAGGAGGTAGTTCCATGCTGAAAAAACTTAGTCCTAACATATTTTTGTAAACATTTTATGCAAAGTTTAGAGAAAGAGGTGTGATTGTTTGACCAAAGGTGTCCTCTAAAAGAATTTAGTGCTCTTGTTTGGTCTAAGACACTGCAGAGAAACTAACATTCACAAAAGCATAAGAACAAGAGCTATAAGTGACAAATAGGACAAAATTCACAGTCATGGATTTACTGAATAAGCTACAACACCTTAGTCATAAAGGGGGGAAAATTATGAACTGATTTAATTCATCATCTTATGTTCACTCTGGTACCCAAGAGGTACCAATGACAATTTATTAAAAATCACGAAAATACACGACATTATGAATCTGTCCTTCAGCAGGGTGGGAAGCATCATGATTGCAAATGACTCGTATACAAATCTAAGCCCTAACTTGGGAACATTGAATACCTAACAAATCTAATTACTAGACTAATTTTTCATTCCTGCACCTTCTCAGCTGCATAGTACACCCAGAGCAAATCTGTAACACATAACCCATCTGCCAACACAGAAATCATGCACCTTACAGCTCGAGTGCTTGGGAGCACTGATAGTCCTTATGACACGTTTTTAATGAAATAATGCTATGCTTGTCAATGGAAAGGAGAATAAGAATACATTAGGCTGACACACAAAGAATCATCCTGCCACACATTGCGTCCCAGAAGTGGAAGATGTGAAAGGCAGACAGCATAATGTGCTCATTTGTGGCCTCGTTCTGGAGCCAGCGAGAGGAACTGTAACCAGCACCAATTTTCTGCCCAAGGAGTTAACAACTGCAGGGTGTGAATGAGTTCAGTGTCAAAATATCAAATGATCGCCCACAAATACATACCCTGAAAAGAAAGTGTTTTCTTCCCACTTATTTCTACAAAATCACCAACGGTTTTGATTTGCACTCCATTTCAAGCCATGCCAAGAAATATGATGCACAACAAATGTGAACCACAGACATGTTTACCCTCTTATGCTTCCAGATGTCTCGGTTTTATGTGCCAAATCTGCTCTTTCAAAATACTACCTCTGAATTTCAAAAGTCCACTTCCTTTCCATGCTGTGCTTTGTGGTGGAGAAAAAGCACTGCATCTGGAAGGCATGTTTCAGAAAATTTACAGTCAAAAATTCGACCAAATTCAATGTTTGTAAGTGTTCAGTAGCAAAGAGAAACCAAGTGACAACATTGGCCTGTTAAAATATGGTGGAAATATTCTGATTAATTGCAATTCAGAAGAGACAGGAGTGCCCAATAAATATTTCTGCTGTATACTTCAGAGACAAAGGTGTATGCCTCAGGACTGATGAAACACTTTCCTGTATTGAGTCAGGAATATGTTAGCTAGCAGCTTTTGAAGTCTGACATTTTAAAAATCAGATCCAGATAACTGAAGGGTTTTAAAAGAACCAGCCAGGCACCTTTCTAGGCTGTCAGTGAGTTCTGTCACACTGACAGTCTCAGAAGACTGAAGAGTTGCATCAATATGACAAGACAGATCTTTACAAAATCTCATAGTAATTATCAGAGTAAAACATTGAGAAAAACAAAAAGTTAGCTTCTAAAAGTCCAACTTATGCACAGTATCCTCAAATCCAAATATCAGGATCTTGGGAGTGGTTATCAGTCAGAAGCAGAATTTTGAACCAAAATTCTGGTACAAAATATTTATAAGAATGTATCAAGTTCTTCTTATTTGTACACAGTGGAAGTGAACTGAAACAATTACTTCTCACAACATCAGAACCCTTTCATTCATCCCATTCCAAAGATTTGTCTTGGAAGAGCATTGCTTGCATCTGCTAAGGTTAAATGAAACATTCTTTCTCCATTTTCAAGGATTGTCTTTGCTTCCTGGGTGAGATAGTTCAGCCACACCAACATGCCCCTTTGTGTATCAATAATCAGCCAAACTTGCTTCACACAGAACGTCTGAATTTCTAACTAGTAGCCTTTATTTTGGATGCAAATACTGTATCTCATAGCTACCATAAAATATAGGAAGATAATTAACTCCAACAATGTCTACTAGATTAACCCAATTTACACTACTTTATTGAGCGAAAGAAGGATTTTGTGCATAATGGTAAAAATAATGCTCATTGTTTTCAACCCATTTATATTAGTCTAATTGGCAAATGTTCCCATAACTGCAATTTTAAAAAAATGTATAAAGTAACTTTACAAGCAGTGAAGAGCATGTAAAATTTTATTCCTTGGAATGACTTGGCTATGAGTATTTTAAAAGTGATGTGTAATTAACTAATAGAGCCAAATGACTGAAAAGTTATTTAAATTGGACATGATGGGCAATTCCTAAGCACTATGGGCTCAACTGATCCTTTCCAAAAGACAAGCTAGTGAAGTTAAAGGTTTTCTCTCATCCATTCATTTTGGATGATTTAATCCTTTTCCACTGAAAACATGAAAGTCTCACTGTTGGTTTTTTTTTCTTAAGAACTAGATTCTCTTGTACTAGAGTTCATTGCTTCCTGCACTCCTCATGGGAAAAATCCTAGCTTGAACATTCTAAAACATTTGCCTTTCTGTCTTATTCTGCTTTCTGAGTAAATCTGAAAATGCTCCATTTAAAAAAAAAGAACCCAATCCTATGTATATATCCTGTAAAATTTCTGGAATATTTGGTATCCAAATTACTCATTAAAACAGGACCAAATTTCTGTAGGAGATCACCATGAAAGGCTAAAAATAACTTCTGACACTCAGTCAAGAGCGTCCCAGGAAAATCCTGAAAACTTATATTTTTCAGGTCAGTATAAATTTAGGCACCTACCAATAATAGNAAACTTTAGATTTAATTAATTAATTAATTAATTGAAATAAAGGAAAAAAGAAAAAATAAAATTAAATTACATTTTAAAAAAAAAGGAGGAGTTTTCTTTCCTCTAAGTATTTGGCATTCTGACCTTCTATGCATTACAATATT
>VWYI01008844.1:0-14292 GCA_013399455.1 Anthoscopus minutus
AGCCTAGCAGATTGACTACATCACACTGCATTATATTAAAATCACAAATACAAGTGCTCTGTTGCCAAGGCGGATACACAACCCAGACTCTTCCTGCCTCCCCTGCTGCTTTAGTAATTGTACTGATGTTGTTTCATTACCAACCTGTGTCTCTCCCTAGCTCACAGTCTGGATATTTCTGGTATATGATAGGACCTTCACCACGAGCTGCTGAGCTCTTTAATGTATGATCAATAAACAATTGTTGAACTCCATAACCATTTGAAGCTGAGGATATGCTTGTTAGCCAGCCTGTGTTGTGGGATACATCTAAGGTGTATTGCTTTTGGGGCCACTGGCACAGTGAGCAGCATGGATTTGTAGCTCTTCCCAGAAAATAACTCCTCAGAAGTGTTCATTTTCATTTGAACAGTTGCTGCAAGCTGTGAGGCAGACGAGTCTTCTCCCTGCTGTGCATGTTTATGTATAAATGCAAATCTTTCTTACCTTTCATCTGTGAAAACCGAAACTTTACCAAATGTCCTCGTTTACCGAAAACCCACATGCTGGGGGTTTTCAAAGAAGCAGCTGTCCATCCAGCATTATGTACATTCCTCTAGACATGTGCTTAATTAATCCTGAGTTTTAATAAGCAATTGCACTATTATTTTTACGAGAACCATGAAGACAATCACAGTATATTGTAACTAATGTGTTCTATATGCAATGAAATGCAGAAATACTTTTGGGGACTTGAAGACATTTGAAAGATTAATCATCCCTTTTTAGGGCAAACATAGCATGGGACAAGTATATTTGGGTTAGGAAAAGATTTCTGAGCTGTTTTTTCTTCTTTGCCTAAGATTCCACCCTTTCAAATCATGTTTTGCATAAGTAATTTTGACAAATGGCCCACAGAGCAATGAAGGCAGCCAATTCTGCAGTAGGACATACTGGAATATCAAATTAGAAATGATTATGCCTCTCTAAGGTGTTCATCTTTTCACACTACCATTTTAAAAAAGATGGAGAGATTTGACCCAACAACAGTGTGCCCAAACAATAACAAATCTTCTGCTAATACAGGATCAACCTTACTTAGTGTCACTCTGCCTTAAGTTCAATAGCCTGTAGTGCTCATCAAACAAATTCAGATCAACTACAGATAGGACAAACATCAAGTAAAAGCAATAGTAACTAAAATTATCCTGACAGTTGACAAGAAAAATAAAGAGAACTGGGATGTGGGCCTTTTCTACATCCTACCTCTCAAACCTAAGTGGTGAGCCATGGTTTCAGTTTGTTTCTCACAGTGCTTCTAAAGAGTTGTCCTTTAACACAGGTGACCTAAAGCACAGTTAACTTTAAATTTTGAGCAGTACTAGTGACATGCTTCATAATTGCTATTATATATTACTTGGAAATAGCCAAAATCAGGGGGATTAACTAAAAATTTCTCAATATTGATCTAAAGCTGTAGAGTTTGCAGTATGCAGCCTTGTATTTGTGAAGTCTATGCTACAAGACCCAAAGAGCCTTCCCTCATCCCACTGTCCTCTGGGAAAGAAGCAAATTGCAAATGATTTTCCCACCTGAAAAAAAATTTCAGGAACTGAGAAAAATTCTCCGCACCTAATCAGGATAAGCACTGTTTGCATCAATTGAAAACAACAACAACCAACCAACCAAAAAACCCACAAAACCAAAACAAAAAAAGAATCCAAACAAAAACCCAAAACCTCCAGACTTTAAAAGGAGATTTCAGTTCAGTTTTGATTATTTGGGGCTTTTTCATCATACAGTTTCAGTAGAAAAGTCTCTTTCAAATTAGAAAGATGGAACTGTCTACATGCAAATAGTTGTTCAGATTACATGCCTCTGACTGTGGCACTATCTTCTCTTGTTCTAAGTTAGGTGTGCTACGAAGGGGACAAAGATCCTCTTTTCATTCCCCATACAAAATCCAGAACAAATTCCCGATGTACTATTAACAAGTGCAGCAATCACACACAGAATCACTAGGTTGGAAGAGACCTTCAAGATCGTCGAGTCCAACCCAGCCCTAACAACTCAACTAGACCATGGCACCAAATGCCACATCTAGTCTTTTTATAAACATTTCTAGAGACGGTGACTCCACCACCTCCCTGGGAAAACCATTCCACTACTTGATCACTCTTTCTGTAAAAAACTTTTTCCTAATATCCAACATATATTTCCCTTGGCACAGCCTAAGACTGCGTCCTCTGGTTCTGTCAGCTGCTGCCTGGAGATAGAGACTGACACCCACCTGCCTACAGCCACTTTTCAGGAAGTTGTAGAGAGTGATAAGGTCACTTCTGAGTCTCCTTTTCTCCAGGCTGAACGACCCTAGCTCCCTCAGTCGTTTCTCACAGGGTTTGTGTTCCAAGCCCCTCACCAGCCTCGTTGCCTCCTCTGGATGTGCTCCAGTTTCCCAACGTCCTTCCCAAACTGAGGGGCCAGAACTGGGCACAGCACTCGAGGTGCAGCCTCATCAGTGCAGAGGTCAGGGGAAGAATGACCTCCCTGCTCCTGCTGGCCACACCATTCCTGACACAGGCCAAGATGCCGTTGGCCTTCTTGGCCACCAGGGCACACTGCTGGCAAGAATACAAACAATAACTGAATAATTGGAAGAAACAGGTTTTCCTTTATGTCAGCAAGTCACAAACAATGTAAAGCCTTATAAAGACAAAACCCATACCCCAAAGACCAGAGAGAAATGTAGAAGCAGTTGTACATCACAATGAGCCAGCAGTGCCCTGGCAGCCAGGAGGGCCAGCCCTGTCCTGGGGGGCATCAGGCACAGCATGGCCGGGCAAGGGAGGGGATTGTCCCGCTCTGCTCTGAGCTGGGGCGGGCTCACCTCCAGTGCTGGGGGCAGTGCTGGGTGCCACAGGGTGAGGCAGACATTAAACTATTGGAGAGTGCCCAAAGGAGGGAAATGGAGGTGGTGAAGGGCCTTTGAGGGAAAGCCCCCCATCATGGCTGAGGTCACCTGGTCTGTTCAGCCTGGAGGAGACTGAGAAATCCCCTTGCAGTCTGCAGCTTCTGTGTGAGGGGAAAAGGAGGGGCAGGCACTGATCTCTTCTCTGTGGTGCCAGTGACAGGACCCGAGGGAATGGCCTGAAGCTGAGTCAGGGGAGGTTTATGTTGGGTATCAAGAAAAGGTTCTTCACTCATCATTGGGTAGTTGGGCCCTGGAACAGTTTCCCCAGGGCAGTGGTCACAGCACCAGCCTGGCAGAGTTTAAGAAGCCTTTGGACAATGCTGTCAGGCACATGGTGTGACTCTTGAGGATGGTGCTGTGCAGGGCCAGGAGTTGGACTTAATTTTCCTCTTGGGTTCCTTCCAATCTAGAATATTCTGTGATTCTGTGATTTTATGAATAAACTGATTCTGCATTGCCAATAACTTAATTTTCAAATTATATCAAGAATCAGTAACAATAGTAAGAGAACACTGCAGGAGAGATTTGTTAATGAATAGCAATATTAATTCAAAGCACTATGGTGCCAGTGGAAAATCTTAAATATTATTAGATAATACCACTAACCACAAGGTATTCTATCAAGATATTGATTCATCTTCAATTTCAGAATCACAAAACCAAAGAATTTTTTACATAAAAGCCTTCAGTCCATAGATGGGTTCCATAGATGGGACCCATCCAGGTTCTGCATCAAAACAACTGATCAAAAAAAATTGTTCTGGTAGGCTCTGCCCTAGGGATCTGGAGGTGCAAGGACAGTTTATACTTGAAAATTAATTCATCTCTGTCTTCACAAAGACAAGTATGTCCTATCTTTCCTCTCAGATTAATTTGAATCCAGAATACCAAAGTAGCAGGAGCTAAATATGATGTTTCTAGATGAACAAACACTGGCAACGGAACATGAAATAAATTTTCTATCTTCAGTCTTAGTTTCTGTCCTTGAAACTTTGATGATTCCTCTAAAGAAATGACAATCATGTGAAATTCAGAATCTCAGGTTGCATATGCCTTATGGTCATTATTAGTATCATTATGCTATTAAACTTAGGGTATGATCAAAATAGCATGGATTTATCCCAAATACTCTTTGCAGATACTCATATTCTCCTACAGTCCTAACATCAGTCTGGTCCTTTGTATTTCATTTGACCTCAGACAATTCACTCTACTTGAAGTTTGTTCTGTAATTCTCACAAAACTGTTCTGAGTGTCATATAGATTGACTGACAGATGAACAAGTACAAGATTCAGAAGCAATTTTCCTCCATCATAGGATGTACTATAGTAATAAGAATTTTTTTTAAGGAGCTGTTATTTAAGCTGTTTATAAAAATAGAAATGAAAAGAGTAATATTTCTGAACACTGAACTACAATGGACCATATTTTTAGATCAACTTGCTTTTCAGATATATGTAAAAAATCCTCTCAGTATTCCTCCCTCACATGTTAATTTGAAAATTTACTCCACAAGTTCAAGAATGAAGGTGATACCTTTTTAAACTTGCAATAAGTGCAATAAAAGAGCACTTCTGGCATCTTGCTTTTGCATGCATCTTTTATAAAGTGTTGTAGACATAAAACATCAAGAAAGAGCCAGCACTCTTTTGCTGATGTGGTGCCTGCTGATTTCTCTGCTCTCCAACCAGGCCTTGTGGCTCACTGGTATGCAGTGCTCAGCTCCACAGCAAGTACAGCCTGAAGTGAGCAATGCAGAGCTGCATGTACTGCTTTTGCTTCAGTGGTGATGTAATTGGAGAAGGCTTTTCCTCTGATCAAGTTCCCCACCCACCCACCCTCCTAAAAGATTAGTTGAGGTTCTCGCAGAGCATGTTTAATGCCATGCAGACTCTCATCTACCACGTGCTTAGTTTCAAGTTCCTTATTATGAGAACTGTGTGAATCAGCTGAAAGGATCAAAAGAGGAACAAAAAGGATGAGTTGAAAATAAAGTGTTTAAAGAAATAGCAACTGGTTTAGCCTTTAGAATATGAGAAACAACGTGAAAAATAAGGGTAAAGGGCACAACAAAGAGGAAAGGAATAAATTGCACTCCATCCTTGTCCTACAGATGACACAGAGTGAATGGTTTTCAATACAGATTAGACATTAGGAGTGTTCTTTCCATCTCAGACAGGTCTAAAGGCTCATCTGTAGACAAATGGAAAATCAATATCTCCACTTCTTCTAGCAGAAACTTAGAAGCCTACACTATTTGTAGATATGTACTTGTAGACACGTACAATTAGAGAATTAATCTCATGATGATTATTTGAAAAGCATTTCCCAGGGAAACTATGAAAGAAGTACAGACCAGTCAGTACTAGAGAACTTTGCCTACAGAGTATATGGTGTCTCCATCAACACACATTTTCTAGAGGTAGGACAAACACCTTCAGTGCTAATTTACATGGAGATGATCCTGCTGTGGGATATAATGATGGGACAAATAATGTCTGTTCTCATACAATTTTCTATGATTTCTATGATTCTGCTTATAATCACAAAATCATAGAATGGTTTGAGTGGAAAGGGACATTAAACACCATCTAATTCAAATCCCTCTGCTGTGGGAGGGACACCTTCCACCAGTGCAGGTTCCATCAAACACTTTCAGGGATGAGGCATCTACAACTTCTCTGGGCAGCCATCAGTTCCCAGTGCCTCATCACCATCACAGTAAAGGACGTACAAAGGTGCTAGGAATGGAGGAAAAAGGCTCCAAGAGACTCAAAGACTGGAGCAGAGTGAAGGCAGATGTCTAAAGTTAATATTGGTCCCCACCTAAAATACAGACACTGGAAACTGTTCTGTTGCTTCAAAAATTGTTAAAGAAATCAAAATTTAACAAAGACTGACAACATGGATGCTCAGTCCCAACTGTCACAGCATTTCTAACTCAAATATAATGAATTAATAATTACTGAGACAATTCAATATTTGCTTGCTTTCAGGTCTTTGTTCCAAACAAGAGGGCAGAAAATTATATAAATGGAAGAAATAAAGAAAGTAGATATACTCATCTCCAAGGAGATGAGATATAAAGAACAGCAATCATTAGGAGAGAAGACATTACTGCTTTCTCATTAATGATATGCAGAACCACTAAGAAAATGGCAGCATGTTGTTAGCAGCTTTTGGGCAAATTGCACATTTCCTGAAAAAAATGTATTTTCACTGCAACCAAAAGCCATTTTGTTCATTTGTGGTAACTGTCATGTTCATTTCTGAGCCACTATGAAACAGAACTCTACAGGAAATAACACTAACCCCCCTCCAGAAAGAAAAAAAAGCACAAGCATTGGTGTTTGGGGGTGTTTTTTTACATCAGTAAGATCAGATTTCACCAGGATGAAGAAAACAAAATGGTATCACTTCACCTTAAAGAAACACCAACTTCTCACAGTACTGAGGTAGAAAAGTTGTAATAAAAATACTATCTGGTGAAAAAGAAGAATGTGACTAAGAGTCATACTGGTTGCAGAAGAACAGAAAAGAGGTTGTTCCTCTAATTCTCTGACAATTTTTGCCAGCTGTGAAGAAAATAAAATATTTGAGTATCTGAAAATTATCTTCTAAGTGCTCTTTCATTTGAATTTTTAGCATTTAAAATATTTTCAGATAAACTAAAGGAAATTTCAGTGAAAATGTCTTCCTAATCAAGGAGTCAAAACCCCAACTAAAGATGGAAGCAAAAATTATTTTACTTAAGAAAAATTCTGTAAAATGTATGAACGCAAAAGTCCTCAATGTTTTAAGGTTTTTGTTTCAAATTTTGAAATGTTGTAGCAACTACTTTTGCTTGAATTTTCATTTCTTCAAAATACAAATAACTAATACTAAATATATGGAATGAGGTATTTTTTTCACTCCCATATCCTTCTCTCCTTATTCACTCAACCACAGCATGGCAGTCACAACAGATGAATACATAGGATAAATAAAAACATCCTTAAACTGTTTTTTTTTTTACTGCTGGGTTATTCTATCACCCTCTACTAGTGTTCTCCACAGCCTAGATGGGATCACAGTATGAAGAATTCCTCAGCACTGGCTTTCTTCCTCTGCCTGTACAGTCTCACAGTTTCCCAGTAAGCTGCTGCTTGAGGTGACTTATACCCTTCCTGGTCTCCAGAAGCCAATATATCTGCATCCTGCTAATTGAAAGCCAGTTAAATATTCCTATCAGTCAGACTTTTTCAAGCACCAAACTCCTACTTTCCTGTATTCTCCAGTGAAGAAGATTCCCATGCTAGTTTTCAATCATACTCCTGGATACATTGACAATGGATATTTTTTCTTGCTGATGCTCTGAAAATTTTGATAGCAGTGAGCATGACCCCTGCCCTGACCCACTTCAAGGATGCCCTGTGATGTCTCCTAGCTGCAGAAAGTAGTTTTACATCTGCTTAATTCACTCACTGGCAGGAACAGCAAAGGAATTTCTTCACACTTCCCCCACTCGCAGCATTATTTTTATTATTTATATATATATAATTTTATTTATATATATTATACCATTTCATCATAATAATACTACAATATTATTATTATTATTATTGTTGTTGTTGTGGTTGCTGTTGCTGTTGTTGTTATTTATAAGGCATTTTCTGTGGCCCTAAAGTGCCTGAACAGTTTGCTTGGCTTTATCAGGATGCAGGAGAAGGTGATAATGGTGTCAGGCATTTGTCCATGCTTGACTGTGTCCAAGAATGTGAGAAGCAATCTTTTTATCTCTTGTTTTTCTATTCTTTTTTAGTTTACTTAAAATAAGAAAAATTACGTATCAGATTCCTGCCTCCTGCTTATTCTTTTGATCACCTCCCAGGCTGTGTCTCCTGCAGTGCTGTAAGGTTGCAGGAGCACAGACCCACACAAGTCAAAGGGCGTCAGAGACTTCTCAGTCAGCAGGCAAATTAACAACAAAGTAGGAATGCTCACATTGGGGCACATGTCTCAGTCCAGCCCAGGATCTCCCTCTGACAGTGGCCAGCTGAAGATGACTTCTGCCAAACACAAGACTTAAACAAATGTGTAAAGGCTCCAGCAAGATTTGAAGTTGGGGCTGCCTTAGGGAAATACTGAAATACAGATCTCTGCATTTTAGCTTTTAAAATCTCTAGACGAACTTTTATACAATGGGCATGCCCACTTCTTTCGGAAAACATGAATAGTTGCAGGGACCTTTGTGTCACAGAAAACTGCATCTCACAACTTCATCTGATGCTCCCCAGCTCCAATATAAAGACAGAAGAACCATGTTGTGGCCATCCTGAGTTCCCCTTGGCATGCCTTTTGAAGCTGCATTGTGCTTAGAGCTCTCTCCACTTCGTGGTTTACTGAACACGAACCCTTGGCGTAACCCCAGCCCTAGGCAAAGCCCTAAGCCTAGGCAGAGCAGTAACAGCAGCTTTGGGCTGAGGCAGGTGCCAAGCAGAAGATTATGGAGAAAGCCAGGTTGTGGCATTCCTGAGTTGCCCTTGGCACACCTTCTGACACTGCATTGTGCTTGAAGCTCTGGCCTTGGTGGTTTTCTGAACCTTAATCCTAGGCAGAATTGTAACCCTAGGCTGAGTAGTAAAAACAGCCCTGGGCTGAGGCTGGTGCCAAGCAGAAGGTTATGGAGGGAGCCATGCTGAAGCAATCCTATGTTGTGACAGATACTCAATTTTTTGGGTTTGTGCCATCCTTGATTTACAGATCCCTTTCATATCCTCTTTGGATTTGTCCTTTTCAGGCTAAAGAATATGTCTGTTCAGCCTCACCTCATGGAAAAGTTGTCCCATATCCCTGATTATCCATATTACTTTTTTCTAGTTCTACTGTATCTCTTCTGCAATGTGAAGGTGAGAACTGCTTGTGGCATTAAAAAAGTGGAGCACCATAAATAACAGCACAATGATCCTTCGTGCTTTCCATTCTTTTTTGATATGCATTTCTTTCAGCCACATTGATGTTTTCATTACAATTCCAATATCCTTGGCCTTACATTAAGGCAATGGTTCTTCATTTTAGAAATCAGGTTTTTTGACCTTGAGAAATCAAATATTTTAGAGAAATTTTGTCACTTCCCCACCCCTTCTTTTCTTCCTCATCATATATGAATATGTGGATCAGCACAGGTACCTGTTCTGTACAAAAAAGCACAGTATAAAGCTTTAAAAAAAGTCATTACAGAAATAAAATTCTCATTCTCTGACAGGATAAAATGACTGTACTCTTTTGCAAAGTTGTTCTTAAGGCAAAAAAGAGTAAGTTTAAACTTCTGAAGGGCACTCTCTTTATAAGCTCAGTAAATAAATTATTTAAATTATTTAGCATTGGCAATTATTGCAACAGCTTTTTTTTATGCCCAAAACACACATGGGTCTGCTCTGACAGAGATGTAGATTTAAGGCTATAAACACAAAGGTTTGTAGAAAAAATTAATACCTACTTAGAAAACATGATCAAAAAAAAAACCAAACCAAACAAGAAAACCTATTAGGAATGTTTTCTGTTGAACAGATTTGCCAAGTAAACAAATGCCAATTATTCTTGGTATAAGCTATTTATTTTAAACTGAAATGTAGAAGTGTATGGAGTTTTTTAAATATACAAAACTTTTGAAAACCAAATCATGCCTAAAAAATAAGTAACACAGTACAGTTTACATCTTTACACAGTACAGTTTACACCCAAAAACTTTTATGGGTTCCTGTCAGTGCAGATCAGAGAATTTGGGATAACGTGCATTAGATCAGTCTGGAATACAGTAACATTTTACAAATTAAGTAATTTTTTCTAGGATATGACTAGAGAATCTCAGATTTATGCTGACATTTTGTACATTGTATGTAGAACACATCTGAATAGACTGAAAACAGTCATCTAAATTTTTATTGCATGTTCATCCTGTGTAATTGTAATAGTTATCTCAGCAGTACAATGCAATGTAACTCATCAGTTTGTGTCTGTTGTAGACTATGAAAAAAAAATGAGAAAAGATTTGGCCTTAACTATACAGAAAGAAAAAAGGGACAAAACATTATTTTGTCCTTCAGAGAACAGAGTGATGAGCAGGGATCTGATTTGAAAAGAAAACAGAACGTACAATGGGACTGGATAAAGAAACTATGATTAATGAGAAGCCTCAGATTATACATAATCACAGAAAAATAGGTCTGTAACAGACCTTGATTAGTCACTTAGTCCATCCTCCTATTCCAACGCCAGATCAATAGTACTTAATATTTGTCCAGTATGTACTTACAGACATCCAGTAACAGAGACACCATTACACCCTGTGATATAAAGCTATGCCTCACTAATGTTACCATTAGAAAAGCTTTTTCTTCTTGATGCAATTTAAGTCCATTACATCTTACCCTATCTACTAAGAATAGATGATTCTCCTTCTCTTTGCAATGGCCTTTTAAGTATATGAAGTATACTTTTAGTATGTCTCTTATGCCTTTTTTTTCTCTAGCCTGAACAACTCCAGCTTCTTCAGTCTTCCCAGTCCTCTGTCCATCCTTGTTGCCAACTGCACTGACTCCTGATGGCTCACAGAGTTCTTGAACTGTGGTGCACAAAATCAGCCCTTCCACTGCTGTCCTACCAATATTGCATAGAGCTCACCGATTTTTCTCCACATCTGTATCTTCCAGGAATGTTTACTGGTTTTGCCAGGAAAACATTGCTGACTCATATGCAGCTTGTGACTTCTTGTAGACCCCAGATTCCTTTCTGGAAGATTACTTTTTCACCTCTTGTTCATTTGTGCAATTTGTGCAATTTTTTATACCTGTCTAGGCTCATTTCTTTTGTCCTCCCAGCTGTGTCTTATGTTTTCTAGACCAGTTTTCTACATGCCAAGATCCTAATCCCCTCTTCCAGCATGCCTGCAATTCCTCACAGAACTGAAATAGAACTGGATTTAGATTCCTACAGGATCCTACCTGGTAAGCCTGTTTTGACAGCAGTTATTGATACCTACTTGATAGGCACGGTCATCTACCTAGTTAAGACCCAGCTCCATAGCAGTTGCACACACACTACATTCCCCTAGCTTTTTGTCAGAATGCCAAAGTGCAATACCAAACAATGAAACACTACATGTTTGCATAACTCAGTTGCTGTGGTAACATAAATTAACAAAATGTACATTGTTGTAGCAGCTTTGTCATATAAGTATGTAGGCTTTTCCACACAAATAACGGCAGAAGCAGCACAAGATTCTCAGATGAAAAAAATACCTTGACAAAATGTGATGGCTAAAAAAGGTAAAATAATGCAAGGTGAAAGGTAAACAAAGAGGTGACAAACCATCTGGATATTTCAAGGCTGTCACTTTGGAATCAGGGACCATAACCGTGGTTAAGTGGAAGGAAAGGATAAGTGCCTACCTGCCAAAGGTATCAAACAACCAATGCAGAAAGCCAACAAGAAATACACTTAATGTTCAGGATCTTCAAGTAAAGCAACAGTTATTTAACAAGACAAAAGCAACAGGCACTGATATTGATGGCATTAAGCCGAAATCAGCTATCTGCTCTGGCATATTGATAGTCTCTAGGACAAGGTGGATCAAGAGAGTTTGGGGGGTTACCTTAGGAGCAGTTTGTTGTGGATAGAAGCACAAAACACAGGCTGAGAAGGTAAGAAATAGGCTCAATTACAGGAGCTGGCCAGTGCATTGGACAACTGAAGGTATAAAAGAGTCATTCCATGTCTGAGGCAGAAAATATTCAAACAATAGAAAATAGCTGAAATGCACTACATAATTGAGAAGGTAAAGAAATTTTGAAAAGATGAATGTGCATTTCTTATACTAAAAAGAGAGGTAACTGATGTAGAGCTGTTAATGAAAGTTTGACAGAGATTGATAAGAAAGACAGAAAGGAAATCAGAATTAACACATACAGGAGATCAGCTTTACAGAAAAAGTATCGTTTATAAACTTTTGCTATTCTATATTACATTGTAGATATGCCAATACAGATTCTGGAAACAAAGGAGGTTCTGGTTTCCAAAGAGGGCAGCTGGTCCCGTTTTCCCTTTTCTTGCTTTTAATACTAACTAATCCTGTGAATACATTCTCATTTATTAACAACTTTTTCTTTGATTACCTGACCAGGAAAATGTTGTGAAACATGTGAAAATCCCAAAGAAGCCATAGAAATCCTGAGTTTCAGCAAAACCTGAAGAACAGTGATGTAGGAATGACTGGGGACATACAATGGGGAAGGAGGAAAGAGACATGGGAAGTTCTGAAGGCATAAAAACCCCCAGCCTCTGACTGTCCCTTCCTGAGAAACTCTTTTAACACTTACAAGCCTTCCTTCAAAAGTACCATGGGCTTCCTTCAAAAGTACCATCATGTCATGGGTGTGTGGTCACAGAACAGAAAAATCCTGGTATCTGACTCCCAAGTCAGAATCCTGTTCCTATTTTAATTGAGAAGCAAGTTGTTTCCTAAGCCAATAAGGAGGAAATGAGGTTTTACCAATGAGCAGTGCAGTGACATCAAGCAGCTCGCTTCATTTTGAGCAGCCCTCCCATTTAAGCAGACGTAACTCATGCCTATGAGTGGCATGTTTTAATCACTCACAATGTACTGTAGGTTTACAGAACCACAAGGTCTTCTAAACAGGAGACAAGGTCAAAAAGACCCTTTACACAAACTCAGGAGAAGCTATAGTACACTAAGAAAAATAAGTTAATGTGAAATACTTGTAATTTTAGGTAGTTTCAAAATCAATTCCATATTTCTCTGTTCTCTTATTCTGATAATTGAGAATCATTTTCTACAGCACTGTAGTGCTTTTAACTGACTCATATGCTCCTCAATCAACGGTAAAGGCTTCCATAATAAGCAGCAAAATAGCACTGCAAGTGTGTCATTCTTTCCTCTTGCTTTCACCAATTTCCCCTATTAAATTAATATTCATAGTCACATTTGGACACCACTCTGGCTCTGAAACAGCATCAGCATATGGGACTGAGGGAACAAGCATTTTAATTTTTTAAGTAGAGCTATCAAATTCCTTCTGTACAGCTAAGTAAACTAACTAGGGGATAGATGTGGCCTTTTGCATCATGAACTGAACCCTCCAAACTCATGCCTAGGATGGGGATGAAATCTACTGAAAAATTCAACAGACTTTGTAATGAATGAGTCAAATGACCAAAATTATGCCGTCATTCTACAGGCTACGTCAGCAGAAGAGAGATTCCTGGAAACTTACACAGGAAAGCAATACAGCCCTGTGTCTCCAGAATCTTTTTCCAGGCAAGTCTATTACATTTTATTGACAAAAGAATCCCTGCAAAGTGGCCCCTTCGGGCTCTTATTTCCGTGTAGAATTTGTGTAAATTGGACGAAACATTTTTACAATTTAGCCCATTTTCTACCAGGTACCAGAAGAGGTTTTTATAAATTCCAATAGTAGAATAGGAGCGGGTAACAGTTATATATCTACATATATATACATATATATATATATATATACACACACATTTGCAGCATGTGAGCAGCAATGGCTGTATGTCTTATCGTGTATATGATATGCTCCATCACCTACAAGCCGTAATCACAACACCAGACTTTCATTCATATCTTCTAAGCAGCTCCTGGCGCTCAGCCGCCTCGGCAGAAGCACAGAAGGCTGGGTGGGATGGTGAGAGGTAGCTTACTTCAACTGCATAAAAGTAACTGCGAGGTGGGAGGAAACATCTCGTAATTAGAACACGGGACGGAAATTAAGGTCTCTACCAACTCTGTCACAAAGGGAGTTCGTGATCCTTGGCGAAAAGCTTTCCGACCGCCCTCTTTCCACCTGCACAGCCGGGGCGGTGGGGCACAGGGACACTTGCACAGCGAGCGCCCGTGAGCGCCCGGAGGTTTTCTCCGATGGCGGCAGGACCCTTGCCGGGCTGGAGGACCAGCTGCCCAGGCCGCGCCGCCCAGGCCCTCCCCGCTGGCCCTATCCGGTAAGGTAGCGGCGTTTACGGAGGGGAACACCGCGGCATCCTTTGGGAATTTACGGCGGGAACCCATGGCGCCGGGGGGCAGCCCTGTCCCTCGGCTGCCGACCACTCAAGGCTGCTGCCGAGGCCGGGCCGGGCGGTTCCCCTGCCGGGTTTCGTGGTGCCCCGGCACCAGATGTTCCCCGTCCGTCCGGCCCGGCCGTGCCCGGCGGGAGGTGGCGAGAGGCGACCCGGCGGGGCCCCACGGAGCACCGCCCGCAGCACCGCGGGGCGATGCGGACGGCGGCGCCGCGGCGGGCGAGGTGAAGGCGACCTTGCGGCCGCTCCT
>VWYI01008844.1:14587-43113 GCA_013399455.1 Anthoscopus minutus
GCCGTGCCCCCTTGGCCAGCGCCGGGCTGGCCCGCCCGCTGCGCCGCGCCCCGCCCGCGGCCGTGTCGGAGCTGCGGCTGCCCCGGGGGACATGCGTACCCGCGCTCACCGGCAGCCTGACAAGGAATTTAAAACTTGTTTCAGGTACTCTATCTACCCTGCCGTAGCTTCTAACTTTTGGGGTTGTTTTTGTGGATTTGTTTTGGTTTTAATAATTCTGTGAGGAAAGTGTAGATTTATTCCCTCTGCTTTGTGTCCGGGAACAGACTGTATAATTTGGCTTGCTCTATTTAACCGAACCGTAAGAAGTGTTGGTTTCACCATTCTCAGATTTCGCTGTGGCTTCTAAGTCGTGATTTCTTGTAAAAATTATTTTTCAATCACCTGTGTGTTTTGGGCGTAATTCTGCAGGCATGTCTGAGTAGCGCCGGGCATGTAGGGTTGTATTTGTGGAGCGGTGACGCTATTCTATGATGCCTCCAGGGGAGGAAACTCCGCCGGGCTGTGCTTGTGCAACACCTTCTGCAGCCGGACCTGTCTCACACTCCCGTGCCTGGCTCTGGTTTGGTACCTCTGACAGGGCCAAGTAGCCCTTAAGCGATGGTGTTGCTGAAAGTTGGGTTAAGTAAATCCATCCCACCGAATGGCGGACCACATTTCTTGAACAGCAGATGTGTTGAAATGTCGTGTTTACTGTGTCTTGTCCTCTTGGTCTGTGTTTGCAGAGTGGAGGCATAACTCATAATTGCGGCTCTTAGGGTTATGCAATTAAGAACATACTTGAAGATAGCAGTAGCACAGTCTTTTGATCTGGAAGGAAAATAAACAATTCAAGTATGTCTGGGTTTTCCACTGGCAGGATACTTCCTCTTCCACTGTCTCCTTACCATGTGGAATTTGTCTATATAGCAAGCCAGTGAGCTGACAATAAGACTGCTTTAAGGATTATCTTAGATGTATCTTAGTAGCTGAATTTTCTAACTGGCAGTGCTCCAGGGTGATACTACACTTTAACAGAGTGTAATCTGTCATGAATGAATCTGAACTCAAGCATGTTGGCATTTTAAAGAGAATTTGTTATGTTAGTGTAAAATACATTTGCAACGATTTTAGGGAATTGGTGGGAATTTTTCCTGTTTTCTCTCTCCCTGCTCCCCCTTCTTTCTTTATTAATTAGACCGCTTTTGAAAATTAAAAAACTTACTTTTTCCTAATGGATGTAGTTGAACCAGTTTGAAGTATTTAATCTCTCTACACATCTTACCATGTTATTACACCTTTATTACTACACCATACTTCTGGGCAGTGGTCACACAGTGGAGCTGTAATTACCGTGACCGTTTGCAATCCTTTTAAAAAAGCAGTTATTAGTTATGAGATCCTGATAGAGCTCCACTAACAGTATTTTTACACATCTGCAAATCAAAACACGCCTAAAAAAATATTGTCTTAAAATGTGAATGCAGAGAAATTGAGTTTATTGAAGGTATGCAATTTAAAAACAAACCCCATACTATCAGCCTGACAGAGCATGAAGGGATTATCCAGACTTGAGTCATCTGTGCAGATTGTGCATTTCATGCTGACTGCTGTGCTGAACAACACACTGCTGCAGTGATTTCACTGCCTGCTTCTCTGGGTTGTACCAACCTTTAAGAACATTGTTGGTGTTCCAACAATGTAAGAGCTGTTGATATTTTTGAAGAAAGCTAGGCTTGCATTTGGTGAGACTTGAAAAAATTGGAGACACAGTTAGATATTTGATGCAACCCATTGACTGTATATTTTCTGTTCAGTTTTACATGGGTAAGTCAAAAGCCTTACAAAATTTTATTTTGTGAGATCCTATACATGCTACGGGCAGTTGAAAGTACTCTTTAAGCAAGCTGAAGAAAAAGCAGTTCAAAGTCAGTGTGAAGTAAAATGAGGAACTTGTTTGGCTCAGGTCAGTTTTTGTTGTGCTCAGAAATGGCTGCAGCTAAGCAACTCCATTTGGTAGAAAAGAGATGTGTGATTTAATTTGACTTCTTTCATGACAGGAGTCAAAATCTTGTTTGGTATTTTCTGCATCATCTTCCTAACTTTTATCTTGAACCAGTTATTAAAAAAAATCTGCCCTTGAGAAATAAAGAGTCTGTTTCTCTTTTTTTTTCCCTGGTTGTCCTTTATTTTTTAACTAAAACAGTTCATAATCTGGATTTTGCCAGCCTCAGCCTCTAATGATCAATCCCTTCATAATCTGTGTTTTAAATAATTCTTAGAAACTGAAATGCTTCAGAGGAAGTAACAGTAGTAAAGAAGGGGAGAGGGGTCTATAGTAACTAGGAGGAAGGGTAGAAAATATGTGATGTAAAACTTCCAGTTTTCCTCTTCTGTAAATATTATTCTGCTTCTTTTACTATTCTCTGAAGCAATATCACACTTGTAGCTATGTAGTTATAGCTCAGAGTTTTTTAAGTTATTCAAAAGATATTTCATCATTCAGTCATTTCCACAGTGTTTGTTGCCATGGGTGCTAGCCAGCAGCCTTTATTAGTGATCGAGGTGATTACACTTTGCTTTTCGACTTGGGGTATTGAAAACTGTTTCTGAGCTGCTGTAAGAGACAGATGTTGTGCAAGGACTGCAGTGAGGTGTTTCTATAAAGAGACTGAAGCATTTCTGTCCTTCGACTGAAGTTGTAGAGTGATGCTTTATATATCTTACCGTGTATAGTTTTGTGTAGAATGCCTCACGTCTCCAAGCTTGCTAAATATTTACAATAAATGTACTACTTCTACCATATGTTTGAATCAAGAAACCCATTAATTGAACAAGCCCGTATTTTTATGCTTGAAAGAATTGACGCTTCATTTTAATTGCTAAATTATATGTTAAAAGTAGACTACAAAAAAAGCAGAGATGAGATGGTGTAATAAGAAGCAGAGTAATTTTTCTTGCTTCCTGGCCCCAAACTGTAGTTATTTTCAGTTAGAAAACAGGTAGAAAATCAATTGTAATCTGCTCATAATCGCCTTCCTAGTACAGTTATGAGGCATTTCACTCTCTGTTCTGTCCCTCCTCTCACACTCCTTTTCATAATTGTGTTGCTTTTTGTTTTTTCTCACTGTTTTTATTTTTTCCTATGTATTTATTTGTGGAATAGGCAGATCTCCAGAGATCTGAGCTAGAGAAGCTAGAGAAGATTTTTCATTGAAAAGCTCTTCTTGTTTAAATGTTTTTGTGTAACAGCTTGAGGCTCTGTCAAAAAGCATGTTCCTTCCCAAGTTGTTTAGTGGTGAGTAGAAACTGACAGAGGTTTTCATAACCTTGGGGCTTTCTGCTTAGATGAACCAGGCATTTCTCTTTTACCTATCAGGATTGATTACTTCAGGTTAGATCACATGTCTTAGGTGGAAAGCTTAGCTTGCACTGCCAGAAATCCAGATTCCGTTTTGCTGAGCACAAGGTGCTGGGCTTGACATTTGACACTGACTTTCACATTCTGCTAGGATGTTGTACTACCCATTAAATAATTATTTTAGCGCTCTGGTGAACTCAAGCTCCATTCATTCTTGAGTCATAGCTGCAGAAATGAGAATGCTTCAAAAGCATACTTCAATTTTAAGACTTTTAACTCTTTTCTCCTAACTCAAAAGGTCCAGATGAGATGTTTTCAGTTTCCCCTGGGGAGTAAAGTAGCTCACCTCTGCAGCTGTGAGATTCATCGTTCTTCCAAGCTTATGTCACAGAGTGCACCTGAAGGCTTGACCATTTTAAGGTTATATTTGCTTGATTTATGATACCAGTGGAACACTTTCAAATTTGGCATACATCATTCTCCTCCCTGGGCGGATGGGTGTCTATTTATATAGTTATATGTACAAGTGTGTGTGCACAGGTAGATGGATACAGAATAGAATGCCACACCATCTGCTGTCCTTTAAATGTAGAAACCTTCTATATGCTCTTAAATGTTGCTCCCAATGCCTCTGTTTTAGATCAAAGTGATTTGGTTCTAAATTCTTTCAGGATAAAGATGTTCTTTGCATAAAATTTCTGCAGTGTTATACAAAGTATTTAAAATGTATTCTTTCTTAAAATTACAGTTTTCTTCAGGGTGGATAATGAGGAAACTAAAGCTTTGTTCAGGAGGAGGGTTTTTACTTTATGAGAAGTTGGTATTTTGAGAAAAGAGTGGGTAGAGAGGAGGGAGGGGCGAGACATTCAGTGGATGGGAGTGCAGAAAAGTTTAATGGATGTTATTAATTCTCCCAGTGGAAGAAATAGAGTAATTTCTTTTGGTATGAAAGGAATGTCTTGGGAGGTGGTTGAAAATTGCAGAGGAGTGCCAGGGATTGGAGAATCAGTGAAGCTGGAGGTGTTCAGCAAATGTGACATAGGTTGTTGCAAATACTTGAAAAGCATTTTGCTTGCTGTGAGTAGGTAAAGCTCAGAGTCTGGGGAGCATCTTAAAGAGTAAAGTCCTTGAGCTCTTTACTGCTTGACAGAAACTCACATGATAATTCCTAAATGACTATTTGTATGAGCCATGCTCCCCTATGAGCTGTAAGAAGTAATGTGCTAAGTTGTGAAATCAATGAATCAGTCCCATGAAGCTTTGAAGTTTTGTGATGAACTGAAAATTTCAGTGTAGCTATGACTTAGACCTTTTATCTTAGGATTAATGAAATTTGGTGGTTTGGCAGAGGTTGTCTGGAAAAGGGACAGATTGCATTTCCTTTAGCAAAAGCTGCTTTCCTAATCTACTTTTGTTCTTTAAACTGTTAGTGTAAGTAGCTGGTATCTCATTCTTCATCTCTCTGCTCTCATAGTTACCATTATAGTTGACTTGACTCTCAACAGGTCTCTTCAATCCTCAGTCATCTGAAAAGCTAGTATTTTAATTGCTAAGTTATCTGATCTTTCCAGATTTGATGCATGGCCTCATTCTTGATGAGAGACAGTTCTCATATAAGAAGTGCCATAAACACTTTCATGGAGATCACAACTTTATCTTAGTGGAGAGACTTAGGCCCTCCTAGCTTGCAGCAACATCCCGTGAGACTTTTCCATCCTAAAACATTCAACTAATTTGGAAACCTCTTATGATTTTTTGTTCAGCAATAACTCCCATACATGCTGTGTGTGATGCCAGATACACCTCTGGAAATTGTTTGTTCTGGCTAGGGAAGGACTGTGATGTACAAGTGCCCAGGGCTATGCAACTGAGTTTACAAGTCTTCATAGAAGCTCTGTGAGGGATTTGTACTGCCATTCTTGCTGGGCTGCCAACTAGGCTTTTGCTGTCCTTGCCGAGCTGTGAGTTGGATTCATGAGGGTTTCTGGAACTGTCACTGTTGGGATTACAGTCTGGATTTCTTGAAGTTGTTGAGCTACAGCCCATGCTTTCTGGTGAAAGATTAAAATCAGAGTTTTCTCCTTCAGCTGCTGTTTCCCTAGCCGCTTGTTCACTTGTCTTTTCATAGCTTTTTACTGTAGCTGTTCTCTGGAAGAAAATAACATCTGGTATCATGCATATTTTCATCTGGTTCCAGCAAAAGACTGTGTGGCTAAATGTGTTTAGGTAGTGCCCACTTCCTGGAGCTTGACCTTTGCTGCCAGGATTCATTCAAAGTCACAACTTTTGTGTGAGCTCTTTGCCATCTTCTCTGAATTGAGATTGCTTACAAGTGAAACTTGGTAAATCACCCTTGCCTGGTAATTTTGGATAAGCTGAACTACAGATCTCACAAAGATTTAGTTTCTGTTTGCATTGTGAAATTATGCAGCCAGTTTTTTCCAGGAGTAAGAATAATTGTTCTTTGATAAGTTTTGATGGTGTTGGTACTGTGCATGGTCTCTCCCTAAGGGTTTGTTCAGTATTTGGTGATAATCTGCCATCTAATTTCTTCATAAAACTGGCTGCTCCGAAGTTTTATAAGGCGGTGGTAGCACTCTATAATTCACATGGAACACCTTGACAGATTTTGGACATTAGCATGTTACAAATCAGTTTACTTTTGATATGTACATATGTTGCAAGAGAGGCCTCAGATAAGATAAACTCATTAGTGTGAAATAAGCGTCATCATCCTAAAGTTGATCTTCATTGCTACTTCTGTGAGCAGTTTGAGTTGTTCAAATGCAGCTTGAATGCACTTATTATAATGTCTGTGATACCTCTGACGAGAAAATGTAGTGGGCAGACTGAAAACAGATGCCTCCAGTGGGCATTGTAAATAGGGTTTAGTTCATCTGCTGACATGGGATCCTTTTGTGGAAAGTAAAGCGTCATACCTTGGTAAGTGTAAGATGATGTTGCAGAAATAGATAATGAGGCTAAATAGAGTGTTTTAGTGAGAGGATCACCATCAGGCCAAGTGGGGTGATCATTTACCTCTTTTTGGCACTGGTGAAATTGTATTTGGAGCACTGAGTCTAGTTTTGGTCTCTAAAGAGCAGAAGAAGACACTGCCTTACAGGGACCAGTCTAGTGGATGGCTACCAGGTTGATTATAGGGCTGGAGTACATTGTGTAACAAAGAGAGACATTGGAAGAGTTGAGTTTGTTCAGCCTTATTTAAGAAAAGACAAAGGAGGATCTTATTGCTGTCTTCAGCTCTAACTTGTTTGGAGAAGACAAAGTATTCTACTTGGAGACATGTAGCAAAAGGGCAAGAGGCAGCAGTTGGCAAGGTGTAGTGAGAAATTCAGGCTGAAGATGAAGAAAAATGTCACCGTCAGAATATATGCATTCTTGGGAAGGTGTTTGGGAAAACTGTGGAGTCTCCAGCCTTGGAAATGCTCAAAAATTGACTTGGAAAAGACACAGAGCACCCTACTGTAGCTGACCCTGTGTTAAATGGGGGTTTGTTGGACTAGCTGACCTCCAGAGATTCCTTCCAAACTAAATTATTTAATACTAAATGTTAATAGCGTCGCCAGTTCTGAATGAAGTATTCCCATTTGCATGTCTTTATCAGATCTGACTTCGCAACAAGGACTCCGAAGAACAAAGTATGAGGGTTGAGGGCTCAAAAAAGCTCAAAATGTTAGCCTTGTTAAAGAAATGTGTGCATGAATTCACAGGTTTAAAATCTAGCTAGCTTTTCAGCTAAATACAAGAAAATTTCATTAGCATTATTAATTACTACTTTAAAAGCTGCAGGCTCCTGAGCTCAGAATGACTCTGAGACTGAAAATAGCTGGAAGAATTACGTGAAATCAATGACATGGTTTGTCTCTTTCTGTTGTTTTAAGTTATTAAACATGAGCATGCTGTTTTATTAACGTGTATCCCAGCAAATGCTAGGATTTCAAAGCCTGTATGTAGTTCAGTGTGTGGAGACTTTCTGATGATCTTTCCTGAGTTCAGAAATACAGTAAATCTGAAGAAAAGCTATACTTAAATGACAGGTAATAACACTGACTTCTGTGCAGCTATTTTCTTTAATTTCAAGAATCCAAGTTCATTTGGAACTTTGATTTGCAGCTACAGTAACGCCTTTGTGTAAGATCTGGCTATTGTTGACACTTGTCAGGTCTATTAAGAGCTTCCTCAGAAAGTAAGAAACACTTACGTATTAAGTGTATCTCCACAAACCACATGATCATCTCTTTCTTCCCTGATTCATAGCTTACTAAATCCGGGTAAAAAAATGGAACCTTAACATGTTCTCTGTCTCTTTCATCCCAGTAGAGAGTAAATGGCGAGGCTGAAAGTCGTGCAGAAAATCCGCTGCTGGCAGCTCTCTCTTGCAGAAGGCTCCAGGCCAAAAAGACAACTGCAGCCGTGTGGTACAGGCATAGGAATTGTGTCTCAAATAAGCATATCACTGTGAAGCCATTTAGGGCAACGCAGAGTCCAACCAACACCTTGAACTGTGTCCAGGAACCCTGGAGATTATGGGGTTCTATTGCCAGCAACATGGCCTGAAACACAACCTGGCCATGTCACTAGACAGTTTGAGAGGCCTATTTTCCTCTGACGAACCTTTCAAGCTCTTAACAATAGTCTGTGGCACAGATAAAAGATATTAAGTTGACTAGCTAAGTGTATTTAAATGAAGAAAGTACTTTTTTTTTTACATAACTGTGTTCGTTTTGTTAAAGGATTTTCTCCTGACAGAACAAATTTGAATAAAAGTACTTTGCTAAGCATGATGGTATACACTTTGTACAGTTGTAGGCATTGTCTGGCCGCCCAATATTGTCTCAGGGAAAGTTAATTAGACAGTTCAAATTTTCATGCTCAGAAAGCATTAAGACAATGTGACTTTTTGGAAGTGGGAGGAGATCAAATCTAACATGTATGTATTGGTGGAAACTTTTTTCCCCTAGAAAGCTTTGTATGTCAGTGTCTGCTTCTATTCATAAATAATAAAATTTAAAAATAAATTACACAGTTACAATCTTAAAGTAAGCACTGTTCCTCCATTTGTTGCAGAAATGGCCAGTTGATTTCACACTGGAAGATTATAAGATGGTGTTGATGAGAACAGTTGCCCAACAGCCACCTTTGTGCATATAAGGGGGTTTCAGTGGTTTCTGGCTGGCATACCCCTGTATACTTTCCTGGAGAGCTTTGTGTCTATTCCAAAAACAAAAAACCCAAGAATTTCTGGCCATATGACTTATTGCCCTTGGAACAAGACTTCTGTGATTGTCCATCTGTGTGCATATCCTGGTGTGCTTGTGCAGGTGGCTTGTGTGTTTGTGCTGGGGTTTAACCATGTTTGAGTTGGAGCATCCACTTAAAGATGAGAAAATCCTTGATCCTGTTGTATGTCATGGTGCTGGAGGCAGCCAGCAGTGGCCTGGTTGTGCTAGGAGAGTTGGTGTAGCAGGGCCAAGGAGGTAAACCTTCCCCTCTGCTTGACACTGGTGAGATAAATCTGAGCTCTCCAGTAGAAGAGAGACATGGAGTTACTGGAGTGAGTCTAATAGAGGGCCAGAAGGATGATGAAGGGACTGGAGCATCTTTTCTAGGAGGGAAGGCTAAGAGAGCTGGGACTGTTCTGCCTGTAGAAAAGAGGCTTGTGGGTTTCCTGTCAATACCTGAAGGTATTTGTAGTGTGCAAAGCAGACAGAGCCAGCCTCTTTTCAGTGGTGCCGATGGACAGCACCAGAAGCAGTGGGCACAGACTATTTCTTCTGAACCTTAGGAGATGTATTTTTCCTGTGAGGATGACCAAGGGCTGGCAGCTTCCCAGGGAGGTTGTGGAGTGTCCATTCTTGGAGATGTTCAGATGGTGTCTGGATAGCATCCAGCAGCTGGCTCTTGGTGGCCCTGCTGGAGCAGGGGAGTTAGACCTGATGTCCTACAGTGGTCTCTTCCAACCTCAGCGATTCTGTAATGCTGTAAAACAGGCACAGGTTAGTAATCCATGACTACAATGAATATCTGTAAGCTACAGTACTGAGTCAATGACTTTTTCATCATCCTCTTAGGTAAACATAGTGGAAGGTTTTTTTGTCACATGATCAAAACTAACTACTTTTAAAACTAAAATCTGCTTCAGAAAATGTATTTCATTTCAGGTGCTGCATCTCAGTGTGGTAGCGAGGGGTCACTCCCGTGTTTTTTGGTGGTGTAGAATGCTGCTTTATGCTTTCTGTGTAGTTGACTGGTGTGGCTCAAGCCTGTTGGGCTCCTAATGCAGGCAAACTGTGCAGCTGCAGGCGGATGCCTTGTCGTGTTGTGATGAACAGCTCATGGTAACTGCCTTTGTCTACCAACAGAAAAGCAAAGACTGGATCTGGTTTAGCCGTGGTTAACAAAAAAGTACTGCTTATGATAAAACTTGGAGTTTTCTGCCTCTCTTAAAAACCTTAGAGGATATCCTGATAAATGTTGCAATGGTTGGCTGCATGCAAGACTTGAGCAAATGTGTTAATGATCTAATGGGATTATACCAGAAACTGTAAACATTCTGACCTTCTTTTGAGGTGATGCCCTGCTGGAAAATGCATCTCTGCTTTTTTAATTTTAAGGATAACTAGACGGAGATGAGTCCTTTTTCTAAGAGTGAAAGAACTCTTCCCAACTTTGTTTTAATGCATTTGAAAGTACATATTTTTCTACAGGGCAATTGCACTGCATTTGAAAATACAGTTGAACCTTATTTTAAAATATGGTGGTTTTGAAAGATTAGTTATTCTCTACGCAAAACATTACTCTTCTTTATCATAATACCAGGTTTTTTTCCGAATTCTAGGCACTCTTTATGAGTTACTTAATTCTCTCCTTCGTCTGGCTGTAGAGTGGTGTTTTCTTGTCTGGTTTTGACTGTGAGTAGATCCAGTCTAGAGCGCTACTTAGCATTCCTCAAATTTAGGTGAGCTTCTTTCAAGTGTTCTGCTTAAGATAGTCTGCCTCTTCATATAACTTTAAAAGAATATTTTTTTTGTATTGCCACCTTGTAATTTTAAAATAAGATCCCTTGCAGCTCCCAAGTCCAACAGCAAATAAAAGTTTTTTGCTTTTTTTTGGGGCTGAGTTGTGTCTGTAGCTTATAACCTCAATTTCTATTTCATAAATGCAGTGGTACGTGATTGATTTAACTTGTGCAGTGTGTTCCTGCAAAGGCATCATTTATTACAAAGAGGCTTAGTGCAAAGTTCTAAAATAAAAGGTAAACACATTAATAGGACAAATTGTCTTTCTAATTGCTGAAATAATACCATTGGAGTTTACAGAATGACAGAATGACCATTTTGTGTACTTGCATAAAATAATTTCTTTTAACTTATTTAAGCCTTTGTGTTCAGTGCGTTTGAAACAACAAGATTTGGCTGGAACTAGAAGCTTTTTGGGGTGGTTTTTTAGGGGTTTTCTTCTGCCTTACAGTAGTGCTTCTGTAATCTCTTCAGCCTCTGCTGTGTGAATTTCCCAGCTGCTCCAGCTCCACCCCCTTTGGTCTCTGTGGTCCTTCCGTGCGTGCTTTTCACACCACATTGGGCAGTGGAACCAAGAGACACCCTGGTCTGTGTCTTTGCAGCATCTCATCCCCTTCCAGTGTGCCATTCCCAAGTCTCCTTCCACCATGGAGTCTCCAAGCCTATCTCCTCCAGGCAGCTCAGGATTTTGTGCTGGCCTGCTGATTAATCAAGTGGCACTAAGTACCTGACAAGCACTGTACAAAATGTCCCATACCTAGCAGCCACAAATACAAGTTTTTATAGCTTACTTATCTTGCAAGACCAGAAATTTGAAGAAGCTGTTATATTTGCTGTGTCTGGGTTTAATTTACTACCTCTTTATATTTTGTGTATTGCAATAGGAAGCTGTTAAACTCATTATTGGATTTGGAGGATTTAGCACAAGAAATAGAACTTGCTTTGCCCTTTTCTGCTGTTTACCTTGTGCTTACTTTGTACTTTCTGGTACAGGCTCTTAGAGCCTTTCACAGATGTGATGGTGTCTGAAGTATCTTTGGTGAGCTCATCATTCCCACAAGGAAGCATCATCTACTTGATAAACCTTAATATGAATGCTTTTCTGTCATCACAGGCATGATTTAATAGGATGACCTGGCACCTTGTAAGCCTTCAACAATCCAACTTCTTTTAGGGAAGAAGAGAGCTGAGGATGCTTCAGAAGAGCCAGCTGGTTTAAGTAACTGAGATTGTACACAAGATAGAAAATGTCTTCTTAATTCACACAACTACAGCTTGCTAGAATATTTTCTGTAAATTTGACAATATAATGTAAGTCTTCAGATTGCATCCATTCTCATTTTGGTCATAGTGCTGCAGCATGGTATTTGCATGAACTTAAATCTGCAACTAAAGTTTATCACTGGTTCTCCAAAGACAAGCACTTGGTATACGGAGAGTTGCAGGGCACACAAAACAGGGCGGTGTTCTTACTGTTACTGTAGAAGATTTAGAGGGGGCAGGTCTTTGCAAGTGAACTTCTTACAGCAGTATCTTTAAGGCAGTTTTCTAAGCAGGGTAATGCACTTGCACTAGTTGTGCTTGTGGAGCTTTAAGTACAGCACTTCCCTGCCACGAAGTTCTCTGTTATAGATGTATGTAAAGGGTATCGTAAGTGTCTCTGCAAAGCAAGTATCTCTGTGTTGCAAAAGGAATGCCTGACTTTAATCAGGGAGATAACAAATGACTAGCCAAGTGATCCTGCTTGCATTTAAGTGCAGTTCTTGGACATAGGTGAACTGGACTGGCTTCCAGTTTTGCCTACAGAAGTTTTAATATGCTTAACGTTATCCAATACCGGCAACTGAGGTAGTCTAAATACCGCAGCAGGGACTGATTAGCTTTTTCAGATCACTGCTTTTATTCGCTGTTTGCAAAGAGGCTTAATCCAGTGCTGGGGATCAGGCGTCCCACTGTGCTCGTGGGTAGCTTTCTCTCAGTCTTTGTGTTCACAGTGGCAGAAATTAGTGTGGAGTCTCCTCCTGCCTCTGACTTAAAAGCTCCAAAATTGTGGTGTTAGTAGTTGTTTTTAGGAGTGTTTAATGGACAGTGCAAAGAAACTATAGTTGGGGTTTCTTCTTTGAAGTTTAATATCTGGGCACCTGATGAGTGCATCAGTGTAATAGCATGACAGTATGTCATTTCATTTACTGTGTGGAATTGCTTTAATATCCACATAAAGCTTGGAAAGTTACTTGAAACAGTTCTAACAAACCTATTCTCATTCTTTTCTTCCACAGTAGATATTTCCCAGCAGTTTGCCTGTCCTCACAAGCAGAGGAGGACAGCTGCCTCTCAGCTCATTTAATCATGTAATGATGCTGAAGTTCAGTAAATACGCTTTTCTAGTAGTCATTCAGATGAACATTTGCAAATGCAGAATCCCTTCCTTCTGCATGTTGACCTGTCTTCAGTGAAGTTATCAGCAGTGGCAAATTCTTACTTGAAAGTCCACAGTGCACCAGCTTTTTTTATCAAGCATCAAACCTTGCTAGGATTATGTTGCTAAATGTCTGTGTTGGGCAGTGAGGGGAGATGTGGACTGGAGTTTGTTTCTATGTGGATTACTTCAACTGAGAATAAAAACAATAAAAAGTTGGCTATAACCTAGCTCCAGACTTCTGTTCAAATATTCTGTCATCAAGAGGAGATTGAAAGATATTGGCATCTAGAACAGATCTGTGAAAAAAATAAAAGAGGAAAGAAGTTCTGTTGCAAACAAATTCAAGGGACTCCAGAACAAAAGAGTGGTTTGTAGTTCCTTTCTGTCAAGTACTCTAATGTTTCAGCTGCCTAAAAATACCTATTATTCCATATATTAATATTCTGTGGTTTTAGTTTAAACACTTTCACCCCCTCCATTGAAATTACCTACAAGTCCTCTTAAAGTTGTGTGTAAATGCAAGTTTGTTGCAATTATTGACTAATGTAGAAAAGTATCAGAAAATTCATAAAGCCCTTTCTGAATACATTTCAGCATTTAGTGTGCGCTTCTTTCATACCTCCTTGTGCTTTATACCACTATGATTAATTTTGCTAACAAGAAAAGGGGACTACAATAGCTCCTGATAGATTTATTTTTCTTTAATATTTTTCCTGACAAAGAACTTTTTGTTTCCATAGTAGGAGGGGTTATATTCCTTCAGACTGATATATTTTAATAGAAACTCACAATTTTTACTACTTAAAAAATAATTCTTTTCTTTGTTTCATGAATTAGAAACAATGAGGAGAAGCTGAAGTCTGCCCAAGCCAGGTGTTTCTTGTTGGCAGCCTGCTCCCTAATGACTCTGGCTCTCATACAGCAGCTGCCTGCTAGTCTCTTTTGTATGGCCTATTGTTGCTGCACACCCCTCGTTAATACACATGCTGCCCGGGGCAGACCCTGAGAATGACATCAACTTGCTTATCTTAGAAACCTCCGAACCTGATGCAGGGTGGGGAGGTTGCCTTGCATCTGCCCAGCCAACTAATTGTGAGCTCTGCGGGCCGTGATTGGCTCCGTGGCCGCTCAGTAGTAGGTTAAGCAAAGACATCGCGGGTCCATCTGTTCGTCCATTCATTGTTCTGCTTGCTTGCCTGAAGTCTGCAGCTGAAATCGTGTTAAGGAGTTGCTTCTGGAGCAGCTACGAGAAACCAATGTCTGTGTGTTTTCCAGCCAACGTAAGTATGGGGGCTTCTCTCTGCACAAACGGGATGGTTCACCTTGGTGGCGTTAGCAGTTTGCATTTGGACAACGAGCTAGCCTGCCTGTCGGCTGAGATTTTCACATTTTGGGTGTCTCTTGGAAAAAGAGGGGAAAAAAACCCCAGTTATGTGCTAAGATTAGGTATATTAAAGAGCATTGATCTCACACAGTGTGTTCTACTAAGGAACTTTTGAAAGCATCAGTAATGGTGCCTTTCCCAGAATTTGGAAATGGTAGGCAGTAGCCATCAACAGAACAAATTCTATACCCCACTGGGGAGGAGGAGATGTTTCAGCTTTTAAGTTATAGGTATTTACTGTTTTTTTGCACATAAGCTATTATTTAAATTGTGACTAGTAGAAAAAGCTCTTTAAGAAAAGCAAAGTTAGACACCTTTTCCATTATACTGCACCATGGGTGAAATTTACTGTGTTTGTGGAAATAGGGAGAGCTCCATTATGGGCTATCTGAAGGTACTGTAGTGTAAGATTGAGCATTAGGGTGCTGTCAGGTAGGAATGTGTTACAGTCAAAGGTTTTGAGTTTTGAAAACCAGTTGTCAGAGCTAGCCTGGATGTTTTTATGAAGTTTCTAATCTGTTTTGTTTTATGTTTGAGTTCAGATGTTAGGCTGAAGAGCAAACACTATGTACTCCATGAGCCTGTGTTCCAAGGATCCTGTAAAAAAAAAGAAAGTCCAAAACAAAGACCTTCATATATCAGTTGAGAGGGAAAGAGAGCATATAAAAGGGTTAAAAAGAGGTTTGCATTTCTGCCACATGCCCTATTGTGTGAACATATGCATGAGTCTATTGAAAGTTTTCAGAAGATGGGCAGGCCACCAGTTGCTGGTCTCCTGCAGTTCCAGTAGACATCTGTTGCCCCAGAGCATTAACCAATCTGTTCAATGGGACATCCCTCCTTTGTTGGATAGAATGATGCAGACAACAGCACTCGCTCAAATACAATGGTAATTAAATACATAGAAACTACAGCAGTAGGTATTTATTACATATTCATTATTTTATTTGCATTGTTGCAGTATCTTTATCATTTGGATAACAGATAGGTTCTTTTTTGTTTCTTTTCTGATCAACTCTGCACTTCTGTTTGTGACAAGCAGTGAGTGTTTCAACAAAATTATTCCAATATTTTCCATTTTGTGTTTAGAAGACTTAGAAAAAGTCTACCTGTGTGGAAACATGTTGAGCTATTTCCTTGCAGAGTGTATCTTCAGAAACTTGTTGATGGTCTTTTGAGAATATCCATTTTCTTTTATACTCTACCACATGACGCTCCTTTACTCTGTTATTTTTCTCTGTGAACTAAATTTGCATTAAATTACTTCTTTTATGCTCAATTGTAAGTGGAAAATATTCTGAATACACAGTAAAAGATTGGGTGATCTACTTGCCCACATCCCTTTGAGAAATATTTCTGTTTTGTGTGGAGGTGAACCAATGGGCTGATTATTGTTAATGGTTAGTGGAAAATAGTGGCAACTTCTGAGAAATGGTAAAAGATGATACTTCTGCAATGAAGTGCTCATCTGGATTATTATATTTCTACTTGATAAATGTATGTTGAGTTGTACTTTAAGCCCTTAATAGTGGACGCAGTATGAGATACTGCAGTTTAAACAGGCTACAGTTAAAAACTTATCATAGGTATGTCTGAATTGGGAGTTACCCATTTTATTAACTTTGCCATAAATACAAATTATTTTACTCAGCTGTGGTGAGCACAACCAAAAGGTGAAGGCTTTCTTGACTGGAATTTTTGAGATTTTTTTTTGTTGTTGTTTATCTCTCATTTGAGTCAGAATTCATAGTAGATGCTTTTCTTAGTTACATTACATTGTATCAGTCAGCATACTTTAAAACCATATGTGTGTGATAAAAGCTCCCTGTAAATAAAGGAGTTCTTAGCTGATGTTGCTTCTTAGATAAATGTGACCTTTTCTGGTTTTTATGAGCTTCATTGTTCTGTATATAGGTACACTAGTGTTTATTTGGAATACAAATTCATTCAAATTGACTGTCTGGCATGTTGCTCTTCACTAATCAAACCAAGACAAAATAATCAGTAGCATTTAACAATGATGTCTGATTTTCATGGTTCTAGTCAATGAGTCTCATAAAGGACATCATGATGGGAGCTCCAAAGTGTAATGTTTCTAAGACATGCTACTGACCACAAACAAGTACTGTATACAAAGTTCCCAGGCGTTGTAAATTTTGTCTGAAAATAAATGCAGTTTGCATGCAGGGTTTAGGCCAAATACCGGGAATAGTGTACTGCTTATGCAGAATGATTTCAGAAATATTTAGCTTTGGATTTACAGTACAAATACAATTTTAACTGCCCTTTTAAAGCAAAAGTATAATGACTATATATTATCTGTGGGAGATGTTAAAGCTGCTGCTTTCATTATTCTGTTCTTTAAATAGTTTCTGGAAAACAGTAGAGTTCTTTGCAAAACAAACAATTATATATTGGAGCAAGATGGAGATTGACAGGAGAATGAAAGTAGATAGATGTGAGGCTGATTATGTATATATTCCTAACAATGGACCAAGCTCAGGCTGTGGTCATTTTTCATATGCAGTTGATGTGCAAATCATCTAAAAGACATTTCAGACACATTCATATGCTAGTGACTTCTTTGAATCCCACTGGAGGGTGGTATGATTGTAGTTGCTGTGAAGCACTTAAACTTCAAGAAAGAAGTGATGGGAGAATGACTTAAGTATTATTTTAACTAACACTAAAAAAGCATCCTCTTTCTAATCTATACACTTCAGGCTTTCAGTATTTGATGTTGTTAATATGCAAACTCTTCTTCCCCCCCTTCCAAAAAAACCCTCCCTTCACTTTTAGTTCAATACTAAAATGACATTTCACAGTACACGGATTTAGGCAGTGACCCATTATCTCCCTGTATTCTGCAGCAGCGGTATACATGAGCCAGCTCAACTTTTCAGTCCAGCTTAAAAGTATTGCCCATTAACTAGACTTCCTCGAGTCAGAGCAGATTGTGGGGTTGGTGGAACAATGATGTCGGGGCTTCCAGATTGGTTTGGCAGCTGCATTGTTCTCTGAGGGGAAACCAGACGCACTTAAGTCCCGCTCTCTTTCATGGGCTTTTGTTCATACCAAATTATTCTTTGGCTGTGCTAGTATTCATGATGGTATGTTAAAGGAGTGCATCCTAGCAACTAGAGGCTGGTTGCTAAGCAGCCTGGCTTCCAATAGGGGCAGCTTGTTTGCGATTTGTTTTAATTTTTGTGTGTGTGTGTATGTGTCAGTTCTGTGAAGGCCACAGTGTTGGTTTTTTAACTGTATCTTTTTATTGGAATATCGTGGTTTGTTACTACCTCTGTGCTATCAAGTGTATTACATTAGTTAATAAATCACTGTGTGAAAAGGTCTATTTCTTAAATTCTTGTTGTGTTTAATCTGTGGGTTGCTTGAAATCCTAAAGCTTTGCATTAAGAGAAGGCAATATTCATTAATACACTGCCTGAGAATTACAGCCCTACTGCCTTGTAACAAGATAAGATCTAAATAAAACTTTTGTTTTCTTCCCTATCGGTCTTGCTGGGATTAAGGTGTTGGACACGAAAGCACTCATGATAGATAAGATTTTTTTATGTTAACTAGAAATGTTTAGGTAAAGTAAGATTTTGTGCCACATAACCAGAATGCTCTACCACGATGGTGATGTCTTGGCACTCTCTGCCTATAGAATCTACTTTTACTGACCTCTGGATTAGATTGTTTGATTCTCTCTAATCTTAAGCCTGGATGAATTTCTCTGGTGTACACTCTCAAATCTTTATTGCAAGAAGAGGAAAGCACACTGTATTTTAAAAACGCTGTGTCAATCTTAAATGCTCTCCTGTAAGGAGATGGTAGAGGTAATGTATTTTCTGACAGAAAATTGAAGTTCAAGTGAAATCCTTTGTCTCGATATCTTGCTTTATATTCTGCCTTACACGATGGAAGTGTGAAAGAACTCTTTGTTTCATAGTCTTTCCTTAATTTAAATTCTTCTTTTTCATGGTAACCTTGCAGTACAATTGGTCCATATGGTCCATTTTTATTTATGAGAAATAATTTATGTTTTATTTCCTTTATTGAAGCAGTTAGCAAAGATTCCTGTTGCAAAGAAGTAAGGGAACGAGTTAGCAATCTGCCTTTAAATGTAGGTTCTTGAAGTAATGTTTGTGATGAAATGGCTAACTAACTTCTGTATAACTACTGCTATGCAAAATTCCTCAAGAAAATCCACTATGGCAAGTATATGAAGTCCAGAAAACTGCAACTTTTCTTCTACTATTCTTCCTTAAGTGGCTCATATCTATACATGTATGGTTTAGATTTATCAAAAGGCTTGCACAAATCTAGTGCAGGAGCTGAAATCAGCTTGTTGCCTTGTTGGCTTAATGAATGGTCTGTTGTAATTGGTGCAAAGACTTCCATTGGCTTTATTGGCCATTAGATCTATCCATGTCCCTAAATGCTGTATGTGTTAGTAATACAACACTCTGTTGAGAGCAATTAGTCTTTCTTGATTTAATTATCACTTTATAAGGGAATTCAGAAATAGTTTGAGTGTATTCAGTTGAACTGATAGTGTCTTTCAGGGCCAATAAGTTTTTATGTAATCATGTTTTCTGTTACTAAGCCAGAGAATTTAGCATTACACTAATTTCTTTCTGTTCAACATACTGTAAGGTATGTGGTTTGAAAACCTTTTCTAATGTATGTTATAGTCACTTCTTTTTTCATTGTTACAGCACAGTCTTATGCTAGAAGAAATATCTCATTTTTAAATAATGTCTGTACTCCTGTCTCTGCATTACAGTAGGTAAACTTGAAGTCTGGTTTTTTTTCTTTCATAAATCCATTTCTACTAGAAATGTATAAGTGAAAAACATTTGATATATTCAGAAGACAGGTGATTAGTTATCTATCCACTTAGATAGATATTCCTTAGGAAGAGTTTCTCCCACAAGAAGCCTTCCATGTTTAAAAAAGGAAAAAGCTCTATTTCTCTGCTGCAGGAGAATAAATGCAGTTCTTAGGAAGCAGCAAGAAAATAGAAAGCAAGTAATGCATGTAACCAGTTGCAACATTTTTGTTTTCTCTTTAGGAATACGGAACACTTTATATTCAGGAATACAAGAAAAACAGCAAAGTGGAGTCAAGTACATGCAGCAGCTTCATGGGCTTGAAGGATCATCTGGGGCATGACTTAGGCCACCTTTATGTGGGGAGCACTGGCACACAAATAAATGCAATTGTACCTTGGTCGATGGCAGAGAAGCCAACGATGGATAAGGTTAATTCTAGGAAAGAAGACAGAGAAAAGGAAGCATCTGAAGAGACTTCTGGAAGCTCCAGCTGTGACTCTGAAGAAAGCACAAATTCTGATAATGATTCAGAGAGACAGAATAATTCTGCATCGGAGTCACATTTATTGCCTAAGACTCACCGACAGCTGTGCCGATCTCCTTGCTTAGAGCCTCATATATTAAAAAGAAATGAAATCTTGCAAGACTTTAGGATAGAAGAGGCTCAGATAGTACCTAAGGAAGTAAAAAAGCCTCCTGATGTGGTGAAAGAATATCAAACCAAACTGGAGTTTGCACTTAAGTTGGGTTACTCTGAAGAGCAGGTTCAACTTGTACTAAATAAACTTGGTACTGATGCTTTAATAAATGATATTTTGGGAGAACTTGTCAAACTTGGGAATAAAACTGAGACTGATCAGACTGTAACTAATGCTAACACTAGTGTAATGCGTGAAGCGTCTTCCATAGAGTCTCAGAGGTCAGAGTCTCCACTGCAGGAGGATGTGACAGAGGATGGAGACAACCTGAGGCCAATAGTTATTGATGGCAGCAATGTTGCAATGAGGTATGTGACCATGAAGGTTTTGCTTTTCTATTTAAATGGAAACAGAAGTTCAAGCCCATTGGTTCGAGCACTGATGTTTGGTATGACTGCCTTAAACTGTATTCAGGTTCTCTTGTAAGTGTCTTTGTCAACAATACAGTGTGCTGATACTGTAATCAGGCTACAGGTCTGTAGGACTTAAGTGATGTACCACTCACTGTTAGAACAACCAGAGGTTAATGCCAGTCTCCCTTTGTAGGCACATACCAAATCTCTCCTTCTCACTACCACTCTAGTCCTTAATTTTTGGTAGTTACCATTGCTACAGGCAATTGCTGGATGGAGTTACATACAGAAAGTCGCAGCAAATATAAGATTCTTTAAGATTATAAAATAGTGATGTGGAATTAAGCAGCATAAGGAATACTGCTTAGTCGGCTAATCTGTGAGAACTGATCTGCCCACAACACTGGTCTTGGTTATCAGTTTTGGAATTAGGTTTTATTACCATTAATTGTTGAGATTAATGTGTGAAAGATGACTTTCACTTAACATGCTCACGGATAGCACATTACTTACAGCATTCACTGATCCTGACCCAGTCATCTGGGTGCATAACAAGAAACTTGCCTGTGAAGGCAAGTTCATGCTTCATTGGTGATTAAAGAGAGAAGGAAATGGTAGGGAGACATGCTGAGAGATTAGATTTTTATGGCAATACAAATGACTAAATGAGCAATTGATTGGTAACTTTTTCAGTGAGTAGTGAGGATTATCTGATTACTAACAGCAAGGTTTAGGAAGTTTAATTTATGAGGGCTTGATGTGGTTTTCATTAGTTTACGAATGAAAGTTAATGCAAGGCTTTCCTGGGCTGAAAAAAAAACCTGGCATTTCCATGGGACCTTTTTTAGCTTCTAATCAAATCAATTCCCTTTAAATGAAGCTTTTAAAAATTAAATTTAAATATACCACTTATTTACGCCAATATGATGGGGTTTGGGTTTTTTTTTAAGTAAAGGAGTTAGCACATAAGGCAAGGATATTACTTTTTTAATATGGTATATTCCTGTGAGTTCTTTTGCTGGATGTGTCATTCCTTATCCCTTAGTTCAACCTGAGCTCCAGAAGAGGCATGTCCAGTTGAACAAACACGATTGTGGCACTCAACCAAGAAGTTACCTAGAGACTTCTAAAATGGGTTTTTATTGTACTTCACATAAATCCAAACTGGTTGTGTGTTAACTAGTTAGCACGGCTCAGACTTAGTGGGTGGACTTAGGTTCAACTTCTCCTACAAACTGTACTGAACACTTTCAAGAATTAGGTACAGATCTGTCCTTTTTCCTTAATATTTATTCAGCTATTAGCATAAATATTTAGGATCTGCCTTCCTTAGTTCAATTTTCTTTCTTGACCACCTGCATCGAATGAACCAGCTATGAATGTATGTGATGCATGCTGCTGGGCCTTAGAACAGATTAAATCTATTAATAGAACAGTTCTATGTTCAAGAATCAAGTTAACAGGTCTTTACTTGTTTTCTACCAAATATAATCACAGAATTATTCCATTTGGAAGTGGCTTTTGGAAATCCCTACACAGAGCCATGTCATTTTAAGGCCATGTCCAATGGGGTTTTAAATGTCTCCAAGGTGATGGAGACTCGACATATTCTGGGGGACAGTGTTTGAATGGCCCTTATTGTAAGAAAGTTTCCTTATTTTATGTTTCAGCAACATTTCTTGTATTCTATTTTGTGCCCATTACCTCTTTTTCTGTTACTGGACACCAATGAGAAATCAGCTTCTATTCCCTTTATTTCTCCCTATTGTGTGAGACACATGGATAAGATCTTCCCAAGCCTTCTCCTCTCTAGGCTACACAGTCCCAGGTCTCTCAGCCCACACTCCTTGTATGAAAGGTACTCCAGTCCCTTGATTAATTTAGTTCTGCTTCACTGGCCTTTCTCCAGTATTGCCTGTGTCTGAGTGATCCCTTCCCTCAGCCTGCTGGCAGCACTTTTCCTAATGCAGCCCCAGAGGCTGTTTGCCTTCTGTGCTGCAAATGCACGTTGGTGCCTCATGATCAGCTTGGTGTTCACCAGAACCCCAGTGTCCTTCGCTTGAGAGTTGCTTTCCAGGTGAGCAGCCCCCAGCCTGTACTGATGATTAGTGTTAGACCTCTGCAGCTGCAGGATTGGCATTTCCCTCTGTTGAATTTGCTGAGGTACCTGTTGGCCCATTGCTCTACCCTGACCAGGGTCCCTCTGAATGAGAGTATACCCATCTGGTGTTGTCCTCCCAGCTAAGCATCCTCTGCAAACTTGCTGAGGGTGGACTCTTGCTTTATTATCTAAGTCATTATCAAGATGTTAAGCAGTGCATCTCCCCCATGTCAGTCCCTGGAGTACACAGATACCGACTGACCTTCAACTGGGCTTTGTGCCACTAATCACCTTCGAGTGCAGCAGTTCAGTCAGATTTCAGTCCATCTCTGCCCTCTAACCTTGCCCTACTTCCCTAGTTTGTCAGTGAGGCTGTGATAAGAGAAGGCTGTTACAAGAACAAAGCTCTCAGAAGCTTTGTCCAAGCCACAATAAACAGTATGTTGACTGCTCTCCTCATCCACTGAACAAGTCATCTCACCATAAAAGGCTGTGAAGCTGATCAAGCGTATTTCTTCTTCATAAATCCATGCTGACTCTTCCCAGTCACCTTCATCCAATCTACATACAGAAAGGGTTTGCAGGACTACTTGCTCCATCACTTTTGCAGGGATCAGGGTGAGGCTGACTAGTTCTGTAGGTCCCTGAGTTATCCTTCTTGCTCCCTTTTAAAATGGAAGGGATATTAGCCCTTTTCTAGACATTAGGAACATCCCCAATCACCACAACCTTTCAAAAATTGCTAAGAGAGGCCTTACTATGTCATTAGCCAGCTCATTTAACACCCATCAGGGCCCAGCAGCCTGGCAATATCCTGTTTTGCTGTTCCCAAAAGTCAGCTGAAGGAAAGTGTTGTCCTCTTACCTGTGCCAAACTTCCTGCACATTCCTGTGGCCAGTCTTGAGCTTGGCATAGATGATGTTTGAAAAATACACCATCTCTCCTGTGCACTCTTGTGTGCTTGGGATTCTCCTCAGTAGGCCAAAATCTGCTCTCTTGAATTCTGATCTCATAATCCTGCTTTTTGCCTTGCTCTTTCTTCACAGGATATGCTTCTCATAATCAGCAAAGGCTGCCCCTGACCTTTCCATCTCAGTCTCCCTCTTCCTTGTTTCTAAGTATGAGGCCCAGCTGGTACACTTGTTAAGTACTCAGTCATTCATTATAACAAGTTACCACAAAAGCACTCCAGAAACTTCCTGGATTGCTGATGCCATGATGTGTTGGTCAGAACAAAGGCATCTTTGCCAACTGGCTGGTTGGTCCAGTGCATCCCACCTTTTTTTAGAAATCAGTCCTTGATTAGGGAAGCCAGTCCTATGTATGTAAAAGATGAGTCTCAGCTGCTGACACCAGTTGTGCAGCCAGTTTGCCCTCAGGATCTGTCCTTTCCCTTTCAGGAAAACAGATACTAGTAACTGAGCACTTCAAACACTAGAAGGATTTCAGCTCTAACATGCAGGAGAGACAGGAGTTCACTTGCAGTTCAGTCTTCTTCAGATTTCTGTATGTAAATGTTCAAGGTCCTTTTATGGGGAGCTATAAATTATCGTTTTGTCGAAAGAAAGTTTTGTCTTTCATCCTTGCTCTTCCAAACTGTGGCCAATGAGTTCACTCTGGAGTTGCTAAAGGAAAATGGACCTGCACCCTAAGCAAGACTATAGATAGTCTTTTGAGAGGTGTTCTTGGAAGCCTTTTCACACATTATCACAGGAATGGTTAAACTGTGATCTGTATTCTTACTCCCATGCTGTTGTAATGCCCATACTTGATGATACCATTTACTATTCGAATTATTCTAGATTGGAGTTACTAATTTTCATTTAAAGAATGTATTTGATAAGGAGGGAAAGTTTTATGGAGAAGGTTGAGGTGACTGGTGTCCAATAATTCAAGTAGGATCAGACAGCTGTCCTCTTCTGGAAGGATCAAACTGTGCTACCCCATATCTCCATTCCATGACTAACTAAGGATGTCGTTTCAAAAAACATCCAGTAAGTAACAGAGAGTGCTTTACTTTTAGGCTTGCCTCTATGCCACTGCTAGGGATGCTTTCCTATCTCATCTCATCTAGGACTGGGTGACTGCAAAATGAGTTGATTCACCTTCCTAATTCAGAGAGTGGAGGGAATCAGAAAGGATTAGTTTTCCATTAGACATGTAAACATAACCTGATGTTTTTGTCACTGTGAGAACAACTCAGTCTGACATAAATTAGGAAGGATGTACGTGATTATGTGACTGGATGTTCATATTTGTGGAACTGGTTGCATGTAATGAGCTGATGGATTCTAGATTTCTTTTAGAGCAGCACAGAAAAAGGCTTGGGTCAGAACAACTTAGTCTGGCAAGCCAGAGTCTGCATGTTTGCCAGGCTGATGACTACTCCTGTTACAGACAAGCTGCTTTAGCCAACTGTAGGTTTAGAAAAACCCAGCACTCAATTTTGCTTTTTGGTAACATTTGGAAAGCTTTCCTTAAACTTTTATATGACATTGCTTGTCATTTGTGCCTTAAACTGTAAATGAGTCTTCAAATGCATCTTGTGTATATCAAGTTTAAAATTCCAATATGGTCTAAATAATATGAATTGGCTGAAGTTTTGAAAACAAAGAAAACACCCTCTTTCAACTGAATAGCAGAAAGGAGGATTTTGCAAGCTATGACTTGAAGAATTGCTGTTTAGCTTCTATAGGATACTTCAAATCTGATCTTGTTTTGTTATTCTGCCTTTCTTGATGTTGACTTAATCCTTTTCCAGAAGAGGAAAGATGCCCACAGTTTAAGCCTTAAACATTTTTGTTAGAATGCTCTTATAGATGAGACTGATTTTTCTGTGTATATAAACTTAAAATCAGAGCTGAACAGCAAATTAGATAATCCACTAGAACTATTGTGGACCTTGATAGACCCTTCCCACAGCAGGGAGTGAGGCTGAACTAAGTGATAGAGCCCAGAATTCAGTCATCCCATACCTGAGCAGTGACCTGTGTCAGTTTTCCAAAGAACTATGTAGTTCTAACTCTGCTTCATAAGGTGAGTGTGGTGTTTTGCATGTAGATTATAATATTGTAAAGCAAAATCTTCATGTAGAACTTCAGTCCATGTGAATGAGAGAGGCATTTGTCCTCCATAAAAATGCCCTCAGGACCTTATTTAGCGTAAGCTGCACAGCATTGATACTAGCCAGTAACACATTTCAGTCACTAGTAGTTCTGTATTCCCTCCCTGTGTGGTTAGCTACCCTACATTTTCTTTTGCATAATTGAGGTAAGCAAAAAAGTGATCTCTATCCATTGAAAACCAGCATATTGTCAGCTCTTTGTCATCACTGTCACCCTTTCATCTCTGTTCTTGGACATGCTCTTTCATGCATCCCCAGCTTCTTCAGATGAGCCTCCCTAGTTTGGGATCAGGGGGGAGGTCCAGTTTCTCCATGAGGCAACAGAGGCAAGGTTTTAGGGTTCTGTTCTGACCCTTTAAGACTTTACTGCTAAAATTGAGAACAAAGGAGTTCCTTCTGAAGAGAGAAATATGTATGACCGCATATTTGCACAGTCTTCTGCCTTTGCTTTTCAAGGATAAGGCTGGGATGTTGAAAATGGCCTACAATTGGTTATTGCTGTGATACTTTGCTGGAATCAAAGTAAGGGTTTTGCCACCAAGAAATAAGGAGTAGAAGAACAAAGTTGTTAGTTGCAAAGACAGTGAGAAAAATATAACCATTTTATTCATTTGCTTCTGTTGCATATTAGTTTTCCCTGGGTACCCTGGGTGCCTTCAGACTTTCTTTGCTGACTGTGAAAAGAGTGTTTCAAATACATATAAAACTTTATGCTGAAAACTTACGGACAGAAAAGAAATCTACTGTGCCTGCAGAAAGTACAACATAAAAATAACCCTGATGTAAAATTATTTGATTATTTGACTTGCTTTATTATTAGTTTTAGACAACAACTTTCAGAAGTTTATGGGTGAAGGAATCGAAGTATTTTGGTCATGTGCTGTTTTGATTTGCAGATTGAAATCAATTGATTTTGTTTTGGGTAATTAGATTCCCCTGAAAACTTCACCCTTGGGATTCCCAGGCTGTGGAGGTGAAGTACTTCAGCTTCCCTTTCTTGGCCTGCGTATTTAAATGGTCCTTGATTGTACATCATTGCACAGGGAAAACACAGCATGAAATAGATAGTGTACTAATTTTTGTTTGGGAAGAGAAAGATGCTGATGTCAGGCCTGACAGTCATGGGCAGAGCCCCCAGTGCCATTCAGGAGTGGCATTCATCTGGAGGAAGTGTCACTGGGATGCCTAACCAGTGTTAGACATCTCTGTTCAGGTCACTGAGCCTTGGTCCTGTGTGTTAACCCTGAGGCAGGTCATTTGGCTGTAGTAAAAGGTTCACTGATATCCTGCCTGCACAGAAGATTCTCCACATTTTGTCAGCCAAAGGATGGCTCAGTTGTCTTACCTACGCCATGTGGAGTTTTCATGTAATAATTTAATTGCTCGTTTGTTTTAAACAAATTACCAGTGTAGCTGCATTAGCTTCTCCTCAGATTGTGTTTCCGAGTTTGGTAGACATGGTTGCATCCTGGTACCTAGATTCAGGCATTCATCTTTCAATAGCACTGTCTACTTTTTTGGTTTATTTTGAGAAGTCACTTTAAGGAATAGATACAAATATTTTTCCAGCAAGTAACATTCACATGGATAGGAGCTTGTCACTGACAGCTTTGAGTGTAGCTTCTCTTTGCCTATTTTGACCTTGAGTGCTGAGTCTGTGGCTCTTGCTCACGCAGAGAGCCATGTGCAGTTCTGGCTGGAGACAGCACCTGCTGCACTTGCAGGGTGCTCCAGCATTGGAAGCCCTGCAGGCAAAAGGTATATTGAAATATGTGACAGCTTCCAAGGCTTTTTTTCTTTAAAACACCTCAAAGCATTGAAGTAATTTGGGCAAATGGAAAAAAAGCCAAACCAACATTTGGCACCTGTTATATCTGCTTCATGTCAGCACCAAAATATACATATATAGAGTGAACAAATGTAGGACTGACAGAAGGCTCAGGTTAATGAGAAATGGTTTGGGAGAAATTATTTCTGTGATTAGGGAATTAGTAGAGCTTTAAAAAAAAGTCATTAAAAAGGGATGAGGCTAGTTACAAAACCAGGCTGCCAGGGTTATGAGTCACCAGTATGATACAGGATGGAAATTTTTCTCTGTCTGTGCTGTGGACTGAACACTCTTCCTCCCATGATATGATAGAAGAAAATAGTTTGGTAACTCTGTAAAAATGCATACTGGGCAGATAACGTGTTTTAGTTTTGTTCTTGCATTTAGCCAATATGCTTTTACATGGTAAGTGTGTGGATGTGTCCAGATTTCAGTTGTATAAAAACCTATATGCAACAGACATTATTGTAGACCTTGCCTCAATGTGCATGTTTTCTGTAGCTTTCAGAATCTGAGTGTTGGTTTGAATATAATTATATTAGAGCACACTAGAAGTCTTGCAAGTATTCTAATAGCCTTTTAAGTGTGTGTACCACAAGTCTTTCCAAGTCACTATGAAATCTAATTTGGGGTCTAGGAAGTTAACAGAGAAAATGAAAAGTGTTCTCATCAGAAGTTTTACACTTTTTCTAATTCTAATTTTTTCTTTTAAAATGCTTGATTGATTTTTTTACTCAGGAAACATGTTGCTTTATTTTCTTTCATTTAGAAATAAAACTATTAACTATCAACAGACCAAATATAAAAGTGGTGGTAGAAAAAATAAAAATAATCATTCATACATGATATGAAAAGAAATAGGTACTTCTAAAGGAATATATTTTATCTTGCAACTGAGAGTGGTAGATGAAACAGTCAGCAAACAGAACCAAAGTACTATAAACCATATCTCACCTAGGGCTGCAGTTGTCAACCTGACTGGTCTAAGCTTTCTCATATTCCTTATAATTGGAAGGAGATTTTTAAAAGGAAGTTTCATGACAAAGAAGTACAATTTATGATCTTTTCCACAACTAAGTCAGAAGCAGTAGCATGACTTCAGTCTTTTCACCATATGACATATCATAAAGCTGACGAAGCACAAAGATCACAAAGTGAAGAGGATCAAATCTGCATAACAACAAAACAGAAGAACGAATTTTAATTGCACATCTCTTTCACAGACTTTCTCACTAATGATTTAAATTCCTTGGAATTTGTATCCGCTCAGATCCGAGTTTATGCATGTGTCTGAAAAGAAGCAGAAAAAAGAGTGGAGATTTATACAAGTTATAAATTCACTTGCTCAGCAGTGTAGAATAGCTGGTATGCATTGTAATGCATTCCCCACTTCTGTTT
>VWYI01008844.1:43179-79869 GCA_013399455.1 Anthoscopus minutus
TTCTGGATGAAAGAATTTTAATAGACTGTACTAGGCAGTAGAAAACTAAGGAGCTGAACTGCCTGGTCCTCCCTCTGCCTTTAAAAGCGTGTCCTGAACTATAACCTGATGGAAAGCAATAGGCAAGAATGTCCTTTTTTTTCCAAGAGCCCAGGATTTTTTTCTTAGAATTATTTCTCAAGTTTCCAGAAAGAAACATAGTGCTGCTAAAATGTAGTCTAAGACACCACTTTTTCACTGTCAGGAGTGAAAAGTGGGTTTATCCACTTGAAACCATGGGGATTGTGTAGAGTAATCACAGTACAGTGATTCCACTGGAATTTAATAGCTGGAACAAGATCTTCCTGACTCTTTTAAAATGGATTACAGTATGTTTATGGTAGCACCCAGCCTGCTGATAGCACGAGCAGTAACCTCTTGTCTCAGGCTTTGCAAAGGAGGCCTTATGGCTGCTCCCTGGGCATTGAATGTGCACCAAGTGTCCCAGTCTTGTGTTGTGGAGGGAAGATGGAATTAGACCATGCATGAAATACTGTCAGCCATTTTTGCTATGCGTTGTGTGCACGTGCACTTTAAGTGTGTCATATCTGTGTGTGGTTTGGTTTCTCATTACCAGTAAGTTTTGAAATACACAGATGCTACTCTTGCAGCCAAACAAGCACAATAGTTGTACAGTGTAAAATAATGCCTAGGAAAAAAGACTGGTTTGTGTTTTATTATTACAGTGTTATTATGATATAGTACTATATTGTGTGATATGATCATAGAAAACAGGGAATGCATTACTGCAGAGGCCTATAACTATAGCTGAACAAGATAAATAGGTACATAGATACATTGTTGCTGACAGTGTTCCTAGTGTAGCCCTAAAGGCACACATGCTGGGCTTAAACTATCCTTTGAGAACACCATGCTAGCTAAAATCTACATGATCATTATGTCTGGCAACAATTACAATATCAGAGTATTTGGTTATGTTTACAGGTACTGTTTCCAGGTTCATTAGAAGAGGAAGTAGGACGCTTCCTCACTTAAATCCAGTTAATGGTAGTGGGCTCTTCTTTAACTTTTTCCTTTTTTTTACTTTTGTTTGGGATCTGTAACCTTCAACACAGCCATTGCTGAGAATGATGCTTTGTAAGAGGGGTTAGCCATGACTCACTCTCTCTTGACACAGGTGCAAGTGTACACCATGTCCTTCACAGGCTTCTGAAATCAGAACATTTTTGCAAAAGTTTTCTCACTTTTTCTTTGGCACTATATCTACTGCAGAATTACTCAAGCTCTCACAGTCAAGAAAGACACAGCAGTGCCATGTTTTAGAAAGGTGGAAAAAGCAGCTACTTACTTTCCTACTGAATGGGAAAATATTTTTAAATAACTGTCTGATACTTTATTTACCTCAAAACATGCAAAGGAGAAGGGACTTTTAAAATTACTGTGGCTATCTGTCATGATAGTGTCCCCTTCACTAATCACAGGCAAAGAATTGTCTTTTAACCTTCTGGTAAGCAGATTGTGGCAAACCTGCTATACATGACAAGCCAGCCAAGTGAAAGGTGATGGCTTGTTTCCATGCCCCTGTGTTTCTTCTGCTACACAGAGCTGCAGGGTTGGGAGAGTCATTGCAAAAGTTGCTTGTGTCCTCCTGTGCAGGCCTCAGAGGAGCTGTCTAACTTGTCTTGCAAAGTGCCCAATGAGGAGAGCCCAAAATCCATGGCCACACTGTCCCACAGATAAGAGAGAAAGCTTATACTAACATAGTGCTTAACTGTTCCTTCCTCTAGTTAGGACTCTTCTGTCCTTATCCAGTGGGACTATAGTGGGTTGGCTGTGGCTCACCTCCTCCCAGCAGAATGGGAAGGAGCAGAAGCAAGAAAACCCATGGCTCAAAATAATGACAGGGAGATCACTCATTAAGTAATTTTTTATGTCAGGCAGACTTGGCTTGGGGAATTAAATTTAATTTATAGCCAGTTAATATAAATGTTTAATTCCAAATCAGGCATTGTGAAACAAAAAAGACAAACATTAAAATATTTAGAGGGAAGACTCTCTCCCTTTTCCAGGCTCGCTTCACTCCAAACATGTACTCTTCTCTACCTCACCACAGCGTCATTCTCACAGCTTGTCACAGCTGCAGGTGGCAGTCAGTCCTTTCAGAGCAGCACAGGGGACTGGGGTCAGAATGTCACAGTTTTTGTCTGCTGATTCTTCCTTCTTGGACTTTTCTTGTTCTCTAGTGTGAAGTCCCTCTGGGGGTGTACCTGCACCTCATGAAGTGGCTCCTCATCCTCCTACCTTGGGGTCCCCTCATTCCCATCTCCCACATTTTGTTGCTGACTAGAGCTGGGTGTACCCATCATGGAACAATCCCAAAGTCTTCTCACAGCAGCCACCATGTAGCTTCCTGCTCCCAGAATCTTTCTATGGACGCCCATTGGTTGATTGCTGTCCTCCATTTCAGTTACTTCCTGTACATGGAAGATAGGTTTGTTCTTCCACAAGCTGCTATTTTTTCCCCAAGATTAGTTAAATGTGCTTCCTTCAGCCTTTCCCCATAGGTCTCCTTCCACTTTCCTCCAGATTCTTTCAATTTTATCTATGTCTTTTATAATGTCATGCCTGAAGCTGGATGTAGAAGTAGGGCAAGGACCTGTCTGCCTTTTGAAAATGACATAATTGCATCTCTTGCCTTACCCCAGACAGTTATTGCACAGCAGACACATACTTTGTTTCGCTTGTGTCTGATCACAATTAATTGTCTCTTCACAGCTTTTTAAATACATGTTAATTTCTCCTTCTGAAGCACTTACTAAGCACATTCTTAGTTCTGCCATGTTGATTTTGGACAGTCTCTCCAGTTTCCATAATTTGTTCTGTTGAGTGCCTGCCATCCCCTTGGGCTTGGAGGCCTTTGCTCTCTTTCTGTGTTCACAGAAGACCTTGTGGAGCTCCAGCAGCAGCTGGCTCTGCTGTCCCTTCCCCTGCTGCTATGCACACCTGTGCTCATCTGCTACCATTTCCTAAACAAAGTGCACTCTCATGTTGGTATTTTGGGCCTCCTGCTTTCCCTCATCAAGTCTTTGAGCTGCCTGTTATATCCCATACTTTTGGTTGGGCTGTGAGGATTTTTAAAAGCCCCTACTTTTTTTTTCTTTGCCTGTCAAATCTGTGTACAGGTGATAAATGTGTTTGGCAGATTTAGTAGCCTCTGGCACAGCATTTTGGAAATGATGGCTGTGTTTGGGCAAGGCTCAAACAGACTCCCAGCTGCCTTTAGAACCCATGGAGCAAGTGAAGAGCACGACTGACATCTGCATTTTACTGAGCTCCTTTTATGGTGAATAGAAAAAGTCATCTAATAAAGAATTTTAATGTGTGTTTCAGCCATGGGAACAAAGAAGTGTTTTCTTGTCGAGGAATCAAATTGGCAGTAGATTGGTTTTTGGAAAGAGGCCACAAGGATGTTACTGTGTTTGTGCCAGCGTGGAGGAAAGAACAGTCAAGACCAGATGCTCTTATAACAGGTAAGCTCCATCTTTGCTTATTTGTTCAGTGCTTTGCCTAGCACAAGTGCTACTGCTCAAATGAGCAAACCTGTAGCAATGGAAGGCTGTAACAGAAAGTGTCTTCATAGTGACTTCATTGTGATTTATGGGCAGGAAAAAGACAGAGCAATGCCCTCTCCAAGTCCTCCTGTTCTGTTCTGCTCACCTGCTCAAGTTTCCATAACGTTGCTACTGACTTCTTGAAGAATGTAATTGCTGTTTTTAAAATCTGCTATGTCTGTGCAGCATTAGTAGCAAAGAGGTTTGTAGTCATTTGCTGGATATTATTTCCTGTGAGCAGATTCTTCCAGGCTGGCCTGTCACTGCACATGCTTTAGGTTGTGGGAATTATCTGGACAGGAAGAGAACGGTTCCCCTCTTTGTCATTATTATTAGCAAATAGACAACTTTTGAAAATTTTAATTTTGGATGTGTGTCTAGCCCAACACAGCTACCATTAAAAGTGTGGAAGCTTTTGAGACTAATAGGTTTTGCTTCGAAAAGAACAAAGCAGCATGTTTTGATTGCCATGTGCATTTTCAAATATCTGGAAAGATCCTCTCAACACTTCATTCCATTTGCTTGATTGCTACTACAACATAGCATGTTAACACAAGGAAGCATTTGGAAAGCTGCTGTTACCCTGTTGGCACTGTTAGTCTGAAGCCATTCTCTTTTGTAGTCTTGAAGTCATTCTCTTTTGTAGTACTAGTGTTTGGTGGTTAAGTAATAAAAATTTGGCCACTCAAAATTAAATTGTGACTTCTGCTTGAAGTGTACATAGGGCTAAATGCCCCAAAAGTTGTTTCAAGAAAGCAGCAAAGCTAGAATCAACCTAGCAATGGTCAATTGTCTAGCAATGAGAAATCAGTTTTCCATGTGTCATCATGGACCCTGAAAATGGGAGGAAGATCAGAGCAGGTTATTGTATCTTCTGTAAAAATACTGCATCTTCTGTTTTCCTCTAAGGGTGCAGGAAACCTTTTTGCTACTTGTAAAAATACCTGGTGCTGACATTGTTTCCAGAGATACCTATGTGAAATACGCAGCCAGCTAGAGTTTTGAAAAAGCCCTAGATGACTAATATGGGGATGGTTCTAGACTGTCAGCATTCATGAGAAGCCTCTTGGACTAAACAACAGCCACATCTTTATTACCAGTACCTGCCAGTCATCACACAGCAGATTTTTTAATTCTTTCTTACTAGGGAAAAAAATCACCTTCCATCTCACTCTCACTCATCATTTAGCACATTGTGGGTGATTGAATACAAAAAGGTTGTATTTCATTTAAAATCTTGTGCTTTTTTTACTAAGCAAATAAATGCTTGTATCAAATATATTGCTTATATGTAATATTAATGCTGTATTTCTCCCTGTTGAAATCTTTTTTTTTTCCCAGATGGAACATGTTCCCTGTCAAGTTTCTTATTCTACAAAACAGTTGAGTTATTTGAGATCTTAACCATTACTAATAGCCATGACTCATATTCACTATGCAAGCATCTTCTGCTGTTTTAGATGTTGCGTAGTTTTTTTGTGTATTTTTCTTTCATAGCTTGTCTGCTCCAAGGAGAGTGATAGGTAGGAGAATCAATATAGGGGGTAGGTGTGCCAGTACTAGGTACAACCTCCTACATAGCCTGAGGTCTGTCTCTGAAAGTTCCTTGGGATCTTCAGGTTCTACACAGGAAAAGGGAAAATAAAGTACTTTTGAGATGTGCGAGTGACAGATTGTGTAGAACAAGAAGGAACTACATTACATGATAAACATGCTTATTTAGAAGGACTGAAGAGAAATCTGTTTGGCTTTGGTAAGAACATACATAAAAATGTGTGAACCATTCAAGGAAAGATGCAATCTAAACTGTTACTGGTATTAACAAAGAAAACAAACCACCACCATTTTGGCTGTTGGTTATAAAATGACATCAGATATCTTTCTGGAAAATGCTGTTAATATTTGTGGAGAACCTGAGTGCTTGTACAGTGTTGGTTTTCTAGTCCTTGTGGGTACCCCTTCTGTTGATGAGCAGAGACTTCCATGATACAGTCCCATTAATGTGAGCTACTGGAATTCTTTCAAAAGATGTTTCTTGCTGGGCTCTACAAAGTCATGAAAAAGATCTATCTTTACCAAGGAGCTCAGTTATGGGAAGAACATGGCTGTACTTGGGTATAGTGTGCATATTCAGTGGTGTTTAAAATGACCCCTTTCAGCCAGAGGAGGTTTGCACAGGTGTTTTGATAAAATGGCTTTTCTTTTGAGCCACAGGAACATGAACAAGGTCCCCTGTGTTAGTCTTAAAGAAATGGTCTGGAGCAGGAGGTTTTGATTTGTTTTTAGGGCTTTTTGAAGCTATTGTCAGCTGAGTGCTGACCATAAGTTCAAATACCATATATGAGACGTCTTCTGAAGGACTTTAATAATCTAAGACATTTTTAGTCCTAAATGCTTGGATTTTCTTCCTCAAGTCTAATATCTTCAGAGATTAAATAAACTTTTTTCTTTTCTTTCTTGCTTGACTTTGATTCTTATTCCTTGTAGATCAAGAAATCCTGCGTAAACTAGAAAAGGAGAAGATTCTCGTGTTCACACCATCCCGGCGTGTGCAAGGGAGAAGGGTGGTGTGCTACGATGACCGATTCATAGTGAAGTTGGCCTTCGAGTCAGATGGCATCATTGTCTCTAATGATAACTACAGGGATCTAGCTAATGAAAAGCCAGAATGGAAGAAGTTCATAGATGAACGCTTGTTGATGTATTCTTTTGTTAATGACAAGTAAGTCATTCTGTCTTTACATGTGTACCGCTGAACTAATTGAGGAAGGGACAGTTTGAAGATTTGTACAAGTTTTTTATCTTAAACCCAAATCATTAGGTACATGTAGGAAAACAGGAGGAATAGTCAATCATAAATTTGGTCTTCTGACTAAAAGTACTTGAAACTGTTTTTGTAGCAACATTTTTATTTCTTGTTACACTATTTTTTCCTCTTTGGTATATGCCAATGTATATTTGATGTATGCTATGGTATAATGTTCCAGCTCTGTTGCTGTACTGAGCCAACACTTCTGAGTGTCTGTGGTTAGACTCCTAAGTCCTAGAGTGTTAGAAAAACTCAAGTTGGAATGAACCTCAGGGGGTCTGTAGTTCAGCTGTCTGATTAGATTCATCTGTATTAACTGTAGCCTAGCTTACAGATCAACTGCAGTTACTGCTGTTGGCCTCTTGTAGTGGGAGGGACTCAGTGCTCACCCAAGCAGGCACTTGTGTTGAGGTGCCTGAATGCTGATGCAAGAATCCTAGGCCGTCAGCACAGTTTTGCAAAGCTAGTAGTGGTGTTTTAAGAAATGGCTGCCTTTCAGCCCTTACTTTTGATTTTGGGAAGGCTTATTTGCAGCCCTGCTTTGCCACAAAGCATCAGCTGAGCTAGACCTAAGGTGTCTGTAGCAGTCTAGAAGTGTGCACACAGTCTGTTCCTGTGACTGTCCTCTCAGGCATGGCCTTCCAAAACTGCTCTTGAGGTTCCTGGGTTTAAACACAACAGGATGGCAGGTTATGGTGTAGCATAGTCATGAGGTTCTTGGTAATTGCATGAGAAGTATAAAAAGGTTTGTTTGCTTCCATAATACTCTTTATATTCTTTCTTTATAGATTTATGCCTCCTTGTGATCCTCTTGGCCGCCATGGTCCGAGTCTGGACAATTTTCTTAGGAAGAAGCCTATTGTGCCAGAACATAAGAAGCAACCATGTCCATATGGTAATCTGATTTAACCCATCAATTTTTACGTACTGGGACTGGGTACTAAGCTGCTGCTTTATTTTAACACTACCAAAACTGTTGAAAACTCTTTAACATTGGTTTTAACGTTGTTGTCTTAACCTGAGATGGGTTGAAATCTGAGCTGATGGTAGAAACTGAAGCCATTTTTTCATGTTCTACTTAAAAAATATTTCTGTCTACTAGTTGAACTAAAGGAGCAACTTAATTAATCATTCATTGGAATGAATCCAAATCAACACCTAAATTCTGCAGGTTCCAGAAGCCCTTTTCTAATGTCATGAGATACTGAAGTTTTCTTCCAGAAAATTAATTGTGCTATCTGAAGTTTAGCTACTGAGCATTCCTTCAGGCATCTTGACTGAGGTGAAACCTGCTGGCCTTATGGCTGTGGGACCTCCCTGTTAAGTTTTCTGCTTTTATTTTGCCTTGGCCTAACAGAGCAGGTGTGTACAGCCTCGCTGGCAGTGCCACGTCCAGCTTAAAACATGGCTGGTCATGCTGGTCTGCATTCCCAGAGCACCAGCTGCAGGACACTACCACTGCCTCTTTTTTCCCCACAAAATAGCAGAGGAGCTCTTAAAGCACACCCTCTGTTGAACAAAACCTATCTTGTTTGCAAGGTCTTTCAGATCAGCAGTATGAACAGTATGAACAAAGAACAGTAAAATTTCAAATGAGGGGCATTTCCATTATTTGATGGCTAACAGATTTTGTTGGAAGTTTTTAAGATCTGATTATGTTTATGTTAATAGGGAAGAAATGTACCTATGGACACAAATGCAAATACTATCATCCAGAAAGAGGAAATCAGCCTCAGCGATCCGTAGCTGATGAACTTCGTGCCATGTCTAGAAGCACAGCTGCCAAAACTACGAGTGAAGGAGGACTGGTAAAAAGCAATAGTGTTCCCTGTAGCACTAAAAGTGACGGCACTTCAGAGCTGAAGCGCGCTGCTCCAAAGAGGCAATCGGATCCTAGTATAAGGACTCAAGTCTATCAAGACTTGGAGGAAAAGCTTCCCACCAAAAACAAATTGGAAACCAGGTCTGTACCTTCTTTAGTTAGTATACCAAGTTCCTCTGCTGGAAAACCCCAAAGTACCGCACCTTTAACTAACGGCCTTCCATCCGGAGTTCACTTCCCACCTCAGGATCAAAGACCACAGGGACAGTATCCTACAGTGATGATGGCAACCAAAAATCATGGAACACCAATGCCTTATGACCAGTATCCAAAATGTGAGTCTCCGGTGGATGTAGGGTATTACTCTATGCTGAGTGCATATTCGAATCTCAGTATATCTGGAGCGCGCAGTCCTGAGAGGCGCTTCTCCTTGGACACAGATTACCGGATCAGCTCCGTAGCTTCCGACTGCAGCAGCGAGGGGAGCGTCAGCTGCGGCAGTAGCGATTCCTACGTGGGTTACAGCGACCGCTCTTACATGAGTTCTCCTGACCCACAGCTGGAGGAGAACTTGAAGTGCCAACACATGCACCCCCACAGCCGCCTTAACACTCAGCCCTTCCTACAGAGCTACCACGAGCCCCTGACTCGAGTGCAGAGCTACAGTCACGAAGAACCAAAGCATCACCACAAGTCTCCCATTCCGTATATGGCTGTGCATCTGCAGCATCCAGCCGTCGGTGCTCGCTCCAGCTGTCCGAACGACTACTCTGCATCTCAGAGCTCGTCTCATTCAAAGACGCTGCATCTGGGGAGAGCCCTGGTGTCCACGAGGATAGACAGCATTTCAGACTCACGTTTGTACGAAAGCTCTCCGCTACGACACAGAAAGCCTTACTCAGGCCAGGAAGGGCTGGGAGGCTGGGACAGGCAGAGTTACGGCATGGATGCCTACGGCTACCGCCAGACGTACTCCCTGCCCAGCAACCCCACGCAGCCGTGCTACGAGCAGTTCGCCTTCCAAAGCCTTCCCGAGCAGCAGGACCAGCCCTGGCGCGTACCTTATTGTGGAATCCCGCAAGACCCCCCAAGGCTCCAGGACACCCGGGAGAAGGTTTACATCAACCTCTGCAACATCTTCCCCCCCGATCTCGTGAGGATGGTGATGAAGAAGAACCCTCACGTGACGGACGCTCAGCAGCTCGCTGCGGCCATCTTAGTGGAGAAATCTCAGCTAGGTTATTGAGAGATGACGCATCTTCGTGGTGTCTCGTAGTTTTCAGCTCAGCTCTAAGGCTGAGGGAGGTTTGCTACAATAGCATTTGGGATCTCCTTCTCAGCAAGGAGGTTATATAGTAATCCATTTATGTGAAATACTGTATCATGGAGTCTGTATGTATAGCCCCATGCATTGGAAGTACCAGTTAAGTTTTGTGTTCTGGTTCAAAAATTTTTAAATGGCTATTTTCACATCTGGAGGATGTTCCAGTTTAAATTTATATATAGATATATATATATATATATATATACACACATATATATATATATTTTAAAAAAATCTGTGGTTTCTGGTTATAATCTTTGGTGCATCAGGGGTTTATATGCAGCACTTTCTTATCATTGTTACATTTTATTGGGATTTTTCATTTTGTTTTTTTAACTTGCTGGATGCTTATCCTTGGGCTGTAAGATATTAACCAGCAGAAAGAGGATTTTGCTACTTCGGGCAGGCAATTTTCAAGCCAATTTTCAATCCAAGTTTCTGAACTTTTTACACCACCACGAGTATGTCTGATATATGTTTGTTTGTTTTTGTGAGCTTTTTTGTGCTGTAATCGCCTGTTTGTAGAAAACAAAGGTTTACTACAGCACTGACTTCATTTTTTGAAACAATTAAGTTACCAGTTAACAGTGAAATGGGTAACAATATATTGGTAATTTATAGTATGGCACTTTTCATTGCTTTCTTTGTTTTGCTTAAATAGTTCCAGGTTTTTGTTGATGCAGTCAGTTAGTAAGATCACATGCAAACAGAGGAGGAAAATATTTTTCTAATTTTTTTTTTTACTAATTTATGGATATGTTAAAAGCCTTATTGCCTGATTTTTAAAGGTTCTGAGAATTTGCAGCCCCCTTGGAAGCTAAGAAAAACTGCAAATGCTCAGAACCACCCCAAATCAGGCCACCCAGTTTCAGTTCCCATGTGTTGTTACCCAGCTCTGTGTATTTCTGGTCAGTATATGGGGACCTGAAATCATAGGGCCCTGTTTAGTTGTTTTATATGTTTTTCCTTTGTATTGCTGCACAACTGTACTGGATAAAATATGCTTTTCATAAAATATTTACCTGTTTTTAAATGAATTTAATTATTTCAATGCAAGTTTTGTATTTAAGATACTGTTTGATTTCTCTTGCTATTTATCAAGGCTGGCCTGAAAAGGTTTTATGTGTTCAGGATATGCAACGTTTTTAACTGCACTATGGTAATGATATTGTAGCTCAAAATAATAACTTAAACTTTTTTTTTCTTTTTTGGCTGGGGAGGGGAGGGTTTTGGGGAGAGAAGATACCATATGTGTTCCTGGAGTTAGTTTTTGCTTTTTGCAGTGTGTAGGCCTGATTCTTGCCACAAATAGTGTAGTTTTAGACACAGACAAGGCAAGTCTGTTTTAGCATTAGTAAGGGATATTTCTGGTTTAAAGTCATGGGTTTTACTAGCACCTCTTAAGCTTTTTATACACACACACATATATATATATATATATGAAAAATAGAAATAGTTTTTGCGATTGATGTCAGATGTACTTCCATGACGTGATCAGCTGCCGACAGTTTTAGGTTTCCATCCATTGTGACGATGTTCAGTGTTGAAAAAATGTCAGTCGTTTACACTATTACAGCTGATAATTTTGGTACACTTGCTGGAGTTTTAAGTAAGGCCCTGAAGAACCAGAAAGTACCTTTTACTGTTGATACAAATTGTATCTTTTTAACTGAGAACTATTTTGATTTGTAGATTAGAAACACAAATGTATAATTATAACTAGTCTTTTGGGCAACATTTTATCCCTTATTTAAAAATTAGAGATTTCAGACATAGAATAGATTTAGGCAAGTAAAAGTAGGTATTTATTTAGGTGTCTGTCTCAATTTCACATACTAAAAGGAAAAATAAACTATTGGCATCTTCTTCCTTCTAAAATCTTTGTAGTGGGAACTCACTAAAATAAAGGTAAAATGCTGCCTGAAAATGATGTCCAAGCACCTTTGAATACGAAGACATTTTCACTACTTGTGTGACACCATGTGTTGCATCAAGTAGGGTTTGGGTATACAGTAAATGCTTCTAAAGAGCATTGTGCTATAGACATATCCAATAATCTGAACCATGTTCAGCAAACCGATTCAGGACATGGTGCTCCTGCAGCTTCCACTGCCGGAGCGCTGCAGGTTCTGCCATTGCCTGTCCCCGTGGCAAGGCCAGAGGGGCACTACACCATCTGTCCTGTGTTTAGGGAGAAGACCTCTTCACCTGTGGCAACAGTTTTTCCCTGGATTTGGTTGGTCACCATCTGTAGAGCATGTTTTAATGTAGAGATTGATGCAGCGCTGACGCTGAGGTTTGGACTGGGAAATGGGTCTCATCTTAGCTGTACGCTAAGATTTGGTTAAATTGAATTACACTGAAGTACTACACCATAGTGTAGATGCAGCTGTTTTAATAATGCAATGACTGTGTTTGTGTTTTTAATGGGTTTCTACATTTATTTTTTATGTAGGTATTTACTTCTGCCAAAAGTTCAATTCCTTTAAGCATGAACTGAAACGTGCACATGTAATAGAAGTGTTTTGTGTTTTTTCCTGTGATGTGGGCACCAGGATGCTCCTGCCACGCACATGTCACAGTCTGGCCTAGAGCAGGTGCTCAACAGGCTTAGCCACTGGGATAGCAATGTGAGGAGCTGCACTGCCCAGGCCTGAGTTACCAGTGTCCATTGCCTCCGCACACAGCCAGGGCAGTGCTGAATCCCCAAAGGGTGGTGATCGCTAGGGAGTTCTTGTGATAGGTTCTGTGCTTTGCACCCAAGTGCTGAAAATGCTTTAAAAATACAAGAGCAGGAGTAATCTGGTGGATTTTAATGTTGTGCAATGATGTGCTAGTTCCCCTTAGACTCGTTTATGTTGGGTAAAGGAAATTTACTGTGGACAAAATGTTTGCCTTGATACTTCCTTTTGTTTTGCTGTGGTAACAGATGGAGGAATTGTGTGTGAACATCTCCATGATTAGATCATTCTGTATATTTAACAACTTCTAAAGAGTACACTAGTAACAAACATGGATGCAATGATACTGGCCAAATCCTACCTTTGTCTATGTAATTGATGCCAATAACTGAACTGTAACCTCCCATGATCCTTAAATATCAGAGGTAATTCAGTGATACTGTCTTGGCCCCAGCTGAGTGTCAGAGATGCAATGAAGGATTTAGTACCTTCAAGTTAGAGCTGTCCCTCAGCTAAGAAGGCAGAAACATTCCCATTGTCTTCAGTACTTGAAGGTTGTTTTGATACTTAGCAGAAACTATGTATTTTTAGATAAAATCCCAAGCTGTTATAACTGCATCAGTAATAGTGTATAAATACACAGTATTCTTAATGCACATACCTTAAGCATCTGCCCACAACTGTTTTCAGTATGACAACATGTTGGAAATATTTCAAGTTTTTAAGTATGTCCTGTAGATAACTAACTTTGATCTAAATATGCCCAGCCTATGACAGTATTAATCACTTCGTTGCTTTTTATTTTTTCAAATGTGTGTTATATATATATTTGTATATATACACATATATTTGGCAAGTGGGTTTAAGATACTTCTAATGGTCTGAGGTAAGATCATACCTTTCCAGGTGTCCTGTTTTCTTTGGTATGTCTGAATTGTAGCTTGGTCCTCCACTGCAGAAAATCTCTGGGGAGAGCCAAAAGCCTGATATGTTCGTGTGACACCTTGGAAAGAGAAGTCGTGCCAGGCTGGGGAAGCCCTCAAGGGAAACTTCTGCAGCCTCAGTGGGTGCAGACTGTTGCTGAGATGTTGATGAACTTCTGCTGTGAATGTTGTAGTTAATGGTGAACACCTCTCCAAAAATAGCAGATCTGTCGGTGTAAACCAGAGTACCTCACTTGGAAGGGGACACTGGGGGCATTTGTCCCAGCAGGGTGAGCGCCGGAGGACTGAATGCCTTGGGTGAGAGATACTGCAGCATCTTGCCACAGTAAGAGACTGTCAAAACATGTACCAGTTTTATCAGCTGATGGTTTGGCCAAGGTATTTGCAATGTGTAAAGCTTGAAAAAGGAGACACAATGCTTTCCTGCTCTCTGGAGCATTTAGTAAAATACCCAACTGACTTTTCATTGCTACTGAAAATTTAAAATACTGTGCAATTAAAAAGACCATTTAAAAAAATAATTTTAAAAACCTTAGAAATTATTTATTTTTATTTGCAGTGTGACTTGCTAATTTATTCCTTGCATTATAAGGCCATGGTGGAATGCCATTTGTTGAAGTTTTTTTATCATAGGAACTAAAACTGCTGAGAAAAAAACCAATAGATTTAAACTTAAAATTCTATGGCCTTGTTTTGTTTTCTGTAAAAGGGCTGAGGTTTTATAAATGTCAAATCACATTTTATATACTTTGTAAATTTTAGACAGGCATAGTTCAAGAATTTTGTTCAAATTAAATACGTTTGGGCACATTGTTTAGCCTAATCATGTAACTAAACCTAGAATCACTTGTATTAAATGGTTTTTCCAGCTAACATTTTGCTTGGTAGCACGAGAGATGTTTAAATTTCATCTTTAGGTGTTCTAGAATACCTTTCTCAAGGTTTCATCAGAAGCTGCTGTCCTAGGCACTCAGTCACACGGAACATGCACATTTGTGTGAGAAGCATCCTGCGGAATGCTGAGTTTTCCTTGCCATGCAGTACAGGGAAATGTGCTGGTGCACATCAAGTCTCTCACAGTTGTTTATAAAAGCACTACCAAATACCACGTGTGGTTCATAGTTATCAGTGTGCTTGAATGTGCTTGAAATAATTTTCCCTGTTCCAGTTTCAGGTCTTAAAGGGCTGTCATAACTTGTGCTTGGAGTGTTTATTGCTCTGTCTGCCCTTTAAGCTAATGACTGCAATAGTTTTCATTCCCTCTCACACTCAATAGCCCGGACCCAGTCTCCCAAACACCGTCACGTACACCTGACTTCAGCAGCAGCAGAGGTGTGGGCTGGTTTAGTGGTGTGAGAGGAGACCTGAGTCAGACTAGGATGAGTGTATGTGCAGCTGGGCTGGGACCTTGAGGAGCACAGCTGGAGAGCCACCTCCTCCCAAGCATGGGGGAGATCTCACTGGTGCTGAGAGGTCATTTGGCCAGGATTGCCCTTGAACACCTACAAACCAAATTTACTTTGATATTTAAGCACATCCATCCTCTGTTTTTCAAAGTATAACAATCTACTGTTCACCTTATAAAACCTCTCTGCTTTTTTTGTAGAACAACCTATTTTCTTTTGGTCTCAGATAAATTAACCATGTGAAATTGGCTGGTTGGTTACTTTTTATTTATCTAAATTACATTCTTAATGAAATTGAAATTTAAAAACTGCCTTCCCAGCATACAGTAGAGTATCCTGCAAGGAAGCAATGCAGATACAACAGCAATAATTGTATTTTGTAGCTCTTTACCCAGTCATTATCTCTGTATTTGTGTTGAGTAGGTGAGATTTTAATATTGTCCTGAAGTCCACTCTGGCAAAACCATTAGTTGAAAATAATGTTTGGGCTACTTGAAAAAGCAATTGTCAAACTGGCTCTTCATTTCCTTCACTGGTTGTTCTGTATTATTTCCATGATGTGACTATTCACATCTTAAAACCACCTCTAAACTATACAAAAAACATGTACATGAGTTCTGATTTTAGAGAAAAAAAAAATAAAGATTCATTTTCCTCATTGATGGGCTGGTTTTGTTTCATAAAAAAATCTCTAGAGCAGATAGCAATGAGTTACAGACAGTTTTGAGTTCCTGCCTGTACAAAACCTGCAAAAAATTTCTCACTTTGAGTACACGAACAGTGACAAAAATAAGAGTCATAGAAAGGTTTGGTTTAGAGGGGACCTCAGAGATCATCCAGTCCCAACCCCTTGCCATGGGCAGAGACGCCTTTCACTGGACCTGGTCCGCCTGGCTTTGGACATCACCAGGCATGGGGCATCCACAGCTTCCCTGGGCAACCTGTTCCAGTGCCTCAGCATCGTCACAGTGAAGAATTTCTTCCAACATCTAATCTTAAACCTATTTTTTTTCACTTTAAAACCATTGCCCCTTGTCTTATCTGCCCATTTCCCTCCTTTGTGTAATCCTCCTTAAGACCTTGGAAGGTGCTGTGAGGCCTCCCAGGAGCCTCTCCAGGCTGAACAAACCCAGCTCTCTCTCTTTGACCAATGAACTGCTTAAACATCCATATTCCAGCTGTAACACTTGTCTTCAGTGAGATCTGTGACATCTCACAGCCACTACCATGCTTACGCTCATTCCTTATTTTTGAGGAAACTGGTGTGATGGATAATTAAGAGTTATTAAAGCCACAATTGTGATTTGCCATTGTCCCTAAACATGCTGGTTTCTTCATAGGTGATTTGCTGGCACAGGTTGGATTTCTGTTTTTCAGATTGCTTCAAGAATGCCAAATAGAGCCTGTTTTTTGTTATGTTTTTTTTTTTTTTCCTCAACACATCAAGCTGCTAGTGTTTGTATAATCTGGTTTAGTCTCTTTGGCTTGTGCTGCTACCATCACCTAAGGCTTCTCCATAGCTCTGTTTTCTCCCTTGGGCTGATCAAGGACCATGAGCTTCCCCAGTACATCACCTGCAGGGCAGGCCTGGAGACCCTGTCACCAGTTTACAAATTGCTCTTGTAAAAGCTTTAAAAAAATGCCTGTGAGCCCAACAGGCATCACAGCAGCCCCTGATGCAGGTTGAAGTATTGTGACACTGGACATGAAAGGGCTCAGTCACTCATCCTGGAGCTTAAACCTGAACTTGACAACATGCATGACCTTGTCTGGAGAAGGAGAGGAGAGGCTGCTGTGCAAACACACAGGGATGCTCCTTGTGAGACAAGCAGGACAAAGTGTCCTGCAGGACAAAGTGTCACTTTCCAAGCAGGACAAAGTGTCACTTGGGCTGCTCTGGGCAGCATCCTCCAGCCTCACAGGATCTTTGAGCTCATTCTGTGTTGAAGAAATGGAAGGGACATTTAGAGATTTTGTGTCCCAGTGCATAAACTGCTCCCTTTGCTGTAGTAACTGTAAAGAAGAAGCTGGCACAGAACTGGGCACATTATAAGCACATGCATTAAATACCACCAACATCCTGGTCCTCAGTGGCACAGCAGAGGACCTGTGTTCAGTGACCTCAGCACCCACCTGGGACACCTGGTATGGCAAAGCCAGCAGCACAAATGCTGAAAATGGTTGAAGCTGCTTCCAACAGACCAGTTTTGTCACATGCCCTTTCACTCAGCCTTCCCAGCAGGCTCCCACAGTCCTCCAACCAGCGCCAAGGAGGAGCTGCTGCCCTTTGTTTCCCTGCCCATCCCTGGGGACGCGTCCAACCCACAAGCCTGTTCAGGGAGAGCGTGGGAGAAGCTTCATGCTAAGGAAGACCTGTGTAAATCCAGCTTGTAGGAGACCCAGCAGATCAGTCCTCCCTGGAGTTTTGTGGGGCAGGAATGAGGTGAACAGTCCCAGCATGGCCATCAGTCAGGTGCTGGGACACACGTGAGCACTCGGTGGCAGTGGTGCAGAAGATGTTCTGGTGCCACTCCATCTGATGGTCTCTATAGCAACAGTCAGGCTTTTTCTCTCCCAGCTGAACTGCCAGGAGCAGCAGGTTGGATATGATGGAAATTCAACGCTGCTATTAATTTACATGAGCTGGGTGAAGCGTAAGCAAGAGGAGTGTGGGGGATAAGGAGCTGGCAATGTTCTCCAGGCAGATTCCTTAATGCCAGCCAGGCTCACCTTACAGAGATCCCCAGTTGCTGGAACCAGAGCTGCAGCAGTAGTCTGGGTGACCCAACATTCCAACCCTCTGGAAGTGGCCTGAAAGGTGGAAAATTGCATTAGGGTCTGGCCAGGGTGCCGGGGAGAAGGAATTTTTTAATTTCATCCAGCTCTAGAAAACTTTCAGGCATGTACAGATCTGGACTTCAACTTACATTTTACCAATTTCAGGAATAGAAAGTCTGTTTTCCCAAGCGAGGGAAGAAAAAGTGAACTGAATTCAGTGACTGAACTCCCTGTCTCAGGCAGTGTTTTAGTACCTGCTTTCCCACTGTAGGCACCTCCAGCAGCTGTTGGGGACTCTGGCATGAGTCACATGTTTGCAGAGTGGCTATAACCACAGAGCTGCTGGGCCTCAAACCCAGTTAAACATTTTGGGTTTTTATGGGGGGTGCAGACCATGGTGATCCTGAATATTGACCCGTCTCCACTGTTCTGCCCTGCTCTCATCATGGCCACAATGGCGAGGAGAGGCAGATGCTCCAGGAACTGCAGAGAGGGATGATGTTACATTTGTTTGTTTAATACCTGATTAAATGAGGTTCCCTTCGTTTGTTCCCCTGCGACAAAGTGATTTAATTAATGCTGAAACTCTGCATACACAGGATGCCGTTCACAGTTGGCATGAGCTACATCTGTAGAATTATTTCAGAAAAAGGAAAACGTCAGCATGATAAAAATGGGAAGTGTTAGTGTGCCATGTGCTGCCAGGAAATGGGGCTGCTACCCTATTCTAAACCCGGATCAGACTTTTAATGAAAGTTGTTCACCTGACATTTTAACATAAACTAATTTAGTGGAATACCCACCCCCAGCTGAGGGCCAGCAAGTGCTGCCGTAGGAGGCAGGCAGGGTTCCGCCCGCTGACTCGTTAGTGCACATCAACTACGGAAAGCCAAGTGGCAGCAGTACTTCAGTCAGGCCATCACAAAAACTGGGAAGAAACCCCCAAATGTCTGCAAGTTTACGTTTCCTTCTGCAGTCAGGGCAGTGGGGGTGGCTGAGCTGCGAGACTCAGAGTGCCTGCACCCCAGTGACTGGTTGCCCACCTGGCCAGGGCCACCTGCAGCCCGGCCACTCCCAAATCCGCACCCTGCTGCAGGCACAGATGCAAAGATCACTGGTGAATTTAGAGGAAAGAGCCAGGATCAACTCAAGGAGAAGCAAAGCTGCTGGCCAGCCATCAAGTGTGGAAATAGCATGGGGGAGAGAGGGACAAGGAAGGACACCACCGTTTCAATTTGCTTCCTGCCTTACAAACCAGGCACCGCTCTTTGATGGCAGCCATTCACAGGCACGATTGAATTCACTCCCGTTCCCTGCAGGTTAGCATTTTACAACTTTGCTACATTTCAAGACAGACCTTTACCTACAGGTAAATACCAATAACAATTCCAACAACATCCTCACCAGGGCAAAATCCTGGCTGCCGCGGAGGTCATGAGAAACCTCCTGCGTCTGACCAGAGGCAGGACCGCGCCCCCCTCCCCTTCCCCGCAGGGCAGAGACTCTGACCATTTCCAGCCATTTAGGCTCATCCAAAGCGGCTGCTGCAGCAGAGCAAGCGCTGTTCCCAGGCTGGGCCCTCCAGCAGCTGCCAGGGGAGAGCTGCCACCTCTTCCCAGACCAGCTCCTGCTGGCTGCTAGCAGTAGTCGCGACCCTGCATGTTCCAGCTAATGAGCTGCCAGTCCGACCTGTCACAGCCAGACTGGGCCAGCTTGAGCAACGCTACAGTGAGAGAGAGCCCAAAGCTTTCATTATATCAGAACCTCTATTTTCATGTTTCTGTTTTTAAACCTGGCTGCTAAGGTACACTTCATATTGCTCAATTCCCCCTCTGCAGGACAACCACCAGAGAACTTCAACACTGACTAGAGAAGCTAAAAAGCATCCTAGGCAGCAAGGGCAGCACTAGACAAAATCCTCAGGAACGTTTCATGGTGGTACTGAAGATATATTTGCATGAAAGGGTCCTAGTACCTTGTTGGTACCTGAAGAAAGCATAGTCCTAAAGAAGGCTGCTCCAAGCAGCAGCCATTGCAGAAACACTTGCTAGACTTAAAACTCATGGAGGCCACTGTGCCTTGGTCCCCTGAGCACCTCGAACATCTCTAAGCCCCCACATGTGTCATGCAGGGAGAGGGAGGCTGCAGAAACAATTTTAGAAAATCACTCAAGTGCTGAGCAAGCTAGTCCCAAGACCAGAGTGCTGGCCCAGCACAGGGCATCAGACCCTGAAACTCCACAGCTTTGGATTTTATGTTCTTCTCGGCATCCTAAACCCAAACCTTGTCTTCCAAGGGCTGAGCCAGGGTCTTGCTTCAGCTGATGGTGTGCTGGTGTGCCAATCAGAGGCACCAGAGGCTTCCTGCCCAACCGCCCCTGTCTCTGCAAGGGCTTCAGCAGGACGCTGGCCATGACCCACTGCCCACCCTACCCACCTGCAGTCCTGAGGCGTGGGGCATGTGGCTCCAGGGCAGAGGGTCCAGGGCACACAGCCCCTCCTCCCTCAGCCAAGCTGGAGGGCTGCTGCCAGAAGTGGTGCCTACAGGACACACAGAAGCAGTACCAAGGCAGGTCCCAGGTCCATGGGATGCTTGCAGAGCCCTGGGGCAGCTTCCTCCCTTTACAGTTACCACCCAATGATTTCAGGCACATGTCAGAGGCTTTGGCAGCCACTGCTTCAGATCCAAGTCCTCTGACAGATCTATTGGCACAGTTCCCAGTGTGGAAGGCCATTGTGCAGGAAGGCACTGCAAGGAACACAAAGTTCACTCTGAGGAACATACCAAGGTTTGGTATATTCCCAGGGGGTGCTGTCTGGATTGGAGAGTAATTCAGGTGCCGATCTACTTGGTTAACAGCTTCCTTAATCACCAGCTGTCTTTTTTTTCAAGAGTAATCCATTCTTTGTAAATAAAGCATCTCATTGGCTTACCTCATAGCACAAGATATTCCACCTAGAAACTCCACTTCGCATTGGTGCTATAAAATGAATAAAACCTTCTCAGAGAAGTGAAAGGAAATCCACTAGCACCACTGATCATTAAATGAATAGTGATTCTTTGGATGAACGTTAAAACCCATTTATTCAGGCTTTTGTGCAGGGTGCACAATCCAGCAGTTACGTATACACAGTATGCACATCCTGACAGCATACAAAAAGGCAAGGAGCAACGGGTGCTTACACTGGGAGTGTATGTACAGATATATTAAACTGGGATTTTTACATTAGAAAATTATCTGACACTGTTCAGGTATCATCAAGGCTATTAGAAATTGTGTAGGAAACCAATAAAACTTGGAAAGTATCTACTATTATTTCACTTTACCCAGGCTGGATATAAGTCAGGCTTCCCACACTACATCACTTGTGGACAAAGCCTGCAGGATGTCCCAAGCACTTTGGAGGGTCACATTACTCTAGCAAATCCCATTACAAGTTAAAGATTAACACATTAGTATTATTTCCTGTTTTCCTGGAAAGCACAACAGCTTAAATACTTCAAATAGCTAATTTTCTCCTGGGAAGAGACAGCAAAGGAAAGATTTAGAGACCATGAGAGAATCAAACACTAATGAAATGTTGTAACAGCACTTCCCGGTCCTTCCAAAAATTCTTCACAGACCAGGCACCTAATTTAAAGCACTGTACACTGTCCAGATTTACAGAAGTGCAATAGCAAGCCTTGGTAGACCCCAGGTCTTCTGCAGATCTTTACCTTGCTCCTATCCTAAGGGTTGCAAGAGATCGTACTTTTGTAACCTGCACAGAAAGACAGAGAGATCAAATAGATTTAGCAAAAGACAGAAAATGTTAGATAGGCTAAACAATAGATAGAGATATGCAGCAACATCATATGAGCCATGCTTCACTTCCTGAAGCTATTCCATATTTTATTTCTGACTGAACTTTTCTCCTAAGGTGTCAGCAGAACACGGGAGCATCAGAAACACAGTGATTTCAGAAACACACGATTCTTGTGGCCAAGGCACCCAGGGACACCCACAACCCATCTTCACAGACTTTCAGTCTGAAGAGCAGGTCCAACTCTCTACGTACTCTTCCATGCCAAATTTTTGTACATAGCAGTTCAGTTTTGGTATCAAATTTTAGCATTACAAAGAACCTAACTGAACATCCACCCAGGGAGTAGTTTTAAATGACCAGTCTGCTCTTGCAGGTAACACAAACCACATATGAGTGCAACACAGATTGTGTTAAAACTGCTCCCAAAGATGGCTGAAATAAAATGCCTTGTGCACAAGTACACCAAATATAGGACATACTTGTAGAACATTCAATCACAGCCAGTATGATTTCAGACATATTTTCCTTTTGGCTCAGCACATGTGCTGTTTGCTGTGTAAGCTCTGGTGTTTAGTTTATTCCGTTTGTTCCTTTGCATGGGCCTTTTGGAGAAAAAGATGAGGACAGCATAAAGAATCTCAAATTTATTTCTCTATTAAACTTTAAAGTTCTCTGGTGAAAAGCTTTACAACGAGTAAAAATTTAATTGAGTGGTGACACACTTCAAAAATGTGTATTTTCCATGTTGAGTTTTTTAAAAGAATCATTGTTGAAGTGGCTTGAGCATTGCTTTCCTTTTGGAGAATTACTGCCTTAGGAGTTGTTCCCTAGGCAAAGAATAACCAGTATTTTATATAACCATCCTATTTGAACCTTCCTTTGATGTGAATACCTCATTCTGATTGTTTTAGAGAAAGAATATTTCAGCTGTAAGTAGCAACGTATCACAATACTCTTCAAAATTAATCAGAAAAAACAGTAAATAACCAGGTTATCTTTGATATTAGTAAGCATGGGGAATAAGCGGCTATTCAAAACAAAGAAGCCTGTATTACCATTTCTTTTTTTTCATTTACGAATGCAGGTGCAGCACGTAACGTGTAGGAACATCAAAATTCCATACAACAGCCTGTTTCCCTCACAGATCATTTTTTGGCACAGAAAGTCAGCAAGAACTTCCAGGGCTTGACCATAAGCAAATCAGGCATGTGGTTAAGACTGGTGTTTTAAAAGTCTGACAGCAATTCTTGGACATGGGTGGGGAGAAGAAACAGGTTTCTGTCAGTGAGTGAAACTGTAGGCTGGGAAGGCACCACTGAAACCAGTGAAATGTTTCCTAGTACTAAGAGATCCCCAAGAATAGTTGGCTTTCACATGTGGCTAAAATCAAAAATGCAAATTAAGTAGATCTGATTTTGAGATCAAGAACAAAACTGAACTATATTCACTTTGCCTGCTGTGATATTTTTTTAATATCATATTTTAAACACCATTTTTAAAAGTCTCATTTTTAAAACTATTCAAGATAGAAGTTGCCAAAAGTATCAACTTGTACGTTTCACTTTAATACAGCCATTGCAAGACCTGATGCCACATGCTGTATTAGAAATCTCCAGTTTAACCATGCTATCTGTGTATTTTTAATATATATGTACATATACATACATACATATAAATTATCAAGCTCAGTTAAACACAAATCATGATACCTTTCCCTCAGAAAGTAGTTTCTTCTATTAAGCTCCAGATTGCTAAGATAATTTCAGTGTCATAGGCAAAATATAATTTTACAAAATTGTTGGAGAGGAAAAGAAAATAATTGTTAATCTTAAATTGGTGGAATAAGCCACAACAGAAGTAATTAAGGGAAATATGACTGAAGAATAAATCAATCTTTTCTTCTCCAATCCTCTCAAAATAATCCAGCAAGTGCAAATAAAAAAAAAGCCACATGAGTTTTACCAAAGTACTCTTCTATCATGAATTTCGTTTGAGAAGTCCATCTTGCCACACCCAGCTGTCTGCCTCCACTTTTCACCTTGAAAGGTGAAAATCTAATTAGACTCTAAGGTCTTATTAGTCAGCTAATGCAACATATTTTTTTGCTAGAACTTCAGGCTTAAACTTACCCTCACAATGTTTTTAAACTAATAATTAAGCAATGTCTTCCTTCCCTGTCTTAACTTGCATTCTCCTTTTGAAACAAAGTTATTTAATTGCATTGAAGCTCTCAGTGATGTAAACTGAAATCTGTTCTTCAGACGAAATAAAGGGCATGACACACTGGCAAGAAGGAAAAAAAAAAGGAAAACAACAAAACAAAGACAAGTCCAAACCAAGCAGTAAAGCAGCAAAGAGAAGTGAGATGCAAGAACCAGTTCAAAGAAGACTGGGAGAAGCACGATATGAAAGGGGTATCCCAAAGCACAGAGAAGCCACTGCTAGAAAAGAAGCAGAATTCCAGAATTTATTTTCATGGCCCTCTATTAAAATGAACTGAGAGGTATTTTCCACCCCCCCATTGTCATTGTATTTTACAGACAGAGCAGGCTGAAGAACCATGGGATACCTGATTCCTGCTCTCAGGTATCTGCGCTTATGTTATAGAGGAGTTCAGCTTTTACAAGAGTGACCTGCAGAGAAGGTTCAAGCCAGGCAGGAATAAAACAATAAGTCTTATTTTGGACTCCACAGAAATACCCAACTATTTCATTGCTGTTTGTTTTTTTCCTTTTTATTTTTATACCCAGGACACCTGCTGTGCAGAAAAGCAAAGCTGCAGCACCATGCAGTTGTGCCTGACAGCTCTGCTGTTTGAACAGAGGAATACTGAGGAATAACAATCCTGCTCCAGTGCTTTCTCCTGTCTAGTCCAGACAGCCAGATGAGCTACACAATGAAAGCACAGAATACCTCTCCTACATGCTCCCTTATGCACGTGAGCAGAGCTAGGCTCAAAGCTGAATCTCATGGGTATAAACACCGTGATTCAGATTCTACATTAACATATTTGTTTTCTGACATTTTCTCCAGAAAGCTACCAGCAGTCATTAGCTAGTCAATACAATTATTTATGCTATAAAGTGGCATATGCCATGCCTGTCTGATAAGAGATCTTGCACCCAAAATTAATCCAGAGACTATTTTGAGAAGCAGCAGTAATAGTTCTAAATTTGCAGATGATGAGTTCACTGGCTGTGCTGAAAAGAACACTAAGATCCCAAATGCAAAAGAAGAAAGAGCTGTGTTTCCAAATGGTACGGAAAAGTACAACTGGCACTGAGCAGTGAGAGAGATGCCCAAAACACTGCTCACAAGAGAAGAGATGCAAGAATTCAAAAGGTGAATTAAATTGAAGAAACACTATAAAAAACATGAAAAAAACAGTGGAGTGCTGATTAATGGTGCGAAGATTTCTTATAATTTTTAGAATTTTTTCTGATGTGTGAACAAGGCTGCCTAAATCTGCTCACTTGGATGTAAATGAACTTGTTCCCTGCAATAAAGGCAGCAGCAGGATCAAATCATCTGTGTATTCTGGATGTTATTTCTCAACTCCACTGAAGACTGAAATGCACTTGGAAGTTTTGAGCCTCGGTCTCAATGCAAATGAATCTCTTTCTGGCAACACAACTGCTATTACCATATTCACAGAGATTATTAATTAATCAGAAGTGCTATTTGAATAAAAGTGTGGCTCATTGATGTATTTTAAGAAAGCATTTGACACAGGAGCCAACCATTCAGACTCAGTCAAACAAAAATTCAGTTTAGCAAAATGCTACTGAAGCCACAGATGAAGAAGTTAAATACTGTATCAAGTTTAAAAGAAGAAATGAAGGGTGAATAAGAGGTGTGAAAGCTGAGGCTGTAGGGAGCTGTGGATACAAGATCCCGAGGAGCTGAGGGTAGGCAGCAACAGGGCTGTGGAGCGATTACTGTTTCACAGGGGCACACACGGGTTTCGTGTTGCTAGAACAAGCAGTGGGGCAGCAGAACCCTGCATGTGCGTGGCTCCTGGCCCTGCAGAAATGTGCTGGGGCAAAATTACCACAGGCAGAGGAAGTTATAACACAGAGGCCAAGCTGGGAGCATGTGGCCTTAAGAACTCCAAGACCTTTTAGTGTTGGGCAGCAGGCTTTCTAAAAGTCTTCAAATAATGGCAACTCCTCCTCTGTAAATAAGGTAGCTTAAAAGCAAACAAACAAAAAAACACCCCAGAAACAAATAAGCAGAAAAAGCAATGCAATTATCCTACCTCTGAGCTTGTTCTCTTTTCACCTGATCCACTTATCCAGAGCACAGGAAACATTAACTCTTACGCACACGTGCATTAGGAACATTTGCACCAACCAGGCCGTCTCCTTTGATGTGCATTTCCATCTCCCCTCATTTCTTCTGCTGCCTAAAGCCTACTGCTGTGAACAGAAACATTCTTGACATATTATTTACAAAAGCCAGTATCAACACCTCATGGAATATCAGCAATTCAAAATGCTCTACTTCCTTCTGCTAACTTTGTCGTTCCCTAAACTATGAGCTATGTGGGCATAATAATGTCTGTCTCTTCCTAAGGCACTGCTACAAGTATTGTGGTCCCTTCTGAAAAAATCTGGTATCTTGGTAAGAAAGACTTTTGGGCCTGGTGAGCCCATTCCATTCACATTGAACAAAACATATACATTTGATATGGCAGCAATATCTTGGGTGGAAAGAAAAAAAAAAAGCAGAGCAAAGCAAAGCAAAACTTCTTTAACAACACTCCAAAGTGGCAGTTGATCACCTCAGACAGTAAAGCAAACACAAGTGACAAACTCCATGAATTGAAACAAAATCAGGCAACTGGCCTATGCCTATGGATCTAGACTCAGCTCAGTGAAATGGAAAGTGCAACTTGCTCCAGAAAATTGGCTGCTAAATTTGCTGAACAGATTATTGGTCACACACCTGCTGCAGGGCTACACTGAAAAGGACTCCTCTACACAAGTAAATAAACGAGCCACTAAGGGACTCAAGTACACATTTGCATTTAGGGTTTTCTCTGCTCTTTGAGCACTCTACCATCACACCAGCCCTTCAGCATAAGATGCCCCTTGCTGCTGACTGGGTCCTCAAACTGTGAAAAGGAGCAGGCAGGCAGAACTCCCCAATTTTGTGGAGAAGAAAGGCACTGGATTGTGCTACTTGGGAACAGATTTTGGCTGCCAGCCAGAAGCATCTCCTCAGGCACCCAGGCAGCACAACATTCCCACTGGGAAGCAGGTTCTCTCCACCTAGAAGCACAAACAGCAGAATATGCCTCAAGGGGCGTCAAAGAAATCACCACAGTTTGTATGCTGTTACACTGACATGTATTAAGATTTTCCTGGAAAATCTTATCTCCCAGCCAAGATAAATTATGTATATGAGCCAACTCCTATTAGTAAGTAAATTTTGCTCTTTTGTAAGAAAGCTTTCAATTTTATGTTGCTATTTTTACTCGAAGTACAAACACCAGGATCAAGCACCTCAGCCCACTCAGATATATCATCTTTGTTAAAATCCCTGATGTCTTGGGCAGAAAAACTTTTTAGATTATTCATACATAACATACATAAACAGACATGGAAAATGCTTGTATAAGGGTTCCTCTTCAAAAAAGGTTTTAATTATTTTAATCTCTATGTTTTCTTTTAAAATTTAGAGAAAATATTTGTGGTACTTTTTCTTGTGAAGTTTGAAATACCTCATTTAGAACAAACCTCCTTTTTCCTCAGAGGTGCTCAAAGCAGGTAATTTGAAAAACCCTAGAGAATATGTTCTAAGAAAAAAACAGAAGCACAATAATGCTTTCAAAACTGATACAAGTCACTGAAAATGTAGGTTTTTATGTGTAGAATGGACTAAAGAAGACAGAATATCTTCTTGCACAACGAGGCATTCTGTTTGATTGTAATAGTCTGTAAATAGTGGCAGTATTTTGCATCATTTTCTCTCCACCTTAAGAGCGTATTTTTGAAAAAATAATCTTTCAAAGCACTTACCTCCCCTTTCAAGCACAATATTGGGAAGCTACATACCTATGCAGAAGCTCTCTAACAAGTGAGAAACCTCAGAGCTTCAGCAGGAGGGGCTCCAACAAGAGGGAAGTATCAAACTAGAAATATGCACGTTTACAAGTACCAAGTTTTAATTCCTCATTAAATGCCTATGGAACAACAGAAAGGTTCATGTGCTAATACTGAGTGCAAGGCCGAAGAAATACAAGAGAGAATGGAACGGCATCTGAAAGGAGGTCTAATTTATGTGAGAACATCCTAGCAGGTTATTTGTGTACCTATTTACATGGGACTGTCTTTTTCAAGTGTATTAGACAAATGACAAAGTCTTAACTCGCCATTGGTTTAAAACACATGGCCATGCATATGTTTGACAGCACTGTGCACTATGAGGCGCAGTATCAAAAAAGAAAAACAAACCAAAAAAACCAAACAGATCAAGGTTTCACAATAATTAAGATATTGACCCATTAAACTAAATTTCACTTAACCTGGGGCTAAGCAAGATGTAGGCAGTGATTGAACGTTCTTACATTACCCACAGAGCTCTTAAATGGCCAAATTACCCTCTGTTCTCAAGAGAGCAAATTTGCTGGGATGATTCACATCCTGTTTTGACTCGAAAACCACCAGTGCTTCCTCCTAACTGTATGTAGTAATTTCTTAAGTAAAATACCATTCTCTAGGGACACAATTTGATTTTTTTAAAAATTTCATTCTGACCAGAGTGTGAAACAAAAAGATGATCAAAATTTCTACACTGCTCTGGAAAGAGAGGCTATTGGAGTGTGGTCAGTAAAGCTGTCAGAAAAAAAGGGCATTAAATAACAACAATGGACCTCAGAGAAATTAACTGTATCTCTTTATTGTTAACCAATGAATGTTATCCAAAATAGTAGATGTAATTGTAGCTTAATTGTACAACACAAAACATGATGCTAAAGGAAAAAGCATGTGGAAAATTACTTCACTGAGTAATCATTAAATGTATTCTTAGTACTTCTGCACCAGTAAGTGTTCCCAACTGCTGGTGACAGCAGCTATTACCACTTTGTTCATTGTGAAAACCTGTATTACAAATGGTTGTTCCTGGCTGTTTGAATAAAAAAAAAAAATCACACAGCTTTATAAATGGATCTAATCCATTTAGCCCTACTCTACATGTTGTAGCTTTATGAACAACAATCTTTACTGGTGTTTTTTCCCAACACCGAAACTGATGGATCAGTGTTAGTGCACATTTTCAGGGAAAAATGAAAACTCACTGGAAGCACAGTATTTCACCTGCCATGGCAAACTGTTCAAATACTTCAGAAATTTGCTTAAGCTTCGGTGTATGAAGCCTGTGAAACAAAAACTGTTCTTACAATGCATTGCAAGTTGAAACACCAACTTCCACCAAGCAGCATTTTGAAGCATGTGCACAGCATCTGCACATCAGTCTTCAAGGTCAAGCAGATATGTTTAGCCCCACAAACCAAAAATATATTAATGTATCTTTATTTAATTTTCATGATGTCACCCCACATAGCCAAACTTTTACTCCACAAAATAAAAAACCAAACTTAGTTGGACTGTTCATGAGAAATTTAGACCTATTGTGCATGAAAAAAAAGTTTAATAAAATGGCAAAATTTAATAGATAAGTGTAAATTTATGAGTGCATATTATCAAACAGAAAAAAAAGCTGAACCATCCTCAGAGAAATCTAGGTTCTTCCACTGTCAATATTTACTACAGTACTCTAACATAGGGAGTAACTAAAGTCCACATTAACTGCAAAGTTACTACTAAAGTTCAATTTCTAAGCAAGTTTCCCAAAAGAGCAGGTTTCCTTTACAAGAGGGAAATGACTTAATAATCTGATATCAGATATGACAATTACAATACTAGCTTCACTGAAAACTGAAGCTACAAACACTTTTACTCCAATTCTGGGAAGCCTCATTTTGTATTTGAAACCCAAACTGACTGAAACACACATTCTGCACCCCTCCCAGAATATAGTATACCAGTGACAGGTTACAGCTTTAAAACACACCAGATGCTTTTACAATTTAAACTCAACAGAAGGCAGTTAGGCAGTATTTAGCACTATAAATCCATCAAAAAGTAAAATAAAATCCTAGGAGTAAGGGCTCCCAGCAATCTTTGATGTTACTGTGTAGTGACAGTCAATTTAAACAGTTTTTTTCATGGTGTTTGAAGGACCAGTCATCATGTACATAGTAGTGAGGTAGGATACTGTCCCCTCCCTGGGACTGATGTTTTCATATGCTCCCTTGCCAGAAAGGTCCAGGACTCCCTACTGCAAATAAAATAATTACAAACAAATAGCACATTAAGCTTTGTTTATTTTTTTTCCCTCTTTGCTGCATTGGAACATTTTGCACAGCTAAAAGAATCAGCTAGGTAAAGCAATACATACTCAAGTCTATCAGCAGCCAAGTGCTGCCCACAGGTAGTGTTCCATTTAAAAACATTTCCTGGAACTACCACCTGCTATCCAGACCTTTGTGAACAGGCAGGCAAAGAAAACCATCAATGATGACAGGACATGAAACACCAAAGAATTTCACTTGGGAGAAAAAACAAATGAACAAACAAACAAAAAACCTCCCCAAAACAAAACAAGACAAAAACAACCAAAACTGAAAGTGAGCAATATCAAACTCTTAATGGAGTAGCTACATTAAAAATTAATTTCAAATTTCATACTGAGATAGTACCTATCCAGTTTAGGTACAGTTCCATTCTTCTTTCTATTTCTTAATGTTTAAGCAATATATACACTTGTCAGTCATTATATACTTCGCATATGTTTCCAAAGGGGAAAAAAAAATTCAAACAAACAATGACATTGAAAACACAATGGGGAAAAACCTGCTATTAACCTCCACACCCTCCCCCCACCCAAAACCTAGGGTTAACAGACTGCCTTACTGTTGAATACCATCCCCTAAATTAGTCTTCTAGTTACTGCAGTCAACCTGGTATTAAGTGCTTTGGCAAAGTGGGGTGCAATCCATCAAATCTGCAAAGGCCTGCTTTTTTTTCTCTGTTGGTGGTTCAGCTTTACGAGGAACATATATGCAAAATACCAGCTCTCACATTGCTTCAAACTCATCAATACGCTGCTTTGTATTGCCTTGTCGGATTTGCCGGAGAGTCTTGTACTTATCGCGGCCTGCTTTAACATTCTCAGCATGAAGGACATCATTTTGTGTTTTCTTGGTTTCATCTCTGGCTTGAGCCAACTCTGAACTTAAAGCCTGTTGAATAAAATATTTGTATTTAAGTGCTTTGACTAATCTTTTAACAGTTCTGGAGTTTCTGATAACAACTATTCTGCAATCTGGGTAAAGATTTATTGAATGCCAACCTATGGAATGCTTGCTGTGCTTCTCAGTAACTCAAGTTGTGAGGTCTATCAGAAGGAATGCAGAAGGAAAGATAAGGAGAGCACAGGATACTTTCCTTACATGAGTGTAAGCACCAAGCTATTAAAAAAAAAAAAAGCCTCATACACCATAAAATCCAAGAAAGGGACCAGCAGTATAAAATAGGAAAACCACCTTATTTATCAAGTTTTCTTCAACTAAAGTCTTATCTCCCTGATCTAGTCAGTGACTGACCAAGAATAATACACACACATGCTACTAAGACAATGCTGCCAGACAAAGCAGCAGCTTTCCTTTTCTTCTGTCTTCTTTCCAAATAAACATTTTGTAACTAGGAAAAGGGCTACAACTACTACAGGTTATTATGCTTCAAGGGCTAAGACTTAGCCTGGAAAGAATTGCTCAGTTTCAGGGAAGAGTAATCCAAAATGTGTGTAATTTGAGTTTTTGCATTTACAACACCTGTGAGTGACGACAAACAAACATAAATACTACCAAGCAAGCATCTGTTCATAGCACTTCATGAGTTTCCGTATTGAAAAAGGAAAGCATTTTGTTTTAACGTGCAGAGTTCTGGAAATTACATAATTATTAGAAACATTTACTGGCCAATGCAACAGAATACTTACACTTTTAAGCTATAAAGCACAATCTTACATCCAATCCTTCTATATGTTCCACTTCTAGAACACTATGAGTGATATTGGTTGGTAAACTGGTAATAAACCTAATAAATTATAAAGAAGCTGTTTCCTTGGCAGACCATAATGTCAGTGAAATTTCTTACAAAAGGATGAAAACCCAAAGCCTGAATTGTGTTGATACAACTATGAATCTTCATTACCTGGAGCTGTTTCTTAACACGTTCATTTTTCTGTGTTTCTGTTACCCGTTCTTCCTCACTCCTGTGATTCATGACACCATCAGAAGAGAGTTCTGCACTGGCTTCAGCATTGTTCTCATCATGTTCATCATGTTCATTCTCTGTTGGAGGAATAACTGGTGGGGGTGGAGGTGGAGGAGGAGCAGACATCACAGATTTCAATTCTTCTTTGGTCTTTTCCAGGTCCTCTTGGGCTGCAAAAGCCTAAATACAGTAAACAGTACTTAGCATCTTTTTTAAAATGCTTTATCAAGAGTCAGAAAAATAAATATTTGAGATGTTCTCAGACACATGAAACTGTTCTTTATAACTGACATGACTAGCATACACATTGAAAATTGTCAAATAGAGACATGTAGTAAAAACCAGATATAGCTCAAATTAAGCTTTACTAAGGTCCAGCTATTTCCTGCAGTAGACACGAGAAGAATGAAAGAATAGGGGAATCATACCAATTGCTTTTCTAGCCACCAGAAATTTAAGGCTCAGGGATTTCCTACATCAAAGGTGATGTCTTCAAACTTCATACTTAACCAGAGCTTACAAAAAACCTGTAAAAACCCTTTTGGAACCTTATACACAGTAACCATTCACATTCCATAGCTAATTATAGATTTTATGAAAAAAATAATAGATTTCATGAAGAAAATTCCATAGCTAATTATAGATTTTATGAAGACAGACTATTTTGCTTTAAATTTTTGCCCATAAGTTTTGCTCGCTGTATTTCACACACCTTTGTTAAGTGTTTTTGTTCATCTTTCCATCAAATCTCATGATTTTATACACCTCCCTCCTGAGGCAATTTCCTCCCTAATACAAAGCTCCAATCTATTTCATCATCACACAAAAGGAAGCCATTTCTAATCTTTGACCATACCTTTGTGATGAGAATTTCCCCCCCTCACCATCATGGCTATGTAATATCAAGAAATGAGTTAAACAGAAGCATAGGCTGGCTTCAGTAGACTGGAGGACAAAAGCCTTTAAGAAAGACTTTTCTGAAGCCTAAGGGAAAGAGATTTGACCCCATGGACTTCTAGTGAGATTTCTGCACTCATTTCCCTTAGTCTCTTTGAAGTTCTGACTTCACACAGCATGGGCTCATTACTTTGTGCTGCCATTCTGAAGCTTCCTCTTCTTTCTTTTTCTTGGCCTCCTCTAGAAGTGCAATCTTGGCTGTGAATTCAGCAATTTCTGCTGCCTGAAACAAACAAAAGAACAAAGTAGAAGTTTTAATTTGGTATCAGCCTGGCTTTGCAGTGGGAGAAAGCGGAGCCTTTGCTATGATCTGGCTTGAAAAGAGTGTTACCATCCATCACTTCTCTGTGAGAAATAGAAATTTTAAGCATACATGACAGAGGGAATGAATCAGAGTGCTCATGCCTAATGCAAATAAGTCCAGAAAAAAATATATTTTTCTTCTCCACTTCCAAAGCTTGCTGGGAAACAGCAAGCCATCATTACAAACCAGCATTTCAGGTTGTTTCAGTCTAATACTACTTCAATGGTCCAACCATTAAGATTATGATTCTGGATCATAATCTCAGTACTGTAAAGCTAAATCTTTCCATTAGAATTATATGCTAAGTTTACAGAAGATCAAAAGCTCATTTACAGTTGAGAAATATTTTCTTCTACTTTCACACCTTTCTTGATTATTAGATATCTTGAATTAGAAATAGTCTAACACAGAATGTGAGAAGACACTTCAAATACTGGCAATGGGAGAGGAAAAGCAACAAAAACACCCCAACAAACCCCAGTGCCACCAACTCCCCACCACCACCACCAAGCTTCAGAACAGACCTGACTCAGAGAACAAGTTTCCCAGTAGGCTGTAGAAGGAAGCTACTCTTGTTCTCAGTTGAATAAGCCTGAGACTATTAGAAAAACAATGTGATGAGTGTTGTCAGTCTGAAAGGTGGTGGTCGTATTTTAATCTCCTACAGATCCAGAGTTTTATTTTTGTCTTGCAAAGTAGTGGCAAGTCTAATGCAGTTTTTTAACACAGCTCCCACAACATTCTGTAACAGTATCTCTAGTACTTTTGTATTTCAAAGTACTTCTTCATTTGACAGAAACAGGAGTAAAGGCTAAAATTTCAACTACCTTTTTCCAATTTTAAGTCTATTTCAAGGAAAAAAATAAAGTTTCTTACTAGCTGCTCCTGGTTCTTCATTTGATCAGCTGCCTGCTTGGCTAGAGCAGCTTTGGCTACTTCAGCTGCTCGACGCTCTTTTTCCAGACGTTCTGCTTCCTCTTTTGCACGCTTCCGTTCTTGATCCAGTTCTAGAGCTCTTCGAGTCTGTTCCTCCAGCTCTGCCAAAAGGAAAGTTTGCAGGCAAGGTATCACTACCTAGCTCCTCCTCATATGTATCACATATGCCCAAAATAAAGTAACCTAGAACACTAACCAAAATTTACAAGACCACCTCAAGGTAAGAAAAGCTGTTGAGCACATTACCCAGAGCTCTATTCTATGCCTGGTTTCCACCCCAAAAGACATTCTTTGGATATACTTTATCTTGCCTGACATTTCTGACAGTCTAGTGTTTCAGAAAAGTGTCACCTCACTGATAAAACTAAACATCCAAATACATGTACATATACATGCATATGCTCCTATTATTTTATGCATATATTTTATGTACATTAAATCACTCAAAGAAAACAAAAACCTCTTTTTTGTTGAAATGCTTGACAGATTCCTTAATGGCAGCTGAGAATTTAGGCACATGCCTCCCAGCAAAAAATGACTTCAGACCCACTGGAAGGGTCAGAAAACTTCTTTGTACATCAGAGGAGGAAAATTTTAAATCAAGGGAGAGATAATGGCTGTCTAGATGCCTGCATAGCAAAATATTGAAATCTTAAGGGTAGAACCCTTAGTGAAATATGAAGAAGTAATAGTCTAGGAGTACTGCAAGGTTAGGTTTACACAGATAAAATTATACTTCTCCCCTGATAAGAAAAAACAGGTGACTGAAAAAATTCTTTCTAAAGCTCTTTGCTGGTTCTAATGATAAAATTTCCACTTGGCTAGACACACACTGTCATAGACTCCTTCAACAGAAAACCTAAACAACTACTCATTCTTTCCAACAATCCATTTGCCTTCACTATAAGCTTTAATACTATGAAAGCACCTCCCCAGGTATGCTGACACATGCTTCATCTTTGCTTTTCTAGTTTTAAGTAGTAATGAAACCATTATTCTTCAGTTGGTTTCCCAGGCCTACTACTACTTCAGTTACAAAATTAAATGAACAGCATCAAAAGTATGTGGGGTTCTACAAATAAAGTACCTAGAAATTATACAGAATACAAATCCTTTTAAAAACACTACTCAAACAAATCTTCCTATGAAGATGTAGAACATTAAACTAACACAGACCATTTATATAAAGATTTTGCATAGAAGGCTAAAAAGACCAGCAACACGTGAACATTTTGTACTGCAACAGGAATTAGGCTATATTGCTCACTAAGTTATGAGAAAATGTGCATTGTCAAACCTCCAGAATCACCCTGACATTGTTTTGTCCTGGGCCAAATAGCTCTCCCTAAGCAATTCCATGGCACAGTTGATGTGTTATCTGTCTGGATGTGTCCAACCTGTTCTGCATTGAAAGACTGAAAAATGCAGGGGTGAAGCTGGAGAGCAGTGCCAGGCATACGTAATTTATGTAATTTATTTGCATAGAGTTAATCAGTGATTCTCTCTATGATGCTTGAAGACAAGAGTTAGGAAAAGAAAGCACCAACAAAATTTTTATGAATGTGAACCATATGTGAATTAGGGGAAAAGAAAAATAAGCATGGAGAAGAGGGACTGGGAAGTCATAAAGGCAGGGACACTATAGGGTGATTAAACACAAAGAATTGTGATTGGTAAAACTACATGTTTTGTCACTCTTCAATTTTCTCAAATCTTACAAGGGAATAGGAAAGGAGGAAGGAACAAGGAATTTCCAAATTAAAAGCTAAATTCAACAAAATCCTAGAGAAAGTACTTTGAATCTTTCCCTCTAATTTCCCTGCTCTCTTCAACTTCAGGTATTCAGCACTTTAAGCATTTCATAATTTTGAGTTGAACTGTGTATATGTATTCATTTTCTTTTTACTAAATCAAAATTTTTGCTATATTAGAAATTGGTTTTATATTAAAAAGATACAGACAAAGGCATGCACACCATCATTTAAACACTCAAAAAGAATATCTCTCATATCAAATAAAACACCACTAAATTCTTGCTGCTATTAGTAAAATAAACTTAGCCCCACCCCCCTCCAAGCAACCAAACACACTGACATACAAAAAGAAGTGTGGAACTGAGCTACCTAGCCAAATTACTTACTGAACTATCCAGCTAAACTGTCACTAGATTTAAGAAATCTGTGACCTCACCTTTCTGAGCTTTCATTGTTTGCTCCTCAATTTGTCTTAAGCGCTCCATTAATTCCTCCTTTTCACGCTCTATTCTTTCCTTTTCCTTCTCTGCTATCTCCCTTTTTTTCTTCTCATTTTCTAATTGTGCCCTGAAAAAAAATAGTAAAAAGGTTTTTTTATTCTCCAACATATTAAGTGCTACTGGATGAAGGTAGCAAATTTTTCAGCTTATTCAGCTAGCAGGGAAGGAAGGACAACTTTAAATGCTTCTAATTCAGTTGCTACTTCAAAGTACTGTAGAGAAAAACAATTTATGAACAGAACTGATAATCAACCTTGGTTATGGTTCAGCCAGGTAAATCCACAATTATATCTGCATTTCAGGCATGATGTTTCATCTAGGCTAGAAATGGCAACAGTATTTTTTAAATACAGGGAAGGTAAGCCAGGACATTCTTCACTGAACTTGCTTTAAGGGTTCACCGGTAGAGTATAAAATTCCCTAAGAATCAAGCAATAGAGAGGCAAGACTTGCACAAAATACGTAACAGGGAACAACAGTACAGCTACTATTACTGTGCTGAAAGCTCAAAAAGGATACGTTTTTATATAAAGTCAGGGGAGCCATGCCAATTCACAAACCTGCTTACATTGTACAAAAAGAAAAGCAATTATCTCTTTTCTAGAATTCTAAGATATACGATATTCTATGGCTTCTTAAAAAGGTAGAATTTTTTTCTGTTTCAAGGAATTTTGTTAATTACCTTTCCAATTGTTTCTGATGTTTCTCTTCT
>VWYI01008847.1:0-53849 GCA_013399455.1 Anthoscopus minutus
CTAACAGCTAAGAAACGAAGAAAAAAAAAGACAAAAAAACATGTAACCCCCAACACCTAAGTTCAAAAAGAAACTATCATATAGCATGCCGAAGTTAAACATGCAGTATCTTTTCACTAAGATGGCAACTTCCTTCAGATGGCCCAAAAAATTCAAATGTAATTAAGACACTTGAAGAAACATGTTCCACATTGTCCTCAAAAAGTTTAATTAATTAGTTTGGTTGAAATATAGTGCCAAAACTGTCAACATTAAAACCCACAAGAAAACAAAAACAAGAAAAAAACCCAGCAAAAATAAATAAACCAGAATGAAAAGTCTCATATTCTTTACATTAGTCTGAAACTCAGATTGTACTAATAACACTCCAGTAAAATAAAGTGGAAGTGTCTTTTTCAGGAGCAGACATCTATTATGCCTACTCAAACCAAAGACAGAAGAAATACTCTCATGTTTTAGTGACTATGTGCTAAAATACTGCATATGGGTTTCCCTTTTTTGTCAGAGAGTGGAACTTTGAATTTCATCTTTGATCACCACCAGACCATAGAATAAGAAGATCCAGTAAGTATGTATGTACATACTGGATACATATTAAATAACCATACATATTAAATAACCTAGTTTAATACTACCAGAAAACTCAAACATTTATTTACTATGTTCGAATTTTAAAAGCTTACTAGGAAGCAGACTGTTACCCCCACCCTGGCATGCAACTTCTTTGGCACATGGGAATGTGAAACTCCTCTCTCTGGCAGTCTCTGCTCATTTTTGTGGGAGAAAAAAATTCAAATTAGATAATCCTTTAGCTTTCCTGTACCCATCTGCAAATTTATACGGGGAAGGGAGGTTCAGTCCCCCTGGGTGAGCCTAGATGGGTAAAGCGGTGTCAGGTATAAAACAAAACCCATAGGGGAAAGTTCCTGTATTATGGAACATGTATGTAGCATGTCCCAGACAGCAACACAAAACTACCAGGCTGCAGAGTGCTCCCAAGTAGCCAGCGACAGGACCAGACGAAATGGCCTCAAGCTGCACCAGGGGAGGTTTAGATTGGATAATAAGAAAAAATATCTTCACAGAAAGAGGCTGTCAGGCATTGGAACAGGTTTCGAGGGTTGCCTGCAGGAGGATGGACAGGAGGAGGAGAGGATGGGCCGGGAGGTGGCCTCGTGCCCCGCCTGGCCCTTCCGGGCACATCGTCCTTCCCTGCCCTGGAGCTGCCCGGGCAGAGGCGGCTGTGGGGCTTTCCCCGCCGCAGCGCCCAGGTCTGCGCTTGCACCTCTGGCGAAAGCAGGGAGGAGGGGAGCAGAGGCTTTCACATCCTCAAACCCTGGGGAAACATCTGCTGCTGCTGCCGCCGCGGTGCCATCTGAAATCGTCCCGCCGCTGGATTAACTAATCCCAACCCATCCCAGCTCTAAGGGCAGCTCCTCTGAAGCAGCCAGGTTTGCGGCAGCGCGGACTGTGCCCGGCCAGAGGCACGAGGAACTGACCTCGTGTTCCCTGCAGCTCTTCCCTTAAGAAAGTATAAACCAAGGAAGTTCTGGATGCAGAGCCAAAGATCTAAAATACTACACCAAACACTGTCGTGGGCATCCATAGTTCTGCTGCTCCATCTTCACTGCACTGCTACAAAAAGGCAATTAAAGTGTCTAGAATCCTAGGGTGTTTGCATGCTCCTGTGGCATTCGAGTATTTAGAATCTGTGCTGCAGTAGAAAAGGGATTTTCTGAAGGATGGAAGGAAGCAGAAGGGGGTGAGACATGAGGAATTCGCTGGGGAGCAAATCAAGTGTGATAGAAAAATATCATTTTATTGGAAGATTTAGTATATTGTTACTTTTCCAGAGAACAAAAGCAGTTGTCTCTGTCAAAGAATCAAGAATAATCTGCAGGAATCCTCAAGCAAAGTAAAAGGCAGCTGTAGCAGAGAGGACTAGCCTGGACACAAAACCAGCACATCCATGTGTTTCTTTAGGTGTGGGTCACTTCAGAATGTTTGCAGTAGAAATAATTCAGCCTTCCTTGGCAAATTCACTTACTAGAATTAACAGGATAGAATCCCTGTCAATAAAATCCAAGACAGTTTAAATTGCATTTCATTCTACAAGATGAATGTATCAAAACAAGGGTCATCCTTGTGTTATCTTCCATCCTGTGCCTTAGCTGGGTCCCATGTCTTTACCTCTCTTGTCATCTCTTTCTCAAGCTTTCCAAGGAGGAGGCAAAAATTAAGGATGAAAAAGACAATCTTCACCACTTAATGTAATTTCTAGTGTGAAACATTATATTTGATATGGGAATTACTAAGAGTCAGTAAATATAGACACCACTATGGCATTTTAAAAGTTTCTTAGTTTAAAGGTTTGGAAGGTTTTTTTCACTCAGGTAAATGTAGAGTTATAATAGAAAGTGGACATATCAGGATCAGGATATATCAGAGCTCTGTATTTTCAGTGTGTTGGCTTAGCCTTACAGTGCCCACACTACATATAAAACATTCTCAGCTCTCACTGCAATTTTATGTGTGTCCCCTTGAAGCACTGCATTACAATGATAGGCATAAACTAAGTTTCACACTAGGAGAAATTTCATTAAGAGGTGTTTTACCTTATTACCAAGCAACAGAAAAAATCTGAGCATGCAATGGCCCTGTTCTTTCTATACCATACTTGATAAATTTCTTTTCAGGAAATAATTCAGTACTTAAACACTGCCGTGCTCTTCTATGCACTGTTTTTTTTTTCTTGAGAATGATCTCTACTTTTACTGTGATTTATTGACTGGGACTTCAGAATCTTGGAGAAACAGAAGCAAGTTGCATCTTTTAAGTTTACTGCCACACAAGGACAATATAAGAGAATGACTGTTTTCTGATGGACTTGAAAGGCAGGCAAGTGCCTTTGAAAAGTTTTCAACTCCTTTGTCAGTTGAAACAGTTTACCAACAGTATTCAAGTCTGTTGAAGATGTGTATGCCTGTTATGAGGGGTCTTGAGAGCACTCAGGGTTTTGCCAGCTTTGAAGAGAAATCAGTAATTATTTTCTTAAGGATATTTCCTGATATATATAAGGATAATTCCTTAAGGATATTTCCTTAAGACAGAATTTAAATTCTATCTATTCACCCCTCCAGCAGGGGCAAATTACCCTTTATTTCCACACTGGGATGTTGTGCCTTTAATAGATCCTTGCTCAGGTTTTGTAAGTCCAGCAGCAAGTGCTGAATAGCAGCACAGTGTTGGAAAAAACATTGAATCCCTGGCAGATTAGAGCGATAGGAAACCTCACCAGCATCCCCATCACAGGTGAGAGAGCCCAGCCTGACCATGGCTGACCTCCTGGTGGAAACCAGACAGAACAGAAGGCGGAAGTCCAGGGTATAACTGAGATGTAAACTATTTTTTTTAATCATCTAAGAAACTGGTGATGCTTAGCAAATAAATAAAATGAGTTTCTGAACTCCATTCCCCAGGAAAAGGAACAATCTTATAAAATACATTCATCCTAGGTATTTGAACTGAATGTAACAATTGCAGTAGAGTGTATGATTCACCAGTAAGTAAATTCTAATGAGAATTCTAATGCTAAAAAAACAAAAAACAACTTTGAAGGTAATTAATGTCTTTTTAAAAAAATATATTTATGTAAAATGTGAAGTTGTTTACCATAGTTCTAATGAACACCTACTTTAATGCAAACCAAGAAACCCACATCACTCGAAAGTCAGGAAAACTCCTGGATACTTCTATGTATGTTAGTGTTTCCTGACAAGTTGCAGTGCAGCACATTTAGAGACCTGTTCCAGTGTCTAATTGATCAGATAACAGAAGTTAATGAAGACAGCCTTCACATATTGGTCAAAGTACCACATTATCCTCTTATTTTATATCAATATCTTACACATAAATTTGAGTCTGATAATTCTGTAGTGATTTTATGGTATCTTATGCTACATGCTCATAGATGAATAGAGGCAATTCTTAGAACATGATAGAGAAATGTAAATAAACTCCTAGTTCCATTTTGTTATGAAGTAGTGCAGTAACTGCACAGTTAAACAGTGCAGTTAATGCAGTTAGCAATATTCTATACATGTTATTGTCACCAAAAAGTCTCTTAAGTGCCATAAATTTTGGCAGTGGTCTTGGTTCCTGGTTTCTGTCTTCAAACTTTGCATTTTAAATCACTTCTTGCTTACTGCAGCCATATAAAAGAACTGTAAGGAACCCAAGAAACCACAAGGGATTTTCCTTTTTTTTTCCTCACCTGTACCATGTAATTTTCACTCTTATTTCTCATTTACTGTTTCCTTCATTTGCATATGAAAATTAGACCTCAGACATCAGTCAGAAATGTTCAGCTGTTTTTTTTTCTGCAAGCCTCTGGAAAAGTGAAGGGGAAGGAAGATTTGAGATAAGAAATTTTCTATGCCCATCGATTTTTCCAATGCAAAGAAAAGCAGGCAGAGAGAGACATACTATGGCACATAGAGACACACCTGAAATTAACACAGACAAAATCTGAAACGGAATGCCGTCATGGCATTAATCTGGGTTACAATCAAGAAGGTGCTCTGAAATGGACAGTAGTTCCAGGAGGCAGGTGGTGACTGGCTTTCTGATGTTATTTTATTTGTGAAAGTTCACTGTTCGACTAAAATGCTGGCCCTGCTGAAGTTGTCAGGAAAAGTCAAACCGAACTCAGAGACAAACCTTGAAACACATACAGTGCAGCATAAATTTCTTAAGGAAGTGGTGTAAATGTTCTTCCAGACCTAGTATGCATTTACAAGTTCTCCTGTGATGCTGAGGTATTAACTACAAATGTGTAAATATTGATATAAAAAGAAGATGCATTTTTGGGTACTATTTTTAATGAGACTGCATAAACAAATTCCAGATTTTAGCTGTATGATTCAGAGCCCGACTACCAGCCCCTAGGCATGTGATGCAAGTTGCTAACCTTTCTAGATACCAGTCCCAAGACATTCCACAGCTAATTCATTTGGGGAAGTTGTGCTGAAAGAGAGATCAGTCAGGAAATTTGCAAGCAAATTCTACAGTCAGTTTCTCCACTGTGTCTGAGATGAACATAAAAAAAAAAGAGACATAAACAGCCTTTGAGACAGATGAGCTGTAGTATATAAAACATCTGCAGCAGAGAGGAATTTCTCTGTGGTTGAGAAGTTGTAGCACTATGGCTTTCACAGCCCACAACTTTGAACTTCTTGAACAGTCTTTTGTGTCTGCTGAGAAAAGCAAACTCTGTGCAGCATTGTAATAGCAAAGCAAATGTGAGAAGCTGACAATGAAGGTTGTTCTAAGAGTGAAGATTCAGGGAAAGGACAACAGCTGAGGAGCTATTCTCCACATATACTCAGTTCATATAGGGGAGGTGCCCTGTGCTAGAAGAGCAGGCCTTGAGAGTGTTTGCTTGTAAAGTTCCCTTCTCTCATTCATATGAAAACAGAATTTTCTACCCTTTTCTCTGTGGTCTCAAGTTTTCCTAGCAGTTGTTAGGAGGATGACCTCAGAATATGACCATACAGGTGTATTTGTACTGGAGACCTTGGTGATGAAGTCCCCCTGCCCAGTTTGTGAATATTATTCTATTTGTATGCCCTAAGACAGAGGTTATGGGGATTGTAGAATGAACTGGGTTATCTGGCAAGTCTGATAAAGAGCAGCGGTGATTTCTTGCCCCTGCTGGAAGGTAACACAACTGAAGACACAGTTTTCTCCAAAGCTGGAAAATAGGAAGAGTTAACTATAGAGTTAACTTATAGACTTGGTAGTAATCATTTGTTAAAGAAATAACTAGTTTATTCATGCTGCTACTAGATTTTTGGTTTTCTCCAAAAGCCCATGTAGTCCAGCATTTCATCCAAGACTGTGGAGAGTTGCCTCTGTTCTTCTCTGTCCTTCATGGGTCAGGCTTTGACTTCAGCAGATTTGGGTGCCCTCCCAACCAGAGGCAGAGGGAGAGGAGTCCATCTGTCTGGAGGGCGCAGAGAGAAGTGGATCAAGAAGTGATCTTCTCTACTTTGGAGCTTCCCTTGAGGTGCAGGCAAATGAAGGACTCCGGAGACAGCCAAGTTCAGGGCAAACAGGAGAACTTTATTAACAATGTAACCACACTGAAGGAGGCTGTGTCCGAGAGCCCGGGCAAGGGTTTTACAGCCAGGTATAAACTCAGAGGAGCTGTCCCTCAAGGATCCAATGGGGGGTTACAAAGAAGGCAGGATACGGGGATTGACATAAACAAGGGCCAAAGGGTACTCAGTATTTAGGGGAATTCTAGAGAAAGGGTGTGAACATAGGAGGATTGGTTGACTGGCATGGAATTCTCTGGCAGGGTGGGAAGAGCTTCAGGAAGGATTATCATAAAATGAGGCTGGGTATGGGAGATTGACAGGGAATGTGGTGTAGACAGGGAACTTTGCAGAGGGAAAGGCTGGGCAGTCCTGTAAGGGGATGAACCATTTAAGCACAGACCATTTACAAGCTAGGAAATAATGTATGGAAATATTCCTTGAACCACTGCAACAGAGAGTTTGTAAAATCATCATGCTTCCTCCCAAATATTTTCCTATCATGTTTTTTTTGTTGTTGTTGTTGTTGTTTGTTTGTTTTTGCTTGCTGTTTTGTGGTAGTGTTTTTTGGGTTTCTTTTTTTTAATGGTTTGTTGATCAGAGATTCATGACCAGGAGATTGTGTGCTTCAGTTAATAGTCATGGATTCACAGATTTGTCTTTAAGAATATATACTTCCACTTTTTGAGCACATCATTTACATTTCAACTCCCTACTTACCTAATTTGTAGATATGTTAGGCAAAAATGTACTAGGCCCAGATGGTTTATCTGGAGGTCTCTCTACCAGTGATCTCAATCCACCTGGAAAATTGATCATTTATCCTTTCCTTCCGTCTGCCATCTTCTAACCAATTATTTATCCATGTGAAGATCTTATCTTTCTTCTACTCTTTCTTTAAAAGTCTCAGTTGAAGTATTTAATGCAGAACTTACTGAAATAGTTGTGGTCACATTATATTAATTTCCCAGTGGCCTTTGTGTAGGAAGAGTTCCATTCCCAGTAGTTCCTCTGCTGATGCAGTAAGTGTTTTCTCCAGAGTAATCATTACTCTGGAGAAGTAATCATCCAGGAATAATGCAGTGTTAAGCAGCACATTGAGTGAGGGGTATCTCAAGGTAGGATGACAGCCTCTTCTACATTTCAAATATTGATAGAAAGTTACCTTAAGCAGTACTTAGGTACTTATACTTAGTAAGTTAGAACTTTTGACTGCCTGTAGAAATAGAAAGTTTAACCAGAGGCAACAAAATGTAAAGTAAAAAGAAACGTGAACTTGAAAAACAGCAAATGAACTATTTACAGACCCCTTGACAAATTAGATATCTGAACAATCACCAGCCAAATTAAGCTCAACAAGGAGAAGTGATGGAATCTGCACGCTGGTTGTACAAATAGACTGAGGAATGAGATGGTGGAAAGCAATGCCATGGAAAGGAAAGCGGGGATTCTGATTAAGGGAAAATTGGCCATGTGTTAGCAGTGCCCTGGCAGCCAGGAGGGCCAAGCATGTCTTGGGGGTGCCAGGCACAGCATCACCTGCCGGGCAAGGGGGGGAATTATCCTGCTCTGCTCCGCGCAGAGGTAACCTCACCTCAAGTCCTGTATGCAGTTTTCAGAGCCAAAAAGTAAAAAAGACATTAAGTTATCAGAGAGCATCCAAAGGGGGGACAGCAAAGATGGTGAAGGGTCTGGAGGGGAAGTCATATGAAGAGCAGCTGAAGTCACTTGGTCTGTTCAGAATGGAGCATACTGAAGGGAGACCTTACTGCAGTGTGCAACTTCCTCATAAGGGGAAGAAGAGGGGCAGACTCTGATCTCTTTTCTTTGGTGATCAGTGACAGGACCTAAGGGAATGGTCTGAAGCTGAGTCAGGAGAGGTTTAGGTTGGATATTAGAAAAAGGTTGTTCACCCAGAGGATGATGGAGCACTGGAACAGGCTCCCAAGGGAAATGGTAACAGCACCGCCTGAGAGAGTTCAAGAAGCATTTGGACAATGTTCTCAGGTGCATGGTGTGATTCTTTGGGATGTTCCTGTACAGGGCCAGGAATTGGACTTGATCCTTGAGGGTCCTTGAGGGTCCCTTCCAACTCATATTATTTTGTGATTCTGTGAAAAACGGCCTACAGCATACTCAAAAATATCTGTGCCATTAAATACACATAAAACAATGAAATATGTAATAGCATGCTGCCTAATAGGCTAATTAGATATTAAATAATGGAAATAACGCAAAAAACTTAAAATAATCTCTTTAAGACTGAGTACCGTTGAATAAAACAGCCGTGGTTTCACTAAGGGTTAGATTATTTATCCTATAGTTATAGACATTATCTATGCCTACAGTTACGTATTTCACTTTGCATTTGCTTTTCACTTGCCCAATAGCAGAATGATTCTTTGTTAATTCAACAACTTGGGTTTTTTTCTTATTGTTGCTTATTTCGTCATGCATGTCCTCTCCAGTATAAACTGGTAAGGTTTATGCTTAATTACAAGTGTATTTCAGGGAGTAATTTGTATCCTTTTCTTTCAAAAGACTAAGAGAGAGACATGAAGTAATAGTAATAGGTTATATTTATCTTCTGTATATAAAGAGAAATAGAATAATTAACTAAAGAATAATGAAAGAATCTGGAAGAGTTATTTGAAAATCTTTTATTTGGCATTAACTATTGCTGAGCCACTAAAGTCAATACTCCTAATTTTAAAATATGAGGGGTGAAAATAATGCACAGTATCTACAAGTCAAGTACTAACAGTGAACTACCATTGATTAAAACAGTTTTTGCTTTTGTTTTGCTTCATTTTTTTCATCTTTTTGCTTCTAAGCACCTTCAGGTAGCAGAACATGTAAGACTACAGAAAAATTTTCTATCAGAGTTTCTGCTGTTTAATGGCATTTAGCATAGGATTTATCTCATGAATTTTAGTTACCTAGAAGCTTGTATTCAGTCTATGCCTTTTATTTCCACTTCCCCTGCAGACAGCGAAGAGACACTGTCGTTTCCAAAAGGGCATGTTGTCACGATCCGCTCGCATGAGCGGGGGTTGTGATGGTTCGTTTTCCCAATCTCAGAGTGCAAAAGGACACACAGCAAATGGGACTTTCAGTTTAATCACAGCAGTGCACTTTTATTGAGTGCCAACAACAATTATGTGACAGAAAAGGGAGAGAAAAATGTAGAGAGAGAAAGAAAGAAAGAAAGGGAGGAATATAGCTACCAACAGAGAGACGAAATCCTCATGGTCCAGCCAATAGATCTGTCTTCCTTCCGTGGGGGTGAATCGAAGCAGCTTCAGAAAATTAAGGTTTTATAGTCTTTCTCCAAAGTGAGTGGCATCAGGCCAAGAGGAGGTGAGGTGAGGATGAAGGTGAGGCTATGATGGTGAGACCCATTGTTCTATGCCTGGTACATCGTGGTGCATCAGTCCTGCTCATGGTCACGAGGTACATGCAGGAGTACAGGACAGGCTGTCACTTGTCAGTCCCTGCTCCAAGAGGTGTGTGCAGTAGAACAGTACAGGCCAATACTTATCAGTCCTTGCTCAAGCAAGTGTATCATGGCAGCATGACAGGCACAGCTGCAAACAATCACTGGGCTGGCATCCACCTCAACCAGGCCAGAATCACAGTTGTGGTTTTCAGGGTCTCAGCCTCTGTCCATGTGATGGTTGTGAGGCAGATGAGGGAAACTTCGAACTGTCTCTTACAGGTGTATATCAGTCTTCAGGGCATGTCAGGGGCATGGTATGCCTGTGTCCAGTCCCTATGTCTCCTCCCACTTAACTGATTATTCAAATTCAGACAAAATAAATCCCTTCATCACTGTAAGCTTATTAGAGGTGAAGCTACCTCTTTCACTTAGTGAGACCATTTTAAAGAAGATAGCCCTGTGAAACTGTGCAATAAGTACTTGTTCCCCCATAAGCAGTATATAATCACAGGCTTTTCATTTCCCATTAAAAAAGAAATCTATATTTTTGTTACTTTCTACATCTACACCATATAGTCCTTATTATCTAGCCGCCAATGTCAATCATTAATGATTATATGGGAACTTTTTCTCTACTTTTTTAAATAAGTTTTTGATCAAGAGCTTTGTCTTGGTTTGAAAAGACAAGTGTCTGCTAAGGAAGGCAGATACCTCCCTTGAAATGGAAAAATGTAAACCAACCCCTCCTCTGAATTATTATAATCTTGAAATCAAGAGGCTCTCAGGCAAAGATACGGGAATAGGAATAACAGTTCTTTACTAGGAAAATTAAAATAAAAATAAAAATACATTAGAACACAAAAAAAAATCACAAAAAGCAAACCCACTGATAGAGTCAGAATACAACCTGACACCCTGTTGGTCAAGGTGTTGGTAACAGTCCAATTAAATTAAATGGTGGCTGCAGTCCTCTTGGAGTGACAGATGTGGTTCTGTTGAAGCAGTGATCTTGTAGAAGGGTGTAATTTTCCTCTGGATGTCCGGTGGTGGTGTAGATGGATCCAGTCTTCCTCTGGGGATCCAGTGGAGAAAGGTTGACTGTGGTGTTCTCAGTTTCAGATTATATGCAGGTAGGAATGCTTGGCTCCTCCCCCTGGGTGTAGCATCTCGTGATGGGATGATGTAATTTTATCAGTCACGCAGTGAGACTTAATGGCCCATTAACAGAAGATATCCCCCTGAATGGAGGATGGGTTATAGAAGGGATAAAGAACACTGCCACACCTGGTTTTAACAGATGGTAGTAGAATACATACTTTTGGTTACATCTTGCATTGCAACACAAGACAAGCTTATAAAGGAGTTCCTTGGAATAATATGTTTCCTTCCAAAATACAGCCTCCAAAATTAACAGTGTTTCACAAAAAGAAGATACAATCACAAACCTAAAATAAGCCGAGTCAGTGGACAATTTCTTCCTAACTGTTTTTAGGTTTGCTAATAAAAGGGAACCTAAATTTTGTGTAGGTCATACACATAAACCCACAAAAATGTTCTCAAGTAAAAACAGTCTCAAGTGTACAGTAAAGGTCACCACCACATGCCAGTAACTGCCTCATATTATTTCGCCTTTCATATTTTTTCCCTGGCCTTTCCTGAAAATTGATACAGAAGACATGCATGCAGAATGTCAAAACAAAGTACAAGGATATTGATGAAAAATTGGTTGAGAGGAATGATACTCTGCCTTAACAAATCTCACATTAAGTTTGTTTACTTGCAATTATTACCTGTAACAGTTATTCTTTTTAATAAACTAAAATTCTTTTTTGCAATTGGTTCTGATTGCTGCCTGAAAAAACTATTAAGTCATATTAGTTAGCTAATGTTGCATACAAGAAACATATAATTATGATTTTAGGTTGTTGGAGGCCTCTGGAACAGATTTCAAACAATATCTTTTACCTGTCCACAAAGATCTGGTGCTTTGTAAATTTCAGGTTTTGTGAATTGTCTGAAGTTGTCTGAACAGTCCTTTAACAAAGTCTGTGGACAGTTAATTATCTCAGCAGACTAAATTTAGCAGCCTTCTATAACTAGAGAAGATATTCAGTACCTATATATGCATACTTTTCCTGTGAGAGGGTTAAATATAAAAATATAAAAAGCAGAACAGAACAGAAGAAACCTGTTCTGGAAGAAAGGGAATGATTGCCATGATTTCATACATCTGTTTGCATCAAGACATGACATTTATGAAAACACCATGGTAATCATACCCATGCACAAACTCAAGGGGTTTTCTGTTGTCTGTCCAAAACAATCACTTCTGCATTACTCTTTATTTCACCTATTTAAATCTATCTCAGAGTGAAGCATTTTAGATGAGTTCACTAAAAGATCACAGAGGTCTTAAAAGGGGTCAACTAAGAGCTAAGTTGAGACAAAGAAAGAAAAGTTGGTCAAAGCATGATAGAAAAATAAGAACATATCTCCTTTCCCGAGTATGAGCCAGAAGGTTTGCTCAGGCAACGTAAGTGGATAGATGAGTTATTGGACAGAGTCAGGCATATGATGGGAGAGACATGTATCTCAGCAGGGTGAAAGAAAAGCATGATGGATAGAAGATAGATAGATAGATAGATAGATAGATAGATAGATAGATAGATAGATAGATAGATAGATAGATAGATAGATAGCTAATGCTGTCATGGTTTCTTGAATGATGGTCTTTCAAAGGAATATAATTGTGGATGGTGAGAGTTGCTTGCAGGGACAGACCAAGAGAGAAATTCTGACCTGATGTTAAATTTTCCTGTGTTCTCAAGAATTCAGTGAAATAAGTGTTGCTGTAAGGGAAGTAGTAGATTTTTAAAGAAGACTTGCTTATACAGTCTGATGAAATTTACTGAAGTCCTAGTATCACAAGAGGCTAAAAGATTCTGCCTGCTGAGCTGGCTCATTTAGCATATATGCCAAACTAATAATTTGCCATGGTCTTTTACCAAGTTCAAATGAGCACTGCATTATTTCAAGAGCAAAACTTTGACTTGTCACCACCTGTCTTTTGGGGCCTCATAAATATTCTATCAGAATGTTCTGTCTGGAGAAAAAAAAAAATTTGATCCATTTTGTTTTTAAAAGTGTAAGCCAAAGCTCTCAAACCTGTCATATCCCTTTGTATATATAAGTACAGTGTCCCTGAGTTGTTTCAAATTTGCCACTTTTGACTAAGCCCAAGCAGTCCCTCTCTCAGTTTCTGAAAAAATAATTTTAACTGGACTATGTTATTTAATCTTAAGGCATTTTCTGATGCCGAAGGAGGTGTATGCGGAGTCTCTTTTGCTTGTGGGTACCTCCAACTTTGTAACTGTAAACTAGAAATCAGAATCTGTTATGTTCACTTTGTAAGCGTATCCCAGCCTGATCATAAGAATAGCCAAAAGGATGAGAGATGACACATTTCTATGTTATGTCCATTTTTTTCCTGAGCCTCTCTGCAGACATATATTAGAGCTGTCATTTGTTATGTTCTGCAAGTTCAGCAGATGATTGTTTTCATCTTGGGATATGCCAAGCACACAGGGCCATTCATATCTGTGGTCTTTTCATGTGAACCATTTTAATAAATAACTAGAATTTTGGAGCATGCAGTATATGGTTCAGTCTCCTTCACCAGCTGTCTTATGAATAATGTACATATCTTTGATTTACTTCTATCTGCTATGTTGGTGCAGTAAATTTTGAAGACAGTGCTGGAGTAGACTGAGTCCCACTTAACCACGTGCAAACTTCAAAGCCTCACTACACAAGCACTGCACACTATGTTTCACTTCTTAGCATGTTTTTGATACTGCCACTTGAGTTCTTGTTACTTGGGAAAAAGTAAAAAACTGTTAAAAATTTGATCTTGAGTAAAAAGAATGGAAACATGTTTATTTTCAAGCTACACCATACTTTTATTCTTCAAATGTTTCCTGTTCTTTAGTGTTAATGGTCTGTTCCACGTTTGTTGAGTAGTGTGATTTAAATATTGCCATGCCAAAAGTATGTTAACTTTAGTCACTAGATGGCCTTTGAGTGTGCAAAAGCTCCCTGAATGCTACTGGAAACGATACTTTTAGTTATATCATTAACTATGAAGGTTTTCACTTTAAGCCATTCCTAAACCTGTCTTTAGTAGCTTGAGCTGATATTAAATGCTTACTTGGAAACTTTTGAGAAAGGAAAATGCAAAAGTAACAGCTTAATGATAAGAATTAAAGTAATAAAACTAAAGAGGAACTAGACTGTCCTTTTTACTTAAACCTTAAACAGAATTTCTCTTTTCATCAGCCTTTCCTGTGTTTCCTTGGAATAGTCTTCCTCAGTTCGCACTTGGAAAGTACAGAAAGGATACTTCACTGGTAAAGCAGAGGGTCAGAAGCTGTAGAAATATTGCCCTCCTTGTTCTGAAGAAAAGACTTGATGCTGGGTGTTACATCAGAGTATGTGCTAAACACTCCCAGGTTGCTGGGAGCTGCCTTGTGAGTAGCTAGAATTTCTGATTTCTTACACCTTTTCCAGGGTGAATGTATATCCTTCTGTAGTGTATCACATGCTGTTACCTATGTACGGAACAGCAAATCATTCACCACACAGCAGCAGGTTCACAGGTAAAGTGAGGTGCTAATCATTTTAAGGGCATATTGCATTTGACCCATATTACTGCAAACAAGCATACTAATTCCAAACTTTTCTGACATAATGCACCATTCTGATTATTTTATCTCACCTTCTTCACAAGTCATCTGCTTTCTCAGAGCCTGCATCTAAATTTTCCGCTTGAATTATAACAAAAATAGTATAAAATGGTTATTGAGAAATTAATGTGCTTTCAAAATACAGCACATACAGAATAAAACACACTGCTGAACAGAGATGTCTGAGTTGCAGTGAAGTTACAGAGTTGTTAACCCTTAGTTCTGCTAGGACATTCTGCTGTTATGGTATAGCTTTGAAGAAGAGAAGCAAATGTGTGCACTCTGCTGGAGGCAGCCATCCTACCTGGGACTATTTGCATCACATGGTACCATGGAGGTTTGTAAATTTCAGCAACTGGTTCTTTATTGCCTTCTCCGGAATGCTGCATCTGATTTTTTTGGTTTTAGTAAGTAAGGCGGTGGATTTCATTGATTTCTGGCAACAAGGAGACCAAGATCTCTGAGATTTAAAATATTCTGACATCTCAAAGCTCAAAAAAACCTCATTTGTGAAAACCAATTCCGTCGGGAAGATTTTATTAAGTTTTTCACACCTATTATCTGTCCATGACTGTCAGACATCAAGATTGCTATGATTTTGAGCAAAAGAAAGAAGTCAGAAGGCATAAAACTTTGCCGAAAATTTTTTTTTCTCACTTCACGTGTTTGCCAGTAGTTTTGGAAAGATGTGTAAAGGCTGTTAAACTGGACCGAAATCCTTGAAAAGTCAGTATATACTTTGGATTGAGAAGCCTAAGTATGATTTGTAAGTTTAAAGTGTAAAGCTCTCTTAGTAAATAGTAACTTTCACTCTCACGGAGTAGCAGCAGCACTTCCTGCTTGCAGCACTTGGGCAACAACCTCAGTGCCCGGGCATTACTCCAGAGTGAGACACTGTTCTTCCCCAAACCATGCAAGAAAGTGGTTGCCATTCAAATGATTAGCAAAGCTGAAACTAACTAAGAGTCATCTGTCATGTAGCTGCAGAGACAAACAGGAAGAGTGGTGAACCTGGCATGTTTTTTATGTTAGCCTTGTACCCACCCTCTCTTCCTTTTGGCAGAACAGGAAACCATCTTCTGTTTTTCTTCTTTTTTCTTAAGGAATTAGAAAAAAGATAAAAGCCTTGACTTATGCTGCAGTTGAGCCTAAAAGCCCCTAATACAAGATCACCCTTGTGAAGAGCTGCTGTGGATATATCCAGCACTCTAGATAATATTCTGAAGTCATCACCATGCAACTTGGAAGTTTTACAGATGTAAATCCAGGTGCAATGTGATTAGGTCATTCACCAAATTTCCACTGGGAATCTGTAGCACAGTTAGAAATGAAACTTCACATATCCTGAACACAAGCATGTGCTATTTTTTAAACTGAACTCTCATCTTTAGGCTTTTAAAATAGTGCTGTACTCAAACTTGGTTTCGTATCATATTAATTACAACAAAGTGATGGTCATAATTCTTAAAAATTAGACTGAAATAAAAATGAAAATTTAGGAATCATACTCATGCGTTATCCAGCTTTTCTCGGTGGTTCAGATATAGAATGACTGTGGGAACTTTCAGCACATACTAAAAGCCATGTCATAAAGGTTGTGATTCATCTAGAAGTGCTAACTTCATGAACATTTTAATAACTCTGTGTGTAATCTGGTGGCAGCCTAGAATGATCAGTGAAAATTGCCCAAAGAGATGTGCTATTTGGGTCAGATATGTTTGCACTTGACCAAAAATCCTGGATCATAATTCAGTTCTCATTCTCTTCCAGGCTTTCATTAAAACCTGCCTTTGGGGAAATTAATGAATGGCATAGTCTCTTGATGTCTGTTCCAGCCCTGGAATGTAGCATCATTCTTAATATCCATGGTTTGTATATGGACTCCTGAATTTGCTTTAGAATGAACTTGTTGCTCTTTTTCATCCCCAGATATGTTGCAATGTATGCCTAAACACTGGAATCTTCTACCATTTATTTGCCAAGGGTAACATCCAAATAAATTCTTTTTAAAAAGTGACAGTCAAAAAATTAGGAAGCTGTTGTGGAGCAGCATTCTGCAAATCTCTCTGATGCAGTTCTCTTTTACCAAGAGACCTCAGAAAACTTTTTATAAAACTTATGATCTCATTGTACAGCTCAGTGCTTCAATGCGGACCACATTGTTGGAACACGTGTGGTGTAGACTTGAAACTTAATTTTTTATCCCACTAATAAAAGAGGTTCCAAGTTGAATGCATTGATGGGTTTTTTTTTTTGTATTTTCAATGTATGTTGCTTGTGTAATTTTTTTTTAGGTATACTGGATAACAGTTGCTCATTGACTCAAGTGGCTTTTGTGGCATTTTGAAATGTACCAATTCTTTGTGCATACTTTCTTTTTCTTCATTTTTTCCCCCTACCTTTTCTACTTGTCTGCCAACTGTAAACTCTCTTGTATTTTCACTCTTGTTTTTTCAAACCATGAAGTGTAAATTCCATTGGAATCAGCGAGTTAAAGGTATCTGCTTAACAAGATTTCCTGAACAGGGATAGGATTAAGAATCGGTTCAGTTTTTGCAGAACTGAGACCTCTGGGATTTCTTTTACAAGACTAAACTCTGAATTGATTTTGTTTGTTTCCTTGGTTATTTATGCTTTGTTTCTTAGTGGTTTGATTGTAAATGATTTCCTCATAATATTCATTTATTTGTGGAAGATGAATGCAGCATTTGGCTTCATATGCCATATTACTACCCATATATTAGGTAGGTAAGCAACTGAGTGCTAAATGAACGTGTTTTGTGCAGCTAGCCAGGCTTTCAAAAATAGCTCACCAACCACACATGAAAACCAGAATTCTGAAAGAGTTCACATTCTGCGTGCACGTTGATCGCTAAGCTCCTGTGAAAATCTGGCCACAAACACCACAATCTGATCCCCTGTCTAACTGCTGCTCCAACCCACATATGTACCAAGGAAGAGAAGGACAGTCCAAATACTGGAAAAATACTGTGTTTTCGGAGGAAATTTTGCAGCAGAGCTACAGTGACTTCCAGGAAGGCTTAGACAGATAAATTCTCTGCACACTTTTGAGAGGTGCCAGGTTATTAAAAAGTGAAAATAAGTAATGACCCAAATCATTGTTTCTTGTTATTAACAACTACTTTGAAGTATTGTCTTTCTTATTTAGAATGCATTTTTGAACTCAACAATTTTGAAAATGGTAGAGAAACTGCTTTTATTGGATTTTATGGGTTTCCAAAATAGTCATCCACTGTTCTTTTTTTCTTAAAAGTCTTTATATGTGTATTTTCTTTTGTGTAATTCTACTTCATCCCTAGCCACCAGCTTTTTTCCTTTGTTGACTTCTTCCCCAATCAGCTACTGAAACAAGGTTATGCTCTATATGGTATTTTAGATTTTGCAGGTGTTTTAAGGGTCAATGGAAAAAAGCCTCCCACACTGGTGATGGAGATTTCCTCTGTAGCATTCAGGGGCTGGGCTCTGATCTGACAGCCACAAATAACTCTTCTTCCTGGTATTGTTAGTGCTCCCTTACACCTTTAGTGAGCTGGCAGAACAGTAATAGTGTAGCACATTTAGTGCATTCCAGTGTATGCAGCAACAGTTCATATCAATCCAGCTTAATTTCCTAGATCTGAGTTGTGCTTTTCTTTCTAGTGTGTCTTTTGTGTTAAAACACAACTTCCTGATTCACTGCAATGTCTATTGGAATCTGCCCATTGACATTTGACAAAAGGAGTTAGGACAGTGATTATGTTTTCTTGTTCCACAGTAAAAGACTCTGCCTCCACAATTAAGTAAAAAATGTGGCAATCATCAGATTTTTCAAAACTTTCTACTCATTCCTCAGCACTCTTAATCCGCAGTAGAGGGCAGTGCTTACACAATGCATGTGCATTCTCACCAAGTTTTAGTTACATAAGAGCACTTTTAAAACATCAACTAATGCATTGCCAGAACACTGGTAAAACAGGTTACAGTATTGGTTTTTGACAGGTACAGACTGACAAGGCTGAAGTAACCTATCCAATGCCAGAGGCATTGCGTGTGTGAAGAAGACAACAGGATCTGATCAAAAGCACTTAACTGAAATGGAAAACACACAGTTGCTAGGAAGACAAATCCTAAGTGTTTCAAGTCCCGAAGTTCTTGCACAAAGATAATTCTCTGAAGCTACCCTTTATTCATGATTTCTCAAGCATATTGAGCAAAATGTTGCTATCACATCAGTATATTTATAGTGACTTGGCATATTTCTTCAGTGTAGTAATTTTTCAACTGACTGTGTGCATGCATCCCTTGGAAATTCAATTTATCAGATACCTCACAGGCCATGATTAGCTGGTAATGATCCTCTGCTGTCTTGCACCTTGCACAGTCATTTCCAAGGGCTGCTTGAGAAAGCTGTAGAGCTTTCTCACAAAGTATTCTTTCTTCAGAAACTGACAGCTTATCTACCGTATATGCCTGTTCAGTGGTTCTCCAGTTTGACTCATTCAGGGGTTATGGAGGGAAGTGTGTGTTGAAATATCCTACTTTGGCATTTTCCAAATGAGATTTTATTGCTGGCTTGAAATGCTTTATTGTGTCTGAAAAGTATTACCCCATATGACAAAGGGGGACTGAAAAATTTGAAAGCAGAATAAAATTGTTTGAAATTGTAGAAATAAAATTTTCCAGTTCAACATGGTTCAAAATATTTGTGGGAGTTGCCATTTTCATGTTTTATTTTCTTTTTAGAAACTCCAAACCCATTTTTAAGTACCCATTACCTATCCTGCTTTGATGGGTGTGAAAACTAGAATGCTGTTCGTCTTATTTTTCTGCTCAGCATTTAAGCACTTTGTTTTGCCTTCACAAGTAATCTTAAGTATATTCTTTCACAACACAAGGGAGTGTATGAACTTCAGGATTGTACCTGAGACATTTTTACCACAGGTTGTTCTGTTTGACACATAGGATCACAGAGGCAAAAAGGATGTAGAAGGGCACAAATGTGTTACATGTCAGTCTTCATGGAAGACAACTTGAGGTGGAAATCAGTTGCGAGCCTTATATACTGTGAGTGAGATCTGACAGGTTTATTTGATAATAGCGATAACCAAAAGAGTTAAAATGACTTTGTATGGTGATTTAGTTCTATTGCATTTATACAGGAGTGTTTATAAGAAAGAGTAAGATGTTTGCTTATAAATGTTAAGGTAAGAATCTATCAGGTATCTCACTAGACAGAATTTTTGCACAAAGAACTTGGATACCTCTGTTGCTGAAGCTGAAGCGCTAGATCCAAGTTCTTCAGAGATAATTACGCATTATTTGAGGGAAATCTAGATTTCATTCCCATATAAATAGGTGATGAGGAAGTTATATGGCAAGCCTGGGCATCCAATAACCTGGAGGCACTTTAGACCATCACTACCAGCTGCTCCTTCTGAAAAACATATATCCCCTGTGAGTCCTGCATTATAGAGAATTATCTCAGATACCTTAAGGCATCTCAAATAGCTCTAAATATCAGTATGGAGGGCCTACTAAATTAAGTCCACACTGACCTTTCCATTCATTGCCAGGAAACAAAAGACTACAAAGATACCCCAGGACGGTGAGGTTCAACCTCAAATCTGCTTTCCAGTTCTTGCACCTCACTGCAAGAGAACATTGAGGTGCTGGAGCATGTCCAGAGAAGGGCAACAGAGCTGGTGAAGGGTCTGGAACACCAAGTCTTATGAGGAGCAGCTGAGGGAGCTGGGGTTGTTTAACCTGGAGAAAAGGAGGCTCACAGCTACCCCAAAAGCTGGAGGGGATCAGTGTCTTCTCCCAGGTAACAAGCAACAGGACAAGAAAATATGGCTGCCCAAGGAAGTGGGGGAGTCTCCATCCCTGAAGATATTTGAAAGACATGTAGATGTGGCCCTTGGTGGACTTGGCAGTCCTGGGTTAACATTTAACTTGATGATCTTAGCAACCTTTCCAACCTTAGTGATTCTATGATTCTATGGACACAAAAAGCAGAGGCACACCAATGCAGAGGCATGCAGAATCACTACAGTTCAATGAAAAATCTTACTGCCTGCACAGATTCAACTGTCAACATTAATATTTGTTACTGTTGGGACTAAGAGCTGCTAGGATGTATGAACAAGGAAGATATGGTTACAGAAAGAAAGCTTGATGACGGCATCATAACCACAGAGGAGTTTTGTGTCTTGCCCATTGCTAGGCTGGTGCTTAGTTGTTTTTTTCAGCAGCAGTAACATGGGGGTTAGCAGCTCATCAGAGAAAGCACACAAGAGCTAGACAGCATGACCCAAAAAATCAAAAACATGAAAACACAAAAGGGTACTTTTTAAACCTCAGTTTCTTCTGCTTTATCACCTACATAGCCACAGCACAGTTTTGCATCTTCTTTGCAGGTTCCCAGGAGAGCAGCGTCTTTACTGTAGTAACCTTGCCTTGTAGTGTAACCTTGCTTACTTTCCTGGTACCTTTAGCTTCTCTCTCTTCAGCTCTCTTACAGATCCACATTCATCCCACATGTTATGGGTGTACCAACTTCTGTCAATTGTTTCTTACAGACAGTCTAGAACAAGTCTTCATCTTGAGACATTTCTCAGATCAGCTTTTGGGTCATGTTTGCCCATTTATGATGCTTTTGTCTTATTCTACTTTTGCAAGTTTCAAAGGTAAATAAGATTTTATCAATCAGATGCCTCAGTTGTACAGTTATGTGATTTAACTACAAATAAGCTTTTAAAATGCTGTGAGCTAATACAGGACTTCTTGTTGTCATCTACTACTCTTTGTGATGCCTGTATACTTCCATGGAAATCACTCGAATTTCATGACATGTGACAGATGCATCTTGCTATGTAGCCCATCACCAGGGTAATAAAATTGGGTTCACCGTTCGACTGATTTCTTCAGAGTGATATCAGGTATATTTTACAACTTCCTGAAAGGTGGGTGTAGTCACATGGGGTGGGTGTAGTCACTCTTTCCCCAGGGAGAAACTGACAGAAGGAGAGGACACAGTCTCAAGCTGTGCCAAGGGAAATTTAGATTGGATATTAGGAAAATGTTTTTCACAGAAAGAAAAATAAAGTTCCGTAATGGTCTGCCCAGGGAGGTGATGGAGTCACCATCCTTGGATGTGTTTAAAAAAAGATTGGTACCATAGTCTAGTTGAGGTGTTGGGGCTTGGTTGGACTTGATGATCTTGGAGGTCTCTTCCAACCTAGTCATTCTGTTATTGCTGTTGTTGAATTTTCAGTTTTGGATGAATTAATGTGCTTACAGTCACAACCACGCAATATCCATTGTGTCTCTTTCTGGGATCATGACATACAGAGAGTATTTTCTACAGAGTTATCTAATGTGCACATAACCTAACAGCTGTCTACTTTGACATGAAAAAGCAAATTTGAATGCAACTCTTTTTGGCTAATTCTGAAAACATGTTCTACTACTGTAAAAGCTTTTCAAGCCACTTGTTCCCCCTGCATAGCTTCTGTCAAGACAGAGAGCATATTTGTTCCTTGCCCAGCCAACTACTTAGTGATTCCCTATAGGCAACAGCTTCCCAAGTGCTACAAAACCTCAGTACTGATTCTACAAAGCCATCATCTCTGGAGAGTCATAGACTGGAGCATGGCCCGGGGAGTGTAGCAGTGTATGAAGATATGAGTTAGTGCAAGGTTACTCCAAACTAAGACAGAGAATTAAGGGGTCCTTCTGCTAACTATGGCTGCAAGGACTACAGCACACACCACCAATGTTCCCGTGCCTAATACAATTGACTCAGAGTCCTATGTTACAACTGGTATGCAGATACAGCATTTTGTCATTACCTCTGCTATTCTGGTGAGGAATTTCAGAGCCAAGTTTCCCACTATAAAAGTCAGAGATACACAAAGTCTGATAAACTGTATCACTCACATGTGTCCATTTTTTCATCTTGTGCTGAGTTTAGTTGTGGAGAAAGAGCTCATCAGCTGCATGATACTAGTAACTCTACACACTTTATAATTAAAGAAACTTTATTTTTACACAGAGTTCAGGGGAAACAAAGAACACCTCAAAAATTATTTGAAGCGAGGCACCGCTGTCTGTTATATGGTGTGAAGACCCACAAATGACTAACAGAGGCAAGGTGTATAATCCCAAATATTTAGTTGATTCAGCAGACAAAACAGTTTGTTGTGAGCCTTTACCTCCATATGTATGGGCAGTCTGGATGTATATGCATAATTCATGTCCTATGTATAATTGTATAATTCAACAGTATCCTGCTTTGAGATACAAATACAGAACAATNTACTATATTGGGGGTTTATGTTGTTTTATTTTTAATACTTATTTATTATTTATCTGAATTCATATTAGTACCTATTTTTTCCTTAATTTTTGTCCAAGCCTGTTTCATCTTGCAACAACTGTTCTCAAAATTTTCTTTGTGCCACTTCAGACAAGTAGAGTTTTTTTATTCCATGTCTTTAAGGAACTTTCCTTTTCATTTTCACATTAAAACAGCATCAGAATTAACAGAAGGCTTTTGCTTTCCAAAATATGATGCATACTGTCTCAGTTCAGAGGTGCACTCACACTAGAATTTCAGTTGGTGTCTAAGCAGTGTTGTTAATACTACATCTTAATAAATTCTGAGGGAAATTTAGGGAACCTTAGAATAATTTGAGAAATCATTTATGTCTTAGCCCATGAGAAATCACACCTGCTGGCTTAAAGTCTGTCATGTAAATTCCATATTTAAAGCTGGAAACTAAATATGAGTTACATCTGCATTACATTTTTAAAGAGTATTTCCTTGCTTTTTGTGCTCTATGCAAACTCTGTGACTTCATTTCTTCTTTGTGATTAAATGTTGCTTCTAATCATGAATATCATGCAGATACTAAGCCTAAACAGTTAAGGAAAAAAAAAATTCGCTAAAGAGCTCATCTTTATGATGTCTAACCAGAGATTTTGGCCCAGATCATCATAAAGTTGTTTCACTGACCTTAAAGAAGCTGTAACAGTTTATACATTCTAAGCACTTCTCATTTTTTTATTTAGAGATTTTAGCCCACCTATCTTTGAGAAACCCGATCTATTCTAGAACTAATCAATAAGTCATATTTCAAGCCCAGTAATTTAATTTACCCTTTCTCCACCCTCATCCCCCTTTTAACTGTTTCCTTTAGCACTCCAAATATTCCTGGATACATTGGGAAGGTTCATTGGTCAGCAACTCACCTGGCAAATTCTAATCTTCCATCAACAGCCCCATCAGTAATTGCAGGAATGCATGGGTAAGTATGAGGTATATTTCTCAGCTTGTTCAGAAAAATTACAGGGAAAATGGTAATCACATTTATTTAGTTAAAGAACAATTAAATGTTACACATGACATTCTACTGGCTTAAAAAAATATAGAAGAGTTGGGGTTGGATCCCACCACATTATTGTCACACTAATCTGAAGTCCTTTTGAGTTTTTTGAATTTTTCTGGAACACTATATGTTATGTGTTGGAAAGGTGACTTTTTTTTCCTAATAACAAATGTCATTGTTTTTTTCAAAGTAGCCCATGAATGCCAAAGTTATCAATTCCCAAAAGAAAATGGTATGGAGTTTCTGAATTAGTCTTGGCAGACTTATGAAACAGATATTTGCTGTGAAAAAATGGTTGTTAAAAATGAGTGGGTTCACTTAAAAGGCAGTGAGAAACAACGTCATGGCATGCCATCACACTGATGTATCCTGGGACCCTGTGCCTGTGAAATCACCATAGCTCCCCATCACTATCATGGCTGCCTCATGAGGTGAATTAGTAATCTTTAGTTTTTCTTGCTCTTCCATACAAGGCTGATTAAAACTGTGGGCCAATGTAAGTATTTAGATGCCTAACTTGTTGATTTCAAAAGATCTAGACACTTCAAAATTGCTGAAAAATTCTTTTCCTTTTGTTAGCATGAAGAGCTTCTGATGATAGTAAAAAACTAACAGCCTTTTTCCTGAATAGCTTATAACTGTTTTCTTCTCTCCTTTATGATTTTGTGCTTTAGATTCTGCTTTCTTGTTATCTATAGTGATCTAGGATATGGTGACACTGTTCCAAGTTTCCATGTTGTTTCCATGTTGTTCTGAGAAATTTACCTTTTAATTAAACTTTTAACTGGCCTTAGGATTCTGTTCACAACATATCACACTTTTTTTCAGCACTTTCAGTGAAAAGTATCTAGAAAAGGCTCAAAGAGATTTATGGAGCTGCAAGGGTTTTAAAGAGTTTGCCTTGTCAAGAGTTTCACCATTTTGATGAGTGCCCGGACTTACTTTTCTGCTGCCCTCCATCCAACCACCTCTGCTCTTTTTTGTCTTGTGATTATACTTGGAAAAAAGGCAGTCACCTGTAGTTATGGGCTGCTCTTGACAGGGAATAGAAAGATGCAACAAAGTCCTGAGTCTCCATAATCTGATAAAGCTGAACTCAAAGCAGTCTCATGCAACTCTAAATTGCTTGTAAATGTCACAGACAAATAAAAAAGGCAAATACATCTTAGCAGAGATAATTGAAAGTTTTCATTCAGGTACCAGAATTCAAGAGAAAAAATGACAGGCACCATTGTGATCTGAAGAAAACACATCAGTTACATCCTTTTACTTTACACATATATTACTGTGGTATAGTTCACAGTGGAGAAATTGTCTTCATTTTTAGGATATAGAAAGAACAGGGTTCTCATTCTCTGCTAATGGATACTTTCCAGAACTGGGGCAGTATCTCCTGACCTTTTTGGTGAAGGTTGTGTAGGAACAAACTAGCAAGCATAATCATATCCAGAGATTGCAGAGCAGGTTTTGTCACCCTTTGTCTGAGATATATGGTATATTTCCCTGAGGAAATAGTGTCCCTGATTGCAAAATTGGTCTATGGTCCTACTTGTGGAGTAAGTTCGTGTTCACTCAGCTAAGATAGAACATTCTAGTCCTTCATGAAACTGCTATATAAAACTCTGATGGATGCTGAGAATTTCCCTGCAACATTAATTACTGATGCCCATAAAAGAGACATGCTTAACATTTGATTCTGTCACTTTATAAAATAAATTATAAAAATTCCTGCTGATTTCAGGGATCACAGGTCAAGCTAGACTGTAGTGGAGAGGTGAAGAGAGATTATTCCCATAATTTGGGGTTGGACAATTCGCCTCCATGTGCTTTTGATGTAGGACAGGATCTCATCCTTACCATTTTTAAAATGGTGCCCCATTCCTTTGTTTCTTTGCTCATTCTCAAGCAATGATTGTAATAATTTCTCAGAAGTAAGCAAGTGATTGCATGTGGTGGATGTTTATTAACTGCTGCCTACAACATACGGTCAGTGTCCTGAAGACAACTATAGGTATCAAATGGAGTCTCATGCTAACCGGGTCTAATAAATATTCCTGTCAAAAGTATCAGCAATATCAGACAGACCAGGCAGCATGCAACCACTTCTACACTGTATTTCTATTACACAGTGCTCCCACAGGATGTGCAGCAAAATCCTGTACACCAGTGTCAAGCACTTTTATGCTTAATCTGTATAGGGAAAATCTAAACATGGAAGATAGAGGACATCTTAACATTTGTATTGGTGCTGTTTATTTTCTGATGTTGGTGTAGACAACATGAGGAAGGACCATGCCAGAGAAAAAGATCAAATGCAGATTTGTCAGTCAGGAAGTTCTACTGTGCTCCAGGGGCCAAAGCAGTGCAAATAGTTATTGAGACAGCCTGGCAGATTCCTCAGAATCTTGTCCTGAGATCTGTGGTGTTATCTGAATAATCTATATTCCTTCTCTGTTACCTCTAATGCTTGCTTTTCTCCAGTACAGGCTTCTCCAGGTTTTAAGATTTGAACATGTGTCAAAACATTGTAAGAAGTAGCTTTTTCACAGCCACTTAAGGATTTTGGTGAAGGACTACAAAGTGCACCAATGGTGAAAGACTCTCAGGAGTAGACTGAAGACATTGGAAATACTGAAAGGTAGGGAGAATAAACCACAGAGCAAAAAGACACAAAATCCACGGAAAGAACTAGCATCCCTTAACAAAGGGATTAAATCCTTAGCAACAATAATGGGAACAAACAATCCAAGTCTTTGGCATTGGTGTGCGAAGCTCAATCAGAGACGATATTCAAGCCCTTATGGAATGTGAGATGACAGCTAATCAAGACACTAAGGTATACCATTTCCCCTAATAAGACTCTAGAAATTTGTTTATCCTGAGGTAAGGCAGAAAGATACCAGTTCTTGAAATGTCTGACTTACACAGAAACATCCACACTTCCAGTTTTCTGTATTTTCCTTGTGCACAGATCACCAGTCCTAGATTTTTAATAGTGATGCTTTCATCTAGTCACTTTCTCTGTATGCATTTAATTTATACCTAGCATGTACATGTGCAAAATTAAAGCATATGTTGAGGTGGAGGAAAGTTGCAAACTGCCTTTGGCATTTGTTCTTCTCCATTTGGAGCTACATATGGACACAAGCCAGTGAATATTTTAGATGAAAACATAGCTATTTTTGCAAATTTGGCTTATTATGTTCTGTCAAATTATTATGTAGCATGTAAAAATATTTGCAGATTTGTTACTAGTTACAAAGGCTGTGTTGTTCTATGCTTGAGAAGGATTCCAGTTAAACTTTTCAGAGCCCCAGATGAGTAGTGCAAAGAGTGATGTGACATTAGGTACAAATGTAGGTCCTGTTTTCATGCAATGCAGTGCAGTGTCACTGCTATATCTTGAACAGAAACTTACATTTCATTCAAACTAGCTGATGAAAACACATTACATTTTAAACCAACACTGGGATGAGAACATTGACTGCAAAGACAGATGCCATTGCTCGAGTAAGTTCAGATTGATTGCTTCATGTATAAAAATATTTTGCACATGGCATAATTAATGCATAATAATCTACGAATATGGGATATATACTTAAAATGGGTGGGTTCTCGGTTGGATAACTCAGCATAGTTTCCTCTGAATTTATGGACTGATCAAGAGCCAGAACCTCTGGCTTTAATGAGAGGAAGCTGTGTCTTGGAAATCCTCTAGAGAAATCCAAATTGTAAAAAAATATAAGAAAGTTTTACAATTCTTCATACTGATTGATCAAGCTGAGGACATTTATTAAAAAAAAAAAATTAAACAATGAGGAGGAAAAGCATTTTTAAAGTTGGTTTCTAGTTACTTTCAGTTTCCCTGAATATTTCAGTAAACAATAAAACTCTCTAGGACTTAAAGACCAAGTGCAAAAGACATGCTTGTATCCAAACTATAAAGAAATCCTTTATTACATGTTACGGTGCATGCTGCAACAAGATCATAGAGAGCGACCAGTGTTCTCTGAGCCCAGAGCACACTACAGAAAATGCTGGTGATTTAAGATGAAAGGATGGATTCCCATTTGGCAATCCAACAACTGGTTTATTGAACACAGCCTCGAACAGGTGCAGGGATGAGAACCAAGGATTGGGTTAAGCGCACAGTGTTAAATGTGGGGCACAAGGGGCAGATCTAAGGGTTGAGGCCCAATAGGGAAAAGGGAAAATGGTGCAGGGGAGTGGATAAAGACCTAGAGAAAAAAAGGGGATAACAGGGGTGGAGTAATGTGGCAAAGCAGAGCCAATGGGGGTTAAGGGAAGGAAGAACATTCTGAGAAGGGTACATAAATGGCATATGGGGGCTGAACAAGGATGACATCAATCCCCACAAACTATCAGAATACCAGAACCCAAAGGCACTAACATGTGGCTGACAAAGGAAACAAGGAAACAAGGTTTCCCCACCCTAATCTAGAGGGGTGTTTCCACTCTCCCTTACCGCCCCCTCCAGGGTCAAGGCACCATGGCAACAGGTCCTCCACAATTTCACCTAAAATAAACTAAAACAGTAATAATCATGTTTTCAAAAATTTCTTTCCCATTAAGAAGTTCTTATGATTATAAAAAAAGCTATTTTTTTCTGTAAAATTAAAATATACTATTCCCTGAAATCTCAAAGAGGGAAAATTTTCATGTAGAAGAATTGACAAAAGTAGTCATTAAAAAATAAGTATGTGACACAGTCAATATAAGATCTAGCCCAATTCTGCTGGATGCAATAGCATTGCTCTTGATAGTAAAGACAAAAGGGTATTGTTGCCATCATGTCCATCCTGTAACTAGTACCACTTCATTTAATCTGACCCCTTCTAGTTCAAGAGATTCATAGTATGATGATCTGGTTATTGCTATTTTATAATTTTACAACTCTTCCACACTTTCCTAAAGAGAATTAATGCACACATCCTCCCCTCCCCTGAGTATTCTTTCACTTGATGCTGTAGCATAACATATATGTTGGAAAATTTATGAAAGACAGTTTTTATTAAATAATCTATTTTCCCTCAAGTGGAAACCAGTGAACAAATACTTCAGTTCATGGGGCAGCTTTTACTTTCCATCTGTTAAATGCCTTGCTGAACCATAGGTGGTGTTAAACTGTATGCAGAGTTCATAAAGCAGTTAAATTTCAAGTAGCTGGAAATTATTTTCGAAACTGCTCCTTTCAGAACAGATCCAAAAATTGACAGCTAGATGAACAGGAACAGAGCTGGCTTCCAGTGTGTAGTAAAAGTACTGAAAAATAATGCTACTGTGAGAGAAATGGTTTCCTAGGTAAATTTGGCTGCTTTTCCTCCTACAGTCATCTAAAGCCTACTGAAAATACGGTCTTCTAAAGCAGAGGATTTACAACATGCACAAGTCACTACATTTGCATCTTGTTTCACAAAATTTCTCTTTAGAACCAGCAGGCTTTGGAAGTTAAATGATTTGAAGTCGTTCTGTGTAAAGTAGTTAGTATAGTGACCATGCTTTTAATATGATCACTTTGATGTGCACTGTAAATAATCATGTCTTAAACTATTCTATTTCTTTCTCAATATCTCTAAATAGTATCTATATATTTTTGTATGCATAGCTACTAAATCCTTTCAAATATATTTATGTGTTATGCTGAGTGGATTGATCATAAAGAAGCACTATGATATTGGAAAATAGGTACAATAGAGCAATTATCATAACTAGCTAAAGTTCATATTTTTTAGACTAGATTCTTGCTCCTCTCAGAAATACATATTTTAAAAAATTGGTTTCCTTTGGTTTGTTTGTTATTTTATTCCTAATGCTTCTCATCTGCCATCTAGTAAAGGTCATAGAAATATTAATGTACTTCCAAAGCAAGAGAACCAAAAAGCTTTGCTTTCAACATAGCTTAGAGTATGGAGATGCAAATTGCAAAAAATCAGTGGCCTGTATCTTCTCACAGAATTATTTAGTAATGAATATACCAAGTGAAAGAGAAATGTCTGTTGGATAAACAATACACAAAAACAACTTCATGGTAGGAAAATTATATAAGAGGCAGTGGTGATCCTAGCCTGAAATCTTGAAAATGACTGGAGAAAATAAGGTACTTATAAAGAAGTCAGAAACCAAAAGCATTTAATAACTGGAAACTTTTGTTCATTTTACTGTGGATGGAAGCTTCTCTTATTTGATAAAGTGCAATTAAAACCATAAAAAAGCCATGAACAAGTTGTGAATTTGTGTTGCTTTCAGAAAATGAGAGACTATGTATAATTTACTTGAAAAAGTCTGGCAAAGCAGAGGAGAAAAAAACATTTAATTAGTGTACTCCCCTTCACTGGTGGCTAAAATCTCCTTGTTTTGGATTTTGGGTCTCAGCATCTCTTAGCTCTTGCTGTCTTTTCTACCACCCCAGCAATGGTGGAATTCAAGAGGACTGACTTACACTTTAGAACGGGACTTGTCTGGTTTAGGACAAATTTGAGAGGAAACCTCCAAATGGGGTCCCTCCAGGAAAAAAACAGATTCAAGCTGCCCCTCCCCCAACTGGTTCAGGAAAAAATATTTCCTTGAAGGAAAGTGGAAAAAACTGTTTATTTAACAAGCAAAATATCCACAGGCATGAAAATGGAATAATATTAAACAATGAAACCTCTCACTGTTCAAAGAGATGGCAAATCCAGGAAAGTCCTTGCCATGAGGTGCAGCTTGTCTCGCTCAGTCTCCTATCAGTCTCCCTGGTGCCAGAGAGTGCCGAGGCCCAGGCCCCGGTGGGCCACAGGCCTTGGGTGAACTCCTGGGGTTTTCTGGGTTTTCAGTCCAGAGCAGGTTTGAACAGATCCAAGGAAAAAAAAGAAAAAAACCACAGTCCAGGAAACTTCCCTGCCCCATCTAGCTAAAAACTAACTAAAAGCAAAGGAGAGCTCTGTCCTGCTGTCTGTCCGTGCTGCAAACAACACAGTCCGGAGAGAGCTGTGGGGGAGTGAAGGCTGTTTCTGAAAACAAACTGTGGCTTCTTCTTTCTCCTCTTCGCTCTCAGAACCAATCTTAAAGGTGCAGAACTTAATATGTAACATAAACAGAACACATGATTGGGGATACAAGCATCATAAAGTCACCCTAGACAAGGACTCTTATGTTTTCCCCAGTGTGCAGTAATACGAAGCAGCCCAACAAAGTGTATATCAAGCCATCCCAGCAGAGATTGCTCCCAAAACACCAACCTGAGTTCTGAGGCAAGATGCCTGCTTATCACCTCCTGCATGTCCATTTGTACTTAAAACAGGTAATTGCTGTCTTTGCAGTAAGGTTTGAGGACACCCTTTCTCGTGCAAATACCAGTGTGTGACAGTTAATGGCTGTAAGTCAAGACTCTGCCTCGTATCTTCTCTGGAAAACACTAGCTCTGAGAGCAGACAGAAAAAAGTCTGTAAAGGCAGAGAAGGGAAATAAGTGCCCAAATCATCCCTCATTTACAAAAAGTGACTTTCACTGGGGGCTTCTCAGACAAATATGAAGCAAACCTAAGTGTAGTTGCTTATGGAACCAGACAAAACTGTTGCAGCTGCTCTGTGCTCATTACTTTGTCTAGAAAAGAGCATATCTAGTAAGTTTATCACATACAGGCTCTAAAAGTCAAAGGCCTTTAGACATCCACATTTCACTGACTGGTAGTTTTGTTTGCCTACAAGGACAACTTTGCAGCATCACTAATTCAGCAGCTAGTCACACTGGAGTGTCATATGAGGTGCTCCTTCTGCTTATACTGCAAGCCTCAGGAAGCATCTGTCTTATACCTAGATAATTTGCAGCCGTTAAAAGACAATAATCGGGTTCCATATTCAGATAAAAGGCATTGTATGGCTCCTTGTTGTCATCCCATATGAAACAAATCTGTATAAATTACATGTACACTCAGTATCTTAGGATTTTGTCATGAACTCCAACATTCTCAGAATTGGAATAAATGATGAATGTCTTTCAGCTCATTGCTGGTTCTCAGTTTTAGAACATACAGCATACACTTTTCTGAATCCTGTAGACCTTCTCATTGATATTTATGACCTCTAAAAACACGCACTCTACATCACCTTATCTAGTTAACTGTTTTGTTGCTACTATGAAATCTAATGTTCAAATATTGCAGTTATTCAATAAAGTAAGAATGCATTTATTTAATCGATGACTTTCCTTCAACAAGACCCGCTGAGTATTCAGTAAGACCACATCTTTTAAGTTAAAACAATTACTATTAGATTTTCTCAAAAATGGAACCAAGTTTCTTACAGGGCCTTTATATTTTTGAAGAAAGAATGTCCAGAGTATTCTGCCTGAAGTTAAGGTAAAGCTCTCAGCTGAAAAAAACTTGCTACATCTTTCTGTCATTCATGTTCAGTTCACCAGTGACAGCCAATCAATTCAGGATAAAAAAACCTACTCAAGATCAGAAAGAAGTCCTGTCTAGTTAACCAGATACCTAATTTCCAATTTATTTACATCATGCTCTCAGTTCTCTTAACTTTCATCTGCTACACACATACTCCTTTAGTATGGGATAAGAGAGCCTTGCTTTGTAAAAAAGTAAGAAAATCATGGAGGAAAAGGGATAGACAAAACCTAAGTGCTCCTGCTATTTTTTCAATTGAAATTAAAATGTGAGCTAATTTCTTTTCCTGTTGCAATTTCTCTGTCTAATTTGAGCCCTAACCTGAACAGCTATTACTGTGAAATCTCATAGAACTTTCTAGGCTCATTTACATTTTTTTTCTGACAGCCTTGTATGGAAAAATTAAATAATTTGGGTAAGCAGTCACCCCAATCAAAATATTTTCCAGTTAATTAACAGATCAGATATCAGTGAAAAAAAGCATATCATTGTATTAGCCACTAGCAGTTTGAAAGAGTAACTGTGCTGTTATGTACACATCTCAAATAATTACACAGCCAGCAGTCTGTAGATCAAATTAATTTACATTTAAAATAATTAAAGAATAAAGGAGAAATTATTGAAATTACTGAAGATTTTGTAGAAGGCAAGCCACAACACAAATGCAATTGATTAAAAACAAAAGTTTTCATGACAGTGTACAATTACTTCAGTGCTATGTAAATCTGGCTGCAGCGTTCCAATGCCTAAAAATTCAGGGCATGGAAGGCAATATATGCCTAAATCAGAAAGAATTTATTTATTCAAATAAAAACCAGGTCAATTCTCCTCCCCACAATATACATCCAGCTGCACAACTGCCAGTACATCCTGAGGATGCCCATTTGGCCTGAACGTTGGCTAAACACTGAGGCTTTGACCATACTGGTGAGTCAAAATATATCAAGAGCCATTTGACAGCACTTGGGTCAAGGAATAGCCAACATCCGTGGACAAGACTCTACAACAAGGCTGCCACAGATGAAAAGAATTTATAGTTTCTGCATATTTTGAAATTTATGTCTGAGACATTTATGGGTGTCTGAAGGATGCTGTTCAGCATGGAGCAAAAATAAGCTGAACAACAGACAAAAAATCAAATAGTGTATCTAGTCCTGCTGTATAGCCAGGAACAGTCTTCAGTGCTGTTTAGTTAGCTCATACAGACAAAATGGCAGAAATTTTCTTCAGAGCTTGTATTGTTACCTGATAATGTACATACATAAGTCAGATGAAGTTCCAGAAATGAGCAGCAATAAACTGTTTCCCCAAGCAGCCTGTCCATTGAGAATTAGGATATGTCCTTGGGAAGAAGAAATATGGACAGAATTCACAACTGTGATGGGAATAAGATGTCCATAAGCCTCAGAAAATAATCATGGCATCTTAAAAAATTTAGTTTGGAGAGGAACTCTGGAGGTCATCCATACAAACTCCAAATTCACAGTGAGACCAATGATGAAGAGGAAGCATTTTGCTCAGGGCCTTGCCCAGCTGGATTTTGAAAATTCTCCAAGAATGGAGACTCCAAAACCTCTCTGGGCAACATGTTCCAATGCTTCCCAGCTCTCCTTCTGAGCTTATTTTTCTTGTAGTGTCTTCATTCCCATTTGTGACCATTTTGTTATTTAACATTGAACCTCACAGAAACATCTGGCATTGTCTATTCTGCACCCTTTCTGTCTATACTACATTCTTCCATCTGAGTCCTTTCCTTCAGGGCAAAGTAACCCAATTCCCAAGTCCTTAGATGATGTGATCCATCTTTGTGGTCCTCCTCTGGACACCCCTGCTTGTCAGTAGTCACCTCCCCTATCTCCAGGCATCTTATGGTTTATCCAACCTACTTGAATCTTTAAGCTAGGAGACTAATAAACTTCCATACCACATAAAGGAGACATGAGAAGGGGGAAGAAAGAAGGGAAAGTAGTTTCCCAGATTCTTTTTTATTAGAAAGACCTCTTGTAGAAGTTTTTTGGTTTTCTCTTTTTGTGTTAAAGGCTATGTTTCTAGTATAAATAATAGAATTTTATGCAGACATGGTAAATCTCCTAATGCATTTGTGTGTGTGTGTGTGTGTGTGTATGTGTGTATTTATGTATAGTTATGTATATGTGTATCTCCCACTGTCTTGCCTACACACCAAGTAATTCATACAGCCCAGCTTCAGGTTTTCACCTGCACCTGCTATTCCTGCCTCTCTTTAGGCACCCTTCCCCATATTTCTGTTGTTTAAATTAGGGATGTGGCTTTCCCTATGAGAGGAAGTTACCTCAAAATTTGACCTTCCGCCTACCTTCAAGGTACTTGGGCTATTTTTCTGTTTTGGCCACAAGTGACTGCTCATTATAAGAGAATTTACTTACATACTGATTTTTGCACTGCTCTGAAAGTGATATGGTACTTTACAACCCTAAACCTTTCTTAGGGGCAGCTCTGTAGTGTGGATGAGTTTTTCTAGCACAGACAGGGTGTCAGTTGACTTGCAACTAACCTGTCTCCATATAACACTGCTGGCAGAGTGCTATGAATTTCCTTTATATCAGCTACTCCTCACTCTAATTTACCTTTCAAGTGGGCTAATGAAATGCATTGCTACAGTCCATCTGTCTTTAAAAATAAAAAATCAACCCACTAACCCAGTTCTACAGTACAGAATAGCAGAGAAAAAGTATCTAATATGACAGAGACAGGCTCTAATCATATTTATGAAACTTTCCTAGGAAGGAAATCCTGTCAATTTTCAAAAGTTCCTCATCTATCCAGACATTTCATTTAGACCTGTGTTTTTGTATATAATAAATTGCTTCTAGTTGGCTTAAAATCATTTTTAGCTCTTATCGCTGTGATCAGTTACCCTGCTGTTCTTTAATGGCCTTTGCCTCATTATGCAACTAGTCATTAAAAGCTTAGTATCCAGTACAATGGTAGCGTATGTAAAATGATCTACGAGAGCTTTATATAGGCTTACCAGCCACTGCCTTAATTTTACTCATTCGTCTTAATTTTTTGTTATAATTTTTTGTAAAAAGGGTATAATGTCAGGCATGCTTCCCTGCGAGTGACAGATCCAATCTAGCAGATAATTACCATAAGGAAATTGATGTTTTAGTGTGCAGGGGAGAATTTAATTTACTCAGACATCCTACAGTACAATGCATTCCAAAAGATATGAGGATTTAAGTTTTTAAGAAATTAAATTTCACTATTTAACATGATTACTTATGTTGAACATCATTAACTAGCTTTTTTTTTTAACTCTTTGATATAATTACAAGAGCAGTTATGTGGTCTAAAATCCAAAGTCATCTTTAAATAAGGGTTAAGGATCCATGAAGTACAGAAGAGAAGGTTGCATTCTTTCTCTCTCCCTCTCCAATATCAGCCTTCCAGCAGCAGCATTAAAAAATCTATAGAGATTTACTGAGCCAGTGTATGAACTATAGAGCTTTTTCCAATGATGTTTTAATAGATACTTTTTTATCAGCCCATTCCACTTCAACTCCAGTGGCCAGGAAACTCTTTAGTCCTATTCACAAATACAAATTGCTTATAATGTTTCAAAATGATAGAACCATGAAAGAGTTGTGCATATCCCAATTAAACAAGGTGATTAATTTATGTTTAATTTGGGGCATTTGATTACTTTAATTGAAACTAGTGTGATTTACAATTAGATTAATTTAATTAATTTTTATAAAACAGTTTCCTCTTCATGAGAAAGCATTATTTCTAACATATAGCATGTGTACCTTGCAAGCAGAACGCACAATGCACAACCAAGAAGGCCCAAAAGGTTGAGTCTTTTGAAAAATACTTTTTTTTTATCTTGAAAAGCTTTCTCATATAAAGTCCAGAAGCTTTGCCTGTTCACTATACTTCCATATTAGTAATATTTGAGCCAGAGAATTAGAGCAATGGAATTTTGTAAGCCTTCTCTTCTTTATATTTGTTTTTTTTTAAGTTTTGCTAAATATTTTAAGATAACTTTTCTGTGTTTTATTTTGTCAGGAAGTTGTACAGTCAGAGAACAAAAAATACAAAACTGTCAAGAGTGCGTGACAAATGCTTGTAAAATGTCGGGTCTGTCAATAGAATTTCAATAGCATGTGCACAACTGTTGTATAAACAGCTAATGCTTATTTAAAATATTCTCTTATGACACTCATTTCATTCTGGATTGAAGTGCCATCTCCAAAGATAGGAAGCTCTTATCACGTGATGTTCCAGGAATTATGCTGGTCAGAACTTTGACTGACACCTTACTAGGGGCACAGTCAGTACAAGGGATCTTTTCTTCCTCCTGAAACTGGAGAAAACCCCTGGGCTCCTAACCACCCTTGGCCTGATGGCATGGTACAGAGAACTTCTGTTCAGATAGAATTTTCTCTTATTCTTTATTATTTAAATAAAAGACACTAAAGCCAAAGAAATAATTATTTTAGTATGGATAGAGTAAGACCAACTGTTGGTGCTATAGATAATCTACTTGAAAATAATGTCTGTCTTTTCTTGAAAGAGCTTTGTCAAAGGTATGCTTTTTGTATTTGCAGACAAGAAGCTAAGAAATTGCAAATAGAAGGAGGGAATTATGTGACTCAGTATTATTTCTAAAATTAAATGCAAAACGGTGCCATTTTTGGTTACAACCAGAAATAGGTGATGTAAAATGGAAAGAGCATAATGCCAGCAATGACATTAGTCCTAACTTCAATTTAGTTGTTTTTAAGAAGAACTGTGCTCATAAGAATGCCCCAGAATGCAGAGAAGAGGCAGACAATAACACTGGAAGCACAGCAGATATGATGACTCTGAAGGGACTACACGTCATTGAATTCCACGTCTCTCCAGGTCATGGCTTACCTGGGGGTGACAGCAAGGAAGTAAGAGGGAGCGGCAGTGGCTATAGCAGACATTGCCTGCTTGCATAATGCCTTGAGAAATTTTTTTTCCAAGTGATTAGATGCACTTACAATGTAAAATGTTTCCTTGGTTTTTAACCATGATCAAGTTTCTGCTAGCAAAATCCTTCTACAGGAGTTCTCAGGAAATTAAAACAGAAAAAACCAATAGTTTAAAAGCAATTATTTCACTTTCTGAAGTTTGACAAAGATTCACCAGCTTGTTTAAAATTCTTTTCTCTGAGAAAAGAAAGAAAAGATATTGCCTGGTAGATATTTGCCTGAGCTTGGCTTGTCTGCAATTAAGGTGGGGCCTTGGCATCTGGGAAGATGAGCAGCTGGGGAAGCTACATTTATCATCTGTGCCAACACAACAAGGCCTTCCTCCCATAGGTGTTTGCATTCATTAAGAAATTGCAGTCCCAAAACTTTCAAAATAAGTAGAGGAAAAATTATAAAATTCAATGGGCTCTCAGTGATCCTGACTACTTTCTGAACCTTTGTCTACCTTCAGCAGTCTAGACAAGAACTCAGCTGGTGCGTGACAGACATCCCAGCTGTGCCTTTGCCAGTCATTGCATCTCCTCCCATCAACAACCTGATTCTTGGCAGGTACCTTGCAAACTTGCATATACAGTATCTGTATAGAGAACAGTGCACACTTATATGTAATCATACACATTTTTATTATATGGATGTATAAACAATGTATATAAAAGATACATAGTATAGTGTCAAAAGTATGTACTTTCTTCACTACATATATACAAAAGCATACAAACCCACATTTCACCTGTTTACTAAAGCATGCCGATGCATGGTGCTGTCAAGTCCAACCCAGAGTAGCCTTTGAGCATAGGCAATATTCTGCTCTTTTACAAGACTGTTTTTATAAGGAATTTTTTACACATTCCCCAGAGCTGTGAAAAAGCAGTGAAAAAATTTTAATTCTATTTTGGGGTGAGGTTTGTCCAGGCTTTTTTTTTTATGCACAGAGAAGTGTGTTTTCCTTTTCTCTTATTCTCAGAAGACAGTTTTGCCACATAATTCCAAAAAATTGTGGCTTCATGCAGAGGTCAGGCATGGAAATTTTTACCCTGAAGGGTAAAATTTGCACGAGCAGTTTAAGTGGGTGACTGAGAAAAGTGGGTTAGAATGGAAATTATTGCACAACATTGACAGAGACACATACGGGGATACTGCTTCTTTCATAGACTAGTTTATGAACAAAAGCATATAGCAGGTTATGCCATATCCTTCTGGCATCTAGCAAAAACCCTAATTCCACTGACACATCATCAGAGACCATTGTTTATACTAGTAGGTGTTGTCTTTTTTTTCTTCCTTTGTATTTGTTTTTGTTTTTCATAAAGAATGAGCAGTTTTGTGTTACTATTTTTAGTGAGAGAAGAAAAGATGACATCCCCTACACCTGTGCAGAGCTGGGACCAGACCACCAGGGATTTCTCTGGGAGATCTGAGCCTCACTTCTCTGTTGGAGGTCTTTGAAGACTTGAGGTATTTATAAGACATCAGGATATAATTCAAAAAACAATCCCACAAAATAAAAACATGTGGTCCAGGACAGTCTGGCTAGAGCTGCTGTCACTGCACCTGTAGGCAGCCATGGACATGTCTGAAGGGAGCACTGTTTTGCATGGAAAATGGATTTTAAATGCAGATTGAAAACTACAAGAGAGTTACCTCTTACTCAGGAGAGAAGGGCAGACAACATCTCATCTTGATTCTTTATAAGGAGACAACAAATATGCTGGCTCTAGGATAAACTCCTGGAAATGGCAGGGCCCTCTCCTGCCATGTCACAGCGATACTTTGCACCCCACAAGGCCGTGGCTCCTGGGAGGTGTTGGGACAAGCACACAGCCCTGACAGTGACATTTCACCACCTCTGGGGCCGTTCCTGACTGGGCGCTGCGGCCCTGCCTGGGCTGTCCTGCTATCCTGGGTGGCAGCCATTTTGCAGCGGTGACCAATTCTGTGCTGATTATTCTTTTCCCTCCTCAGGGGAACGTAAAATGATATCAGGTCTCTGATGGCTCTATTGGCTTCATTCATCCCTGCACCCACAAGCCAGGACTCCACTGCAGGCACCCAGGCAGCCCCAGCTGTCACCCAGCAACGGTGACCTTGCCCTGTGGGACAGCAGGTAAGCCCTGGCTGGTCCACGCTGAGGTGTGGTGCCTCTGGAAAGCAGCAGGCCACAGTCTCCATTCCAAGCAGCACGGCTCTCCCAGCTACTCAAAGGTATGTGCTTTATAATGTTTTGGTTTGATTTTTTTTAAAGTACAGGCTTGTGGGAAGCTTGCTTGAAAGTTTCTATTAAGTTAGTCTTTAAAAAAATTACCCTGTAATGGATTCTTCCTTAAGGCTTTCTCTGAGTGAAATTCATTGCAATTCTGGCTTTCTTGTCATTAAGTAAACAAGTTGGATTTAATAACTATGCTTTATTATATCTGAGTATGTCTAATATAGTAGAGGGTGGGTTGAGTTTTTCTCTTTGGCTGTGAACGATGTTTGCTCCCTGGAGCCTCCCACAGCAGTCTTGACCAGGAAGTGTCAAGGCAGCGCCGCCATTTTCCAGCAGGGCAGCAGTCTCTGGGCCTCATTCTGTGAATAATTACATATGCGCCTAACTTAATCTTTCTAGAAGTTTCTGTTAATTACCTTTTCCAGTAAATATGTGCATAAGCAATCCTAAAAAATGGCTAGATAATCTCTTTTCCAGTTGTTTTGACTTTGCTGGACAGGAAGAAGTCCGGGAGAGGGGTGGCCTCAATGAGGCTGCAGGGTGGCCTGATGGAAGGGAGCTTTCCTGAGTGCTCAAGACTGGGAATTTTACTGCTTCCCTTCATGACATTATCATCACAGCCAGGCTGACAAGGCTTTCCCTGACATACCATTGTTCCAAAGATACCAGTCAAAGTGGAATATTCATCAGTGTCCATATTTGACATAGCCTTCAAAGCTACTTGTCTGTAAATTCCTTTCTCAAGTAAGGGATGATCAAGGTTTGGAGAAGTGCAGGAAATGAGCATGATGACATGAGAGAAAGAGTGCAACCAAAGTGGTGAACCTTGACAACTTTGAGAGAGATTTGGCTGGAAAATACAATGACTTGGGGAAGAAGTGGAGATGAGGGTAAAATGACTGGTGACAGCAGGGGAAGATGAAGGGAAGGTATGTAGACATGAATGTGAGTTAAAAGGCAGACCAGCAATATCACTTTGTCAAAGAAAAGAAGCAAGTGTCTGGATATGTAAACAGCTAGGAAAGGATAGGTGTATAGGCGTATTATGTAAAAGTTTCTTTCTGCTAAGGGCAAAGGCAAAATTCCCAGGGCTTTATGAACAGATGGTCTTGGGTTTGCAGAAAACCAAGGAAATCCATGGAGAAATTTTGCTACTACTGAATTAATTGATAACCAGTGACTGCAGAGTCAAGCAAATATTGACCACCTGAAAACCCCACACACATTATCTAATAATAGCTCTACTGACAATTATAAGAGTGTGTTGTCCATCCCCCAATCCCCAAACTAAAACAGAAAAGAAATAAGAGAACAGCCCCAGCCTCACTAAGCTGTCTGAAATGCTATGAAGCTAGACACAGGAAATGGTTTGGAGTTTTGGTTTTTGTTTCTGCTTTAGACATTAACTTCAAGAGGGAGAGGAAAAGGATAACATATATATGGACTAAAACTGGAAGATAATGCATTTGCCCCATGACCATACAGTTTGGTGTGAACATCTGGAGTAAGTTGCATATTTACTGTGTTCTGAACTCTGACACCTGTAATAGGCAGTAGGTTGAGTACTACCTCAGTACTTTTAAGTATTCTTTTATTATTTTTTATGAACGTCTATAAGGTACTGAGTAGTCCTTTCTTTCAGGTGTACTGTAGTTAGAAATAATACTTGTTCAGATATACTTTGTGACTAATGTATAACTTACTTGGATGTAAGGCAGGCTTAAAGGCCTGCTTTAGTGCCCTAAGGCTTGGCTTCTTCTTCTAAAGACATGACTTTAAAATAATGACAAAAAAAAAAGCCTCCTCAAGAAATATCTGTCTTAATTTAGCATTCTACATGCCGTTAAATATTCTGATTTATTTGTGATAGAACTTTATTTAATTGCAATGTGGCTAACCAGCAGAAAGGCTTCTCCTGACTCCTGTGAGCTTGGAACAGGCTGTTTTGCTGGCAGATAGATCATGTACTTGAACCATGTCTGCACTGAAAACAGAGCCAAAGGTTTAATATCACACTATGTTACCAGTTGATAAAGAAGACTGCTGAGATGGTTTCTCACTAAAGTCACAGAATTCAGGCAGTGAAATCCCTGGAGCATTCAGTCTGTCGCAAGCTGTGCAAGTGAAAAAGAATCAAACTACTGGATTGGTAGCTAGATGCTAAGAGAGTAGATAGATAACTGCTTAGAATAGTTATTCCATTTAAAAATTAGTTATTTTTAAAGTAAATCCATCCTTGTAACCAAATAAAGGAAAATATAAAAAAATTACTGAAATCCTCTTTGCTTTCTATTTCTGCTGCTTCTTCCCTTTTATATGGCAATTCACTCACACTTAGATTCACTTTCTTCTGCTTACAGTAGCAATTTGATATACCAGTGATTATCTGCAGTAATTCCAAAGAAGTTTCCCACAAGTGAAGAAATAAAAAAGAATTATCATAGTCCTCAGTTTGAAAATGTCTAAAACCACATGAAAATATTTCTGTTGTGAAATCGAGTGGATAATTTAGAGCTTGATAAGAGAAAATCTAGTAGACGTATATTTAGACATTTAATATTTAGTAGCCACTGAGTTTTCTCTCCAGCTTGGAGGAAGAGGCTCCAAGTTTGGGAGACATCTTTTGACCATAAATATTTCCCTGACCCATTGAAAATAGAACATGGAATTAAGACAGCTTTAGATAGACTGACCTATGTCTGATCAGCAAGGGACTTTCTCCAGAGAAGCAAGTTTGAGTTGAATATCTGGAGATATTCCAGAACCGTCTGTATCCAATCCTGTAATATGTGCTGTAGGATGACCCTTCTTGAGGAGGGAGGTTGCTGGTGAAGAACTGTGGTTCTTCTCCCTTACACATTCTGTGATTCTGCAAGACCTCACAGATTAAAAGAAAACAGTTTGCATTCTGGAAACCCCTGTAAACATTTAGTTACAAATGAGGTTGCACCCCTTCTGACAAGGTGCTTGTCTCAAATCCCTGGTCCACATCTGTGCAGTGTGTTCTTTTGCCAGGGATAGAGGTTTCTCCTCGTAAGAAAAATGCCTCCTGCTGTTCTAGCTGGGTCTGCAGCTGCACTCTTCACCTTGGCAGTTTTTGTGTGGTGATTCTTGTAGGATACTGTGTTATGCACAGACTTCTCTGCATGCATGGTGTAAAGATTTGAGTGCTTCAGTTAAAACAGTGAGCTCTGCTAGGTAACAAGGGGAATGTGGTGTCCGTGCCTTTGTTATGCATATGTAGCTTTCTGCCTGTATATCCTAATCCTTCATCTAGGCACAGAAGTGCCTTCTGGTATCAGGTACTTTTTTGATAGATCCTTATTCCTGCTGCATGTTTTCAAGCAGGAACTAGACTATGCATGTAGGATAAATATCCCAGACAGTGACTTATTCCAGCTTGGTACACAATGAGGAATAGCATGTAGTTTTAAATATCAGTCATTTGTGTCTAGTAATAAGCATTTCTAGTTTCAAGTTGACTAGCATAAAGGCATCTGTGCTTCATTTTGTGGCAAAGAGAATCCAGGAAATATAAAATGACAAGAAAAAAAATATATTTAATGATAATTCATTGTGTTCATTTGCCTGTGAAAAAATTACATATTTATGCCAAGCACAAATGTCCAGGGCCACCCAGCTTCACAGCCATCTGAACTGGCAGGGCTTCCCCTAAAGGTGGAGGCAGGAAGGGATCACACGGGATCGAGTTTGCATCCCTGCATACCAGAGTGCCAAAGAAAGCCTGCATCTCAGCAGTTCCTTCACATCAGAGGAGTCCTGGGTTAAGTTGAAGCCAGTATAGTAATTCTGCTATGCTGTCTGTCTGGTGAAAGTGAGGTCATCACCAGAGATGTGCTGTATAAAGAAGATTCTCCTCTCCACCAGAATCAGTTGAGCCCAGAGCAAGCTGTATGACTGTGCACAGCAGCTGGGGCATGCTGTGCATGATCATAGCTCCAGTTCTGCCTTGACTCAGCCGAGCTCAAGTGTCAGTGCCACTGTAACCAAGTCAGCAAAATGTCAGTCACTGTGGGCTGTACAGATCTGCCTGGAGCCCCAGGGGCAGCCAGAGCAAGCCTGCACTGGAGTCTCTGCTATGCAGCACTGCCAGCCTGAAACTGTCTTGGTTTAAGTCAGTCCGTGCTAGAGGGCTCTATCTCCATATGCAAATACAAACATGACCTGTAAGTTACTACAGGGACTCCATCCTACCAGCAATTCTGACTTAATGTCAGCTGTTGCTCCCAGCCCTACTCTCATATGATCTGATAAATACCGCTGCAAAATCTCAGGTGTGCTGGAAACCTTGCTATATCAGAAAAAAGTGTACTCTTTGTGTTTTCTTTTTTTATTATTTTCTTTATTATCTCAAGTCCAGCGTGGAAGAAATCTAAAATTACTGTACCATCTGAGATTTGGCTTTCTTTTTTGTCAGTGTGTTTTGTTTTGGCAAATTATAGGTGTAGAGACTCTTGACAGTGAATTCATCCTTCCTAGCTTTAAACACAAGTTTCTTCAAACTGACTGTCTTTTTATGATCCACTTGACTTAAGTTCAGAGCTCATACTGAACAGTGCAGTGTTTTCTCTCTGTTGAATAAGAGAGAAATTATGAGGAAAGGCATTGCTGAAAGGCTCAGTGGAATTTTCTAAATTAGCTTTATCTAAATTTTAATAGCAAAAATCATTACAAATTCTGCTACTTATTGAGAGTCTCACTACTTCCTTTTTTCAAACAGGCTGATATATTTCTAGAAAAATCTTTCCCACCATATTTTTCTCATATACTTCCTATTCCAAACTGAAAAGAATGTGGCACAGATTTCTTCTTGATAAGTGTGTGCACAGGCAAGTTCCTTAGCTTCCCTTTTCAGAGAAATCTCTGCCTTTGTTTAAAGCACTGTTCTGTGAGCGGATAGTAATTTACATTTTTGTGACGCCATCTGCACTTTATCTTGTAATTCTAGGATGGAATGAAGTGCATTTAAATATTGGTGTTAAACTTTCACAACTTCAATTTACAAGAGTGTCAGGCTGTGCTCTCAATGAAAATTTGGGATTTTTAAACTTACAGGAACTGACTGAACTGCATTTAATCCTAGGGATTTGTAATCAGTTAATTTTCTTTGATCATGTGGGTAAGTATTAATGATAACCAGAAGCAGAATCAACAAAGTAGATTCACAGCTATTCTCAGAGTACTTGATCTGAAACCGACAGATTCAAATCTTAAGAACTTACATTTCATCTACAGTTATTTGTTACTCTGTATTTATGATAGAAGGGCAGTGAGAACCTCTACCTCTGGACACTTACTTAACTCTTCAAAGCTGTGTAAAGGAGTTTCTCTCACAGCATTTGATTTGGGGAGGGATGAAGGGACAAAGAATGGACTCTCATCTATCGAGAATTTCATTTATTTTATTGAAATAAGTCTTTGCTATTGCTATACATAAATATATATAAAAATATATGTATATATACATATATACACAAATGCGATTTCACAACATGCTAGGCAATGCATTTATTGGCTTTAATGCATTTAAAAATGTGAGTTCAAATGGGATTTCTGTTTATTAAATATTTCCATCTTCTGTGTGCTTTAGCATTCACCCTTTCCATCATAGAAACAGTTTTCAGTGTTGTGATTCTTCTCTTCTCTAGCTCGCCCCATGAAAAAATAACTAGAGTACATGAGAACACTTACCGTAAAACAGAGGTTTCTGAGTAAAATCACATTCAAGAATTAGGCATGCCTATAGAGTGAATGTCTTTTAGTGAGCTGATGATCATTACTTCTGCAATGGAGGAAATTACTATATTCCTTACTTAAAACATTCCTACAAATTCAAGCATAACTATGAACAGTGCATTTGTTCATGGAAAAAAAAGCCTAAAAAATGTAGGTGTTCCTCTTACATCAGCTTATATCCTGTTGACAACTCAAATGGCATTAGGCTTACTTATTAGTTTCTAGTGGTTTAACTGACAACTTTTGGTCTCATAAAATGTACTATAAATACTATCTGCAGCACAGCCTTGCTGTTCCATGGTACACCAAGTGTTCAGATGGCTGAGAATTATGTTTGCCAATGGGAAATGTGGCATTCTGGTTTCCTTTGAGGATATGAAGGAAAGATTTTACCAAAGTAATCCCTAAATAAAAAGCAAGCAACAAAATTATTAATACCAACCAAAGAACTGGGCTGTAGAATGAATGCTAAAGTGCAGGCTTTATTATATCTTTAAAGTACATAGAGCAATTGCATACTTTTACCTCTATAGGGAAATACATTTCTGCTTTCCACACATGAACTTGTGGGAAAATTACATGGGATTGATTTCACGAGTTTGGAAATGAGCTCTGATATTGAGAACAACTTCACAGCCCCAACTCTTAACTCACTTGGCAGTATGGATGTAGCAACATCTTTGTCCCAGTGAAGTCATTCCTGCCAGTGGTTACAACACAAAGAGGTTTTGGCTCATAAAGTACAAATTGTGATATAACAAAGTCCCACCTGAGGGTGAAAAAAACCTGGATTTGTTTTCAACTGAAACAGGGCAGTTTGTAGAGAGAATGTATTGCTTTTGGTTCTTGTGGAGTTATGCTGCCCCTATCTTATTAGGAAAATCAGGGAAGTGCTGATAGGCTGTGACGTGTAGGTTTAGCCAACATAAGATCAACATATTTGCTAAACTTTAACCTCATTTTTGTAGTACCTAAGTTTACCATGCTTCTCATTACAGTGAGATTATAGTCAATCTTCCTTTATTCTTGGCCTCCTTCTTAAGAACATGAGGGTTATGGAGCTGTGCTCCTAAACTACTTTAAGCAGCAGGCAAACTGGTTGGTGACTGTCAGCTAAAGTAGATGGGATGTAGGGATCACAAGAAATATTAAGTTCCTACCAGCCATTTTAGAGAATTCATGCCTGTGTGTAGAAAAGAGTATGAACTGATAGAAAGCAGAAGTTTGACCCCTGCCTCAACTAATGACAGAGGGCAGATGACCAGGAAACCTGTGCTTATTGCCAGGCTGCCAAGAATGTCACCCAGAGGCAGACACTGAGTATACTGCCTTTGTCTCAGCTAAGCAAAGGATGTGGGAAGAGAGCAGGAGGAGGGGAGAGTGACAGAGAGACACATGGGAAAATCAAGGTGGCATAGGAAGAGCTGGGTTTTGCAGGAGTGGAACATTTGAAGAATGAGAAATTTCATTCCAGAAGAAACAATGCTTCATGCTCAAAGAAATTTATTTTTTAATATATATTCAACATTCTGTTTCTTTTGCACAGTTTCTTTTTTTGCCTGCATACACTCATTAACAAAGCTTGTGACAGCATGGAGTTAGAAGTTTGGGTGGGCTGTACATTTACTTCTGGAAGATTTTAGCCATCACTTAGAAGAATATATTAAAATTCTCAAGAGAAGATGCAGATGCAGTGCAGTGAAACAGTTAAATGCTGATCCAAGAATAAGACATGAGACTTCAACCCCTTTTTTTCAGTCTCAGAATAACAGCCTCCCTGCTGAGGCAAACAGAAAATGTTTTGCCTGTGCAGATAAGAGAACCTTAGAGTACCTTGAAACTGTGATTCAGCACACTTGAAGTTACTACTGTTTTACAAGAAGGTGCTGACTCATTTACTAACTGCATGCAAACAATCTAGAAGTGCCATTCTTTTTCTCCTTCTATTACTGTCGGTAGCAATCACAGAATCACAGAATGGGTCAGGATGGAATGGACTACAGTGTATCATCTGGTCCAACTGCCCTGCCCAAGCAAGATCATTCCAGAGCACATGGCATAAGATTGCCATCAATTACAGTCATGAGCAAAGGATGGCCAGAAATGGCTTTTGGGAAGGCAAGTCATTCCGCACTTGCCAAAGCTAATCAGCCCGTGTTGGAAATTATCGACAACTTTCAGGAACAAATTTGATCACTGGTCACAAGAGACATGCTTGTTTGCCTCTGGGCACAGAAGCTTGTTCTCTTGTGGTGTGATGAGGTAGGAAAGGGATTGTTCAAAGTTTGAATGTTATCAAAGGAACTGATAGAGACAAGGAAGTCAGAAACAGGTACAAAGTCATTCTTTCTACTGTTTCATGGTTTTTAAGGCAAACTGACATGTTAGGTCAATGACTGGATTTTTCTTTCTCTTATTTTTACACAGCAGCAAAGAGATAAAAACTGTCCCTGCAAAGAATTTGGTAAATGTCTATAACAATTTATTTGGTAAAGTTTTTATTGTGAGGCTTTTTTCATAAAAAAGAACTTGCTTACTGAAAGTTAATTTTATTTAGATTTCCTAACAGCAAATGCCCTAAAAATCTAGGAAATGCCAGTTAAGCAGTCATTAGTACCTGGATAGTCAATATCAGATGATGTAGCATTCAGATCTGCTCTCTGATTTTATCCAGGAGAAGTGATACTGCCCCCATGCAGCATATGACCATCCATACTGCAAGCCTCCAGTTACTTTCACACATATCCAAATTGACTCCAGCTTTAATAATGTGAGATGTCATTTGGAAAAATACTGCACTAAGTGAACACACAATGTGCCTAGAAGTTTTGAGCTGTGTTCAAGTTGAAAAGAAGTGCTGGAGTCCTCTGTCACCTGTGCCTTGCTTCCTGATTTCACATCTCACATATTAAATAGCTTTTCAGTAATTTTAAAGTCCACATGCAGTCTACCTGTCTTTTACTAGAGAATTTACTTAAATGGATGTCAAAGCAGCGCTGTAGCAAAGACCCAGGTCAAACTAGTTGATATAACCTCAAATCTCTCCAGATGGAAACAGATGGTAAAACTATACTTTGCTCCTTCTTCAAGAGTTTAATAAAATCACTTATCTTCTTGTAAGTTAAACCAGGGCAAGTATGAAAACCATGAGCAATGATCAATTTTCAAATGCTACTGTCATTCTTCTTTTAGATCACACCCAAGGAACTTCTCCTCAGGAGACCTGGGCAGTGGATTCAACGTGCTTGCTCTGCATCTCTCAGGGTAAGATCTAAGCTTGAATTTTTGGTATTCTAGCTGAGCAATTTATTTAATTTATTCAATGTGTAAAATAAACCTACTACTACCATTTGTGCTTTTGTATAGGACTGGCTGTATTAAAAGCTGCTGACATAAAGTAATATGAATCCCACCATGGATTGGCAGGAATGAAGTGCATAGCTGCTCAGAGAGATCTGGACTCTAGCAGTTGTAAGATGTGCCTGGAAATAGAGGGTTTGTCTGGAAAACAAAGTATCAGTAGGATTAGAGTTTGGTGTTGGAAGGAATGGATGCCAGTAGCACGTACATGCTGGGTTTATGTGCCCCAGTGCCTCCTGTGAATCTAGCCGAAAACTTTCCTGTACTGCCCTGCCAAAGTGCCTCAAATCTGTCCAGTTGGGAGATAAGAAGCTGTGCCACTTTTTATGTTTTTACTTACAGTTCCCTGAAGGGTTAATTAGTACATAGCAATAATAATAATAATTCCTTGTTCTTTTTACAGGGCTTTTCATCAATAGAGTCTAACCTTAGTTTTAGGGAAACTAAGGCAAAAAATCAGATATTTGCCCAAATTCACACATCTAGTGAGGCTTAACACTAAATGCAGCTTAGTTTTGTGTATTGAGTTTTCTTTGCACATGCCCCCAAAGTCTGACTTTGGAACAGAAGAATTAAAATTAGCCTGTATTGTACATTCCTGAAGACTTGCACAGCTAGAAATGAGAAAGACCACAAATTTTACATTTAAAAATATCTCATTTGAAACTGGAAGAAACTTGGACAGTAAATTCATTGGAGTGGGATTTTAATCTAAAATAAACACTCCCATAAGTGTGTATACAGTATATAATTGTAGTGTAACCTTACGACACTACAGGGCTGCATGACATTACAAGAAATACACAAGCACAGGACAGTGTCCACTGGAAGAGTTTCACACTTGAGTGTTTGGTAATACAGATACAGCAGTGCACCCAGTCTCCTGTGCATTCAGTTCTCGTGGGGTCTGCAAGAGACAAGACAATGGGGAGTCATAGCCTCTTCTCTGTACTCAGGAGAGACACAAAAATATTAATCTCGTTTAAATCTATAGCATAGTGATTTAATATTGTTTGGGGTTTTTTTCAGGAGGAGAGTAAGATTGATTTGTAGGTACATCCATGTATTCTTGCCGCAATTTATTTTGAGAAAAATTATTAAGAACTTATTTTGAAATCTGACCTGAAATTCCTCAGGTGTATGGCTATAATGAGGTTTATTCCACCATGCCCTTGATCTTCTCTTCTTATGGAAAAATTACATTTTTATTTAGTTCTTTGCCCATCATGTAGCATTTCAGTATTATCCCTTTAAATATGTGAGTCTGTTGAGGTTCTTGTAGTGCTTCTAATTCTTGTAGCTGCCAGGAGCCACTCTGAATATCAGCTAAAGCCTGAGATTTTTTCATTTATTTTTTTGTGTGTCTGTGCCTTGAAAACTGTTAGTTACAGCTGCGTGGCTTCTGCACTTTGTTTTTATCATCTAAAGGCCTAAAGATAGAGTATATTTTCTCCTCTAGTGATCTGCTACCATGCCTTTTCATTCTCTCATCCTTTGAAAAGCTTATTTTCTGCTTCTTCCTAAAGATGCTTCCTCCCTTTCTCTGGTCCATAATTTCCCACTATGCCTTGTAGCATTCAATCCAGTACAGGAGGTATTAAAGCTGCTGTAGAAACAGGAAAAACTGCTGTCAGCTCCCCAGCTGTGGAGGATCCGCATAAGGAGGGGAATTCTCTGAGGGAAAAAATGGGAGATGGAGTTCTTGTGGCTCCACCTGTGCTGCACAAGCAGAATCAAAGGATTGATGGAGAACCCAAGCAAATTTTATCTTGTTGGAGGAATATTTGTTTGAAGAATAATGTGGTAGTAATACAGAACATCACTTTGGCTGATGTCTCACTATTGCTTTTTGCTTTCCCTACTGTTTCACATTGTTTCTGTGTGAGACTTAGAGAGGCAAAAATTAGGTCTTGTTTGCAAAGAATTTCTAGAGCAAGAGTATATGGGGTGCTTGTTTCCTGAAGATTAGTTTATGCTTGGTGTGACTCAACCCTGATAAGATCAGCTTATAAGAGGATAACTGATCATGATTTCTGATTAGTTTTTTTCCTTTTTATTTCTTTAAAAGTTTATTTTTGAACTAGAGTGATATTTCATATCTTGCATTCATTCCTAGAGAAGCCAGAATGCTATCACAGTCAACAGCGGCAGGGTTGGATTTTAAAGAATGGATCTTCATAACCTATGTATTAGCTCACCTTTGTCACACGACTCGCTGAGGTGATGCTGCCGAAGTGCTTGTTCTCATACTCAGACTGTATCTGTGTTCCAGAGAAAGTATGTGCCTGAATGCCTCTGGTCTGCAGGACACTGCAGGCTTTTGCTTCCAGGAAAAAGAGTTGAATTCTGAGACAAAGGCATAGTCTCAAGCTACATAGGACCAGTGGCTGGGTACTCTCAAAATACAAGACTAAAGCTCCTTAATCCTTGGTGTCACCTCACATAAGTGTGTATAGATGAAGTAGGGGGCTTAAAGGTCTATATGTAATGCAGAGAGGAGGACTCTTAGATGGGAATAAGCTCAGCCAAGTTAGTGCAGATCTGTTTCAATGAGAGCATTTTTGAGCTGAGGAAGCCATCACTGCCAAAATCACCAATATTTCCACTTTAGTTAACAGGGAGAATCTAACTCCAGCAGTGCCACATATACCTGCAAGGGTGCTGCAAACAACCACTGCAGTCCTTTTTTTGGCATTATGTGTGCTGTATGAGACAGGCGGTTTAGAAGTAGTGTCTGTTAGCCAAGGCTGTTTCCAGTGCAACTGGAGGATTTACAAAATAAGAAAAAACAATTAGGGAAAGTAGTTTAAAAAAGGAAAAGAATGTGGATTATTTTTGCTGAATTACTAAGAATTATAATTATTTGTGTGCAAACTGTTCATTTCTGGTGAACGTTTAGAGCATTGAGCAGGTGAGAGACAATAGCTGAAAAAGGAAGCACAAGGCAGATGAAAAATTTCAAATTTTGAAATCTGTTATTAAAAGCTTTGACTTTATGATGGGGGTTTTTTGGCTGGTTGTTAAAGATTTTTCTGTCAGTTCCTCAGAAAGAAAACAGTTTCTCAGTGAGGCCAGAAGCTGAGTGGTATAGCAAGAATTGGCATTACTTATATGACACCTACAGTAATTGACGTTTAAGATCATTAAACATCAATTAGTTTTTGTTATAACTGTTTTCCTACGGAGATACTAAAACATTGTGTCCATAATTAAAAGACAAGTTCAGAGATGCGTAATGGCTCAAATTTACAAGTTTACAGTAGATGAGGGTATATTCAAAGTATTTACACTAAAACTGTTGATATTTAGGAAGAGCAACTTCTTATAAAGGCAAGTCTTCCATGCAGGATGCATGTTCTCCCACCGTCTGCCCACACCGATTATGTGAGAAATGTTTCAGTGCTTTACTATATATAGTCAAGGCTTCTTACTCTCCTGCAGAGGTCAGTGGGAGGAGCTGAAACCGAGATGTGGGTGGAAATGAGCCACGTGGAAGTGAACTCGTGCATCCTGAACCTGAGAGGCACTGGGAAGAGATGGGTCAGCTTCACCACATCCAGCAAACGTCTCAGTGGGGGTGCAAGGGAAAGAGTTGGTGCAAAAATAACTGTTGTTAATACTTGTATGGAGGTGGAAGTGGGGCTTTTGCTTTAAATGAGAAGTTTGAGCTGCCTAAATGAATCTGAGGGGGAAGGTGGGACTGAAAGATGCGAGTTAAAGGAAATTGTGAATATGTTTGCAGCTCCCCTTTGTAAGCTGGCAGAGTGTGTATTGGGACAATCTCCAAATAGGTTGGGCAGAAATGATGTAGGAAGAGTCATGTATTCCAGTGATTTATGACAGGAAATTTTCCATGGCTGAAATATTTGTCATTACTGGATTTATCTTGCTCTTAGGTAGTAGGTATTATTGTTATAATCTATATAGTTGATCTGACAATATTCCTCAATTCTCAGAAATTTCCTTCCCTCCAAATGAAATCTGGTAATGGAGAAAGAAAAAAATTCCAAGTGACTTTTTTTTAACAGTTTGGTGGATTGTTTTATGGGTTTTTGGGGGTTTGGTTTTGGGTTGTTTGTTTGTTTGTTTTGTAACAAAATAATTTTTTTTAATTGGAAGTGTCTATCTGCACTAATGATTGATGGTTACTTTCACTGAGATCTAGCTTGAAGGGCTGAGTTCTCCACAAACAGATGCAAAAAAGGAGAGCCTGCTCCAAGCATCAGGCTTGGAAGCTCAGGGACAAATTATCTACTTTGGGGAAAAATGAGTGATGTGTTACTATTTTTTTAGATAAGGAGTTTTAATTAAAGACATTAAACAGCAAAATTGCAGGAGAAAACTCATATGGCTTTGAATAGGACCTGCAATTTACTCTCCCTTTAGATGATATGTTAAGACTGATGGCTGACCAAGTTGACTGAAAAAGGATTAGAGCAGTTTCTATGTAACTTGGCAGGCACTTTTAAAAAGTATTTTTTTCCTCAGGTAAAGATTCCTTCTGTGAGGAAGGAATATTCATCACCTAATTTTACAATGGGAAAATGCTTTTGGTTCACAGAAATAGAGCTAAGTGAGGAATTGGAGACAAATTCTCTTGTGTGAAAAACATTCCTTTGCTGTTTTAGAATCCAGTGAACTTTTGTGAGTTTGTATATGAACCAAGCTCCACAGGGCTGGAGCTCCACTTCCAGCTCAAGGAATGTTACTCAGCTTTAGGATGTCAAATAGGCAAAGTTTACATTCGTTCATATTTCAATAGAATACATGTGACTGGGTATAATAGTTGGGTAGTTTTTTCTTTCAAGCCCAGTGAAATGAGAAAGGAGATGTGTGTTGGACAAAACACTATATTTCAGAATTAGAAAGGAAAAAAGTGGGGTAGAAAAGAGGAACTTTTATTAGGCTGCAACTTGCATTCTTTATTTGGCATCTATTTCATTATCTCCTATTTCCTGATGATAACATAATGTCCTCTCTTTTCCTGTTACCCAAGAACTTTACAGAATATGTGTTGCATGCCTGTTGGCAATCATGGACAATTTGACGCTCACAACTTCTTTTTACATGACTTGACATCAGTTCTTTTTCAAAGTACTCCCTCCCTCATCAGTGGAATACATCTGCCCCTTCCCATTGCTGTGTTAAACACTGAAGAGCAGCAATTGTTACCTGCAATAAGTTTTAAGATCCATTTGTGTGCATTTGGACTGAGCTACTGTTCTTGGATATTACCCTTGTGGAAGCCAGGGGTGCTCCTGGTGGTCTTGGGGACCTGGGAAAACCTATGATTTATTAGGTGTTACAGGGAAACAACTCTGTTTCAATTTCTTCACAGGGTGAGTTTTAAACAGAAGATTTAGAGGAGCTGTAAGGTCTTCTGTAATCATGACGGGTGTCTCATTGCTTTGTGGGCAGTCTAAACACATTTTTTATGTGAGACCAAGAGACAAG